>CM055280.1:35176507-35610684 GCA_029237695.1 Conchocele bisecta
AGCGTCGTGCTAATGTCAGTTTTGCATTTGTAACACACCTGTCTTACCTATTATGGTTCAATATGGAATTTCCTGTGACCTTTGCCCTCGCCACTGTATCGGAAATCAACAGTAGCGCTGTGATGTTGCACATGTCCGTATGTCAAAAGATGGTCTTGTTTGTTTTTAAAGTTTTGTCAGCTGAAAGAAAATTCAGTTTCTAGAGGTGTACCGCTTTGAGCTGGCGCGTTATTATTGGTGATCGGACGGTCGTGAGTTCGAATCCTGCCAAAGGCATACATTTTTCTCTCGCTTTTACTATTTTGGCGCCAGAGGTAACGCACACATCCCGAAACAGTCGTGCATTTACTTGTACACAACATTATAAAACACTTTACTTTGAACCTAATCATTTATTCAGATAATATTCGAATCCTGCCAAAGGCATACATTTTTCTCTCGCTTTTACTATTTTGGCGCCAGAGGTAACGCACACATCCCGAAACAGTCGTGCATTTACTTTTACACAACATTATAAAACACTTTACTTTGAACCTAATCATTTATTCAGATAATAAACAAATAAATAAATAAACGTGGATGCATGTGGTTCATAATTACCATGTCAATTGTTGTTACATGTAATAAAGATGCATTAAAAATAAAAAGAATACACAAAAACAATATTTAAAAAAAAAAACAAAAAAAAAAACAAATATATATATATATATATAATGGCCAAAGTGAGGATCGAACGCATGCAGTGCAAAATTAAAATCAAGTGCCAACGTTGGCCGCCAGTTTACCCACTGCTCCAGTATAGGAAACTGTTTTGTCAATCGCAATATATCGATCATGAATATAGCGACGCGCCATAATAAACAGGGAAATACCTACAGGAATTCCATGTTTATTTATACACCAATGTTTATATAAACAAAGCATGTAAACAACGCCATATCAGGCTGGTATACTTATATACTTATAGTGGTCACTCAGAAGAGACACACCAAAGTTTTCTACAATGCATGTGCTGCCATAAACGGGTATTTATAGTATGAGTGGATATTTCCTCAGTAGAAATGAACATGTAGATAAACGTAAAGATACGTACATGTATACGATTCTGGGGACCGTTTCACTAAACTTCGTACAACTAAAATGTTCGTAAGTGCAGCATTATGATAGTCTGTAAATTTCACATTAACAATGTTTTCTTGTAAACAATTATTGGATTTACATTTATTGAACATCGGATGCATATGCAGCCTATGCTCAATAAATGTAAATCCATCAATTGAAATTTCCAGACGATCCTAAATGTGCACTTACGAATATTGTAGTCGTACGAAGTTTAGTGAAACGGGCCCCAGATCAGATATGACATGATATTTGCCCAAAGATCCTGTAGAACCACCAGGATGCTCAGAGATATTGCATGGATTAGCCTGTGGTGTTCGGTTTCCGGTAAAGCGGTCTTGCCTAGTAAGTGTCATGTGATATTCAGGATGAGACAATTCAGGCATATATATTTTGGAGCAACTTGCTTAAAATTACCGGCAAATTATTGTACACTGTACACGTTGATTTGTTTCAAGGTGCATGATCACGTGGTTACAACAACAACAACGTCGCCCACTCCAAAGTAAGTATTATTTGATATTTTCCTTAATATGCAACGGATTTTGATGAAATATGGCGCATCAAACGCGTCTTCATGAGCTGCATTTGGTGGTATATGGAGTTTGGCACAGACTTATGTCGTTTTTGCGAAGAATCGATTTCCGTGTCGGGATCGATTCTTCGCAAAAACGACAGAAGTTTGGGCGAAAATACAGAGACCACAAAATGCAGCTTAACAAGACGCGTTTGATGCGCCATATTTCATCAAAATCCGTTACGTAATAAGGACACTATAAAAGAATACGTACTTTGAATCGGTACTTGTTGTTATTGTTAGTACCACGTGAGCATACACCTTGCGTTTGTTAGATATGTGTATATTATATTGCTCCAAATAAACGGTAGCGTCCATGATACGTAGGACCGCTATCAGGCAATTCAAATTACCATTGCGTTGATAATTAGTAGGAACATATATAATTTAATGTATCAAGCGTATTGTACTGGGAATTATTTCTGTCATGATCGAACTCAAGCAATTTGATTACATGTACAGGCAGATGTGCTCCGACTGGCGAGCCGAGCCGAGTTGCGCAAATCTCGATAGATAACCATTGCAACAAATTAACCTCAGTAACTGTTTGTTGTAGAAATTGCAATTACGTAACTGCATCCTGTAAAAACAAGGGAATTGGATTGGATCGATTAAACTGTAAAGTCGCTATAGACATTGTGAGACGGTGTAGCGTTTCCGTGATACGGTGTAGCGTTTCCGTGATACGGTGTAACCAAGGTGCATAATCGAGATGTCGTACCTTGTAAACGTCAGTTTGGTTTCATATAAATACAGTTTTCAGAACCTGATTTGGAACGTAACTGTATACACAGATCAGGCCGCTAATCATATCCATACTATTCAATGTGTTTTAAATGGGTTCTGCACAGTCTGATCAGGATATACACTGTTCGCCCAGAATCCATCAATGAAAAACCCGTTATGCTTCTCACATGCAATACATACAGTCGGGTCAGCGTGTAAGTGCACACACGAACGAACACGACAGGTTGGAACCAACCTGTCGTGTTCGTTCGTGTGTGCACTTACACGCTGACCCCCAACCTGTCGTGTTCGTTCGTGTGTGCACTTACACGCTGGCCCGACTGTATTGATATCATGATACAGGTTACATAAATGTGCTATTTGATCAGTATCTACGCTTATCCCAGATCTCATAAGCCTAATTTCTCCAGTCACAGCCACAATCGTGCTTTATATGAACTAATCACTTGGGAAGATGGCACCTTTTTGCATGAGTTTGGTTTAATCGAGTGAGCGTGACGAGTTGGCCTATTTCTCGCTAAATAAACAGAATATCTGTAGCCGATTTCATCAAAATTGCAAAGTATACTTATCTAGCAAAGTATACTTTGAGGGAGTAATCATTTGTCTTTCCTGAAATGTATTTTTCATATAGAGCTAACGACTGCACATATTTGATGATTAAAAGTATGCAGAATTATTATACTGCATTCATTACATTATCACAGCCAAAATGGCTGTGATAATGTAATACATTCAGTATAATAAAGATTAATACATTTATCCTTAAATTGAAATTTCTCCCTCAAAGTATACTTTGCTAGATAAGTATACTTTGCACTGTTGGTGAAATAGGTTACTGACATGAGTGATGATGTAATGGCGTATTTATTAAACGGGTTTACTGATTTCATAAGAAAGGAGGCAATGTCGAATTTCCCGTGAAATCAGTCAACGAGTTTAATAAATATCATACTAAATCATCACACGTTTTAGAGTCCACTTATTATTGCAGAAGCATGATAACATACATGTACACACATAAATTAGTTGATTGCAAACAAACGAGCATTTGCAACTCTAGTCATTTTTCGCTATTACAAACATTTCTTATATAACTATATGTTTGCTTACACTAATATGCTTCATCACTTTCTGCATACATTTACTGGCTACATGCAAAATTGCAGATTTGTCAAGTCTGTGAGCATTGCAGTTTAGAGCAGTATACATCATTGTAAATCCGCCAACTTGAATACTACACACAATCTGAGAGATCACGTGTAAACTATTTTAAAGGGGCATATCAGGATTTTTTTGCGAAAACAAATACTATAACAAATATAAACGTGTTTTCATCATGGGACCGCTGGGATGTTTCTACTAGGTACATACATATCGGATTTCCTATCTTGTTGAAATATATGACGATACTAGAACCGCTGAAATGTTTTTTTCATATTGAAGATTTGTTTTTTATAGTTCTTTTTCAAAAAATCCTGATATACCCCTTTCAATACACAACTATTGATGTAATCTTGTGGAAAATGTCCGATGCAGATGCGAGTCAATGTCACACATGCACAGGGATAAATTACATCAAGAAAGACAGAAAAATGCATACATTTTCGACTTTTGTTTCTGCATTTACACATCACATGGGCAATGTATTGAGGATATGATAACACAGTTAAATCACTTTCGTCCGCATGTACGATCGACAAACTAAATCTTTAGCATTATCTCCTGTAGCCTATTTCATCAACATTGCACAGTATACTTTACTAGCAAAGTATACTTTGAGGGAGTAATCATTTATTTTTCCTAAAATGCATTATTTCATATAGAACTAACAACTGCATATATTTCATGATTAAAAGTATGCATAATTATTATACTGAATTTATTACATTATCACAGCCAAATTGGCTGTGATAATGTAATAAATTCAGTATAATAAAAATTAATAAATTTATCATAAAATTGAAAATTTCTCCCTCAAAGTATACTTTGCTACTAAAGTATACTTTGCAATGTTGATGAAATAGGCTACTGGTACGTGCCGACGAACCGTGATCTAACTGGCTTACCCGACAGAGCTGGCGACGGAGCCGACTATGATTCTCAATTTGACCGTCCATGAAAACATATCTTGGCATTTCATTAGAATTGTCTCATTGGAGACAATTCTAATGAAATACCAAGATGTGTGTTGTTGACTCTCATTGTGTAGCCTTCGTTTTGTGCTGTTGTGCTTGTTTTTTTCCCTGTTACTGAATTATCACACATTTCATAATGACGTGGTGGTTTGTCACTTTGTCATAGTGTTGCCTTATTAGTTGATTCCGTTGCTGTTTATCTAATATTTATTACTGTCTGTGTATGCCTTGGTAACAGAGGTAGTTGGGGGAGAGGTAGCTGCGAACAGTAACTCTTGCAATCTACTCTCGTACCATCCGTCGGTACGGGAATATATTGCAAGAGTTACTGTTCGCAACTAGGGGAGAGGGCGCTACGACGTCATGCTAACCAGGTTTAATGTCATCCTCAAACTATATTGCTCACACGTCGTTCGAGGCGTTCGTGCCCACTTGTGCCACCTCCGAGTTTTCTGGTTATGTCATTTTGCTTTCGATGACACTGATTTCTCATTGATTTATTGGCGAGTGTAAAATGCGTTTATATCATGATGGTATGAAAACAAGAAATATGCCCATATGTGTGGTTGATAATTATAAGTGGATATCGTAATAACTAATATGAGACAGCGTTCTACGGAAGCCCATTAGGGCCACTTCATTTTTTTTTCATTTCCATTTATTCAAGTTAGTTTCTTGAATTTTCGAGAACTTTTCTTGAATTTTCAAGATACTTTCTTGAATTTTCTAGGTGTTTTGTGTTTTCTTGAATTTTCAAGATGTTTTATTGAATTTTCAAGTTCTTTTCTTGAATTTTCGAGATATTTTCTTGAATTGTCAAGAATTCTGCATGTACTCTGTATGCGAGAAAGTATCTTGAAAATTCAAGAAAAGATTTCGAAAATTCAAGGAAAGATCTTAAAAATTCGAGAAAAGAACTTGAAAATTCAAGAAAAGATCTCGAAAATTCAATAAAGTATCTTGCAATTTTAAGAAAAGATCTCGAAAATTCGAGAAAAGATCATCGTTTCTTCTCGAAAATTCAAGAAAACGTCTTGAAAATTAAAGAAAATATCTTGAATAAATGGAAATGGCCCTAATGTATGGAACGCCATGACTGCCTTAACTGAACTAATATTGTTATCTTATGTGGATTCATCTTTATTTTATATGGATTCATCTTCATCTTATGTGGAATCGTATTTATCTCATGTGTATTCATCTTTATCTTATGTGGATTTGTATTTATCTTATGTCGATTCGTATTTATCTTATGTCAATTCGTCTTTATATTATGTGGATTCGTATTTATCTTATGTCGATTCATCTTTATCTTATGTCAATTCGTATTTATATTATGTGTATTCGTCTTTATCTTATGTCGATTCGTCTTTATCTTATGTCAATTCGTATTTATATTATGTGGATTCGTATTTATCTTATGTCGATTCGTCTTTATCTTATGTGGATTCATCTTTATATTATGTGGATTTGTATTTATCTTATGTGGATTCATCTTTATCGTATGTCAATTCGTCTTTATCTTATGCCAATTCGTCTTTATGTTATGTCGATTCATCTTTATATTATGTGGATTCGTATTTATCTTATGTGTATTCATCTTTATATTATGTCAGTTCCTATTGTTGTTGCGGGAAAGAAATAGCCGGTGTCAACACAAATATCGCTCCAATAAATAAACCCCATATTAACAATGTTCGACATAAAGACGAAACGACAGAACATAAAGAGAACTGCACTTAAGATAAATAAAAAACTACATAAGATAAGAAGAACCGACCCAGACCAGGTATACATACGAACCCACATAAGATTAAGATATACCCACAACAGATAATGTCAACCCGACACAATATATTCCGCCACCCCACCACCCCCCGGCTGACAAAATTGACCTTACGACATATCAGAGTAGCCCCAGATCAGCCTGCGCCCCCGCATAGTCTTATCAGGGCCTACGCCGTTCGTTATTCCATCAATGGAGTAGCATTAATAACACCAGCAAGACGATTAGAATCCAGTCATTTTCTGTGTGAGTTTGCAAAAGGAATTATATATCCAATTAGTGCCAATTATTTTGAACGCCATACTGTCGCATTTCTCAGTCCGGCGGCCCATATAAAGACGAACCAACATACAATCATAAGATACAAAATTAAAAAATTGAGTTGACGTAAGCTAAAGACAATTTGACCTAATATAAAGACGATCTTGCATAAGATATAGACGAACTAACATACGATAAAGATGAACTGACTTAAGATAAAGACAAACTGACATAATATAAAGACGAATCCACACGAGATAAGGACGAACTGACATAAGATATAGACGAACCCGCACAAGATAATGACAAACCGATATACGATAAAGATGAACTGACATAAGATAAAGATGAACAGACGTAAGATAAAGACGAATTGGCATAACGTAAAGATACACTGATATAAGACAAAGTCGAATCCACACAAGATAAATACGAACTGACATAAGATGAAGACGAACTGACATAATATAAACACGCATCCACACAAGATAAAGACGAGCTGACATAATATAAATACGAACTGACATAAGATAAAGACGAACTGACCTAATATAAACACGAATCCACACGAGATAAAGACGAACTGAAATAAGATAAAGACGAATCCACACAGGATAAAGACAAACTGACATAAGATAAAATCGAACTGACATGAGTTAAAGACGAATCCACAGAAGATAAAGACAAACTGATATAAGACAAAGACGAACTGACATAAGATAAATACGAAACCATATAGGAGCAGTTCATGTCTTCAGTTAAGGCAGTCATGGCGTTCCATACTAATGGGCTTCCGTAGCGTTCTGCTGTTATGTGACATATATTGTTTGACGTGGAATTGATATCGAGTAATGATGTTTATTGCATAAAATGGACGCGCGCAGTGTATTAAAGGTACATGCCCACTCAGGAGGCACACAATGGTATTTATATCAGAGACATCATCTGAGACATAAACATTCATTCACAATTAAGCCACGTATTGATTGACTGGTGGAATAGTGATACAATTATACATTTATTTAATTCATATAAAGAACAGTTTGTGCCTACCGAGTGGGTATGTACTAAAGGTACAACCACTCGGTTGTTTTAGAGAAGACACAGTGTAATACAAATCATATTACCATAGTGTATTGAATATTCAAATTATCTTGTTACAGAAAACAGGTGTGATGACATGTACATGTTCAATGTATGATGCTATACTTATGCAATAATATCATCTAGCATTTGTGATGATTTAATATGATATGTATTAAATTCGTTGACTTATTTCATAAGAAACTCGGCAGAGCCTCGTTTCTTATGAAATCAGTAAACTCTTTTAATAAATATTAAATCATCACTCATGTAAGATGCTCTATATATACAGGAGCAGAATACAAGTTAAATTGTGTCATTGGAGTGCTATGACGTCCAGAAATCGAATACATATTATATTAAATCATCACTCATGTAATATCCTCTCTATATAAATGATGGACACCCACGTGGATCCATAAGGACGTACAGTGGAACCTCCCTATAACAGCCAGCTACGGGAAGACACAAAACTGACAATTGTAGAGAGGTGTTTGTGGTAGGGAGGTTAAATATATAGCGATTTGTCTGATCGGGATATAAACAATTGGCTGTTACAGAGAGGGGTTGTTTTAGAGAGATGGTTGTTCGGGGAGGTTCCACGGCTGTTTAATACATGTATATATATCTACAGAATATAATCTGCTGCTGAAAATAAAAACAAGTGTAGGGATCAAATAAGATTGTGCAGCATTGAAATTGAGTTTCACATTCCATTTATAATGAAAGTGAACAGCATACTACTTTTTGTTATTAAGAAACTGGGCCCGTTTCACTAAACTTCTTACGACTAAAATGTTCGTAAGTCTGTAATGTTTGTATGATAGTCTGTAAATTTCACATTAACAATGTTTTCTTGTAAACAATTATTGGATTTACATTTATTGAGCATAGGCTGCAAATGCAGCCTATGCTCAATAAATGTAAACCCATCAATTGAAATTTCCAGACGATCCTAAATTTGTACTTACGAACATTTTAGTCGTATGAATATCGGCATGCGATATACGCATTTATTGCATAAAACGGGCTTCACAGCGCAATAACACAGTGTAATAAAATCATAATACACTAGTGTAATACATATGCAAATGAGCCCGCTACACAAACCTTGTTAGGTATGTAATACATCTTCAAATTATGATGATGTGCTAATGCAATACATAAAATCTAACATTTGTGTTGTGTTGATTTAATATGAAATTTATTGAACTCGTTAACTGGTTTCATAAGAAACTCGACATAGCCTCATTTCTTATGAAATCAGTAAACGTGTTTAATAAATACCATATTAAATCATCCCTCATGTAAGAAGATCCTGTATAAACACCGACATCCTGTTGGTGAAATGCGCTCACTGGCAGTAGACAATTGTTTGATGGAGTAGAGCAATTTGAGTTTCGAGTATATGTATTTCGCTACCACTTACTGGTGCATATGGAACCACGTCTGCCATGCTATGATGTAATAGTTCCGTGTTAGCGTCGTTTGTTAAACGAATTTACTGATCACAATGACATTTCACGATACTAAAACACTAGAATGTGTAAGCGCTAACATATCTGATTTACAGTGGAGCATCGCCAAACCGGACACCCTGTGGACCTCACAGGGTGTCCGGTTTGGAGAGGATCCACTGTATTATATGTGCATACGAGTCTGCTCCTGAAAAAAGACACCATATGACGTGTGCGAACAGCGTGGTCGTAGTACTACATTGTAAACTATTGGTCACAAACGATCGATGAACACCGATATAAGTATACACCTACGTTTCCTTTGTTTTATGTGGGTCTGTTAAACGGGAGAATATATTGCTATAGCTGGATAAATGGGTCATAAATCTAGCATAATAGCAGAATCCTATCCCATATAGTATTCTCTGTAAATGTGGCTGGATAAATGACCGGAGAAATGGGGCTTGTGGGATTTGTGACTAGGTGAGTTCCTGACCAAGTAACACCTGACCACACAACACAATCATGTAGCCTGATAGCGATCTACATGTATATATTGTCAGTCAGAGTGAACGTGACAAAAGTCGTGAATACATTGGTGACTGTGACCGGAGAAATGGGGCTTATGGGATTTGTGACCAGAGTAGCTCCTGATCACACACCACAATCATGTAGCCTGATAGCGATCTATATTGCTTGTTAGAAGCATGACAAGTGTGCCGTTGATATAATGGCGTACAGTATAGATACTACTTCGCACAGTCTGAGCAGGAGCTGCAATTTAGCCATATATGAAACACTCGTGATCCTTCTCAAAGCAAAATAGATCGTTATCAGGCTAGAGGAGTGTGTTATTTGATGACGAGCTACCCAGGGCAAAACGCCCATAAGCCCCATTTCTCCAGTCACTGCCACATTTACAGAGAAACTGTGGGAAAACATTCTGCTTTTATTGTAGATTTATGACCTTATAATACAAGCCATTTTTAAAACCCCACTATGTAATGTTAACCCTTTGAAACCGAAAGCCCGCTATAGCGGTTTACGCAAACAGTACGGATCCAGATGAGCCGGCTGGTAAGGAGCCGTCTCATCAGAATTTTCACTTTTTGAACTAAAGGTAATTTTCCAAAAAAAAATGCCCCCTTTTCATAAATGGACTAGTCTGAAAACCATTTTGTGACGGTTGGATTGGCTGCATTATTAACATATTAAAATACATCCCAGTTACTTAGGGGTGAAAGGGTTAAGTATTTTTTTTTCGAACCCACCACCCATAAATAAAACATGCGTCTTTCACTCCGCCCATACAATCAATTCTGAAATCGCCCTTACTCAGCTGAACGCGACATATATGCAAGATTTATCAAACCCATATACAGTGCAACCTCTCTACAACAGCCACCCATGAGAAGAGACAAAACTGGCTGTTGTAGAGAGGTGGCTGTTATAGGGAGGTTAACTAGAGACACATGTCCATGAGAGGTGACCGTTCGCGGAAGTTCGACTGTAATACATGTACTTATTTATACGTATCTGCCACTGGAGCCCCGCAGGGGACGTATACTTCTTTTTTTTTATTAATTCGTCCCCACGAAATAACAATTCGTTTCCACGAACCACGAACTAAAAATGTGTTCCCTCAATTTAACAATTCGTTCCCACGAAATAACAATTCGTTCCCGTGGGAACGAATTGTTATATCGTGAGAACGAATTGTTAATTCGAGAGAACGAATTGTTAAATTAAAGGAACAAATTGTTAAATTAAGGGAACGAATTAATCAAAATAATCCATGTTCCCGGCGGGGCTCCGTAGTGTTACACGATGCGAGCAGCACATATGTACATATGCCCGTGATTCTGGTGTCGGGTTGTACAAGGTAAACGAGAATAGCGGTGGTTATTGGCCACTGCCTGTTATAGACACACACCTTTTAACACGATACTGGAAACACGAATATTATTACACTGCATTATATGGCTAGGTATCATGTTACAACAGTGTGCTTTATCAGGAGCTACACTGGTTACAAACTGAATAACAAAAGCCCAATTTCTCCAGCCACAGCCACACATGTACTCACGACTTTTGTCACGTTCACTGTGACACCCGTATATATATATATATATCAGCGGTAACTCGCAATTGCGGAATTTCATTTGCTGAATGCTCTCACGATGGCTGTCGGCGTAAATTACCAGCTTAAAGGTACATTCCCACTCAGTAGGCACAACATGTTCTTTCTAGGAATTAAATAAGTATAATTGTGTCACTATTCCACCAGTTCTTAAATAAACAAGCAAAATAAGCAAACTAAACATGCGATAACCGTTTTTCCTTAAAATGTTAACGTACATTACTATTTGTTCTCTGTATTTATTGTTTGATGTGCAATTATCATACTTTTAGTTTATAATCTGTCGAAAATATTATTTGTTCAGGGGACGCATTTAATAGTATAAATAATTAAAAAAAAAAAGCATGCCTTATTTGCATATGGAAATAGCCTGATACCACCGCGAGTCACTATCAATAAAATAAATATTACTAAATGATTATATCTGTATCGTGGGCACTTGTAATGTTTAGAACTGGTGGAATAGTGACACGATTATACACGTATTTAATTCCTGTAAAGCACATTTTGTGCCTACTGAGTGGGCATGTACCTTTAATATCCAATTATCCAAATAAAGTACAATCCATATAGCCAATTGATGGTATGAACTAATGTACCTGACAATGTCTTCCACGCGCCATGTCGCGTGTTAGTCATACAGCGGAACCTCACTAAACCGGACACCAAGAAAACACGTGTGATCTTATTTTTTATGAGTTTCTTGGTCATTTATCTCGGGTTATAATGTCTGACCGTGATCGCATAGGACACAGCTATGGCTCAGAATGAACAAATGCCTGATTTACAGTGAAACCTTGGGGGACCTCCCAGGGTGGTCGGTTTAGACAGGTTTCACTGTACAGTGTATATGCAAATCTAATGTCGTGTCTCTGTGTTTAAACGCTCTGTCAATTGACTGTTATATGACTAATGTACCTATCCACGTACACGCATTCCTCCCCCGATATCGGCGAAGACGAGAGAGAGAGGGGGGAAAGAGAAAGTAAGCCATGTTTACTGGATTAGCTTGTAGCGTGTTATAGTCACACTCGTCATATCGTGCTCTGTGTTTATAAGCTCTGTCAATTGGGACTTGGGACTTGGGACTGTATACGGACTAATAACCAGGGTGGTCATCCCACGTGACTTTGTGAACAAGGTACACACCGAATTGGGAAGAAAATCGCTCGATTTGAGAAAAGAAAACTGTAAATTGCTCAGCTTGTTCGGAACCGATGAAATAAAGCGTAGCGCTAAACGTTATAGTTTTCCCAAACATTCGGTAACTTTGTTTCCCCGAGTCTGAAAAGCGTGGATAAGGTTCACACAATTAAAGTTCCAGAATGTTTGGAAAAACTATAATGTGTAGCATAATGCGGATTACAACCAGGAAAGGTACTTGCGTATAAACTGAGAAATTGACATTTTCCTTCCTCGAATCGAGCGATTTTCTACCAAATTCGGCGTGTACCTTATTCAAAATGTCACTTGGGATGGCCACCCTGATAAAGAACCTATCGATGTCGAGGAGGCATGCGGGCAACAAGGGGAACGTGAACTATGTGTACAGGGGTCACATTGCCGAGTGTTATAATCACTACCATCATGTCGTGTCTCTGTGTTTACAAGGTTAGAACACACCAAATAGTTTTACTATATAATTTAATCGAATCCCATCCACGAGTTAGCTATGTCGTTCCTACGACATAGCATCTCGTTCCCTCGAGATAGGATCTCGTTCCCACGAGATAGGATCTCGTTACCACGAGTTAGCTATGTCGTTCCTACGAGATAGCATCTCGTTACCACGACATAGCATCTCGTTCCCACGAGATAGCACCTCGTTACCACGAGTTAGCTATGTCGTTCCTAACTTGTTTTGATTATCATAGTTTTTTTATTGGCGATTTTGCTTGTCCATGTCATCCACATCCAGAATCCGGCTAATGCCACTCTGTCATCCTTGAGCGTTTTGAGAAATTTGCATAAATTCAAAATGGCCGCCAAACAGTTATATTATTCCGTGTGAGGTATTGAAGTAATTTAAGAGCGTAAAGTGGATTTACTTGACTTATCAGATAAGCGGTCAGCATTTTTAATATTCAATTCAATTCACTGTGACATGGAAAAAATCCAAAATGGCCGCCAAATACGACATATTTTACATATAACTACTCTCACACTCTATGGTCTCACGGGACAGTGGGCAGCTAGCTTTAAAAAGGTGGTAGACGATTTTCTATATACATACTTCACTACCGGCCCTTCAAGTTACACCAGTGTGTCTAAAAAAATAGGTATATGAATATTTCTTGACTTTGGGAGGCTTGACTAGGTGTATTCTTTAGAGTATTTGATAATTCTACGAAACTGAATGTTAGCTCCTGTTGATTTTGACATCTTGTAAAATGGCGCATGCTATGTTGTCTCGCCGGTACGGTTTCGCGTCAGAATTTAAGGTATTTTCGGGCATTTGTAGCGAAAATTTGAGGTGGTTATGACCCCGATTTGGAATCCTTTTCTGGAAATGGTGTGATGTTACAAGTGATAGAACAATACACAACAAAGTATCTGTGCCTCATGTTTTCATGAAAACAATTCCGACAAATTCAGTTTAAATTTCTGGCCAAAAATAGGTGGGTGGGGTAACTTTGTAAAACATTAATTGAACACATCTGATGTGGTTACTGCATTTTTATTGTGGCGCGCGATTTGTACTTCATTTGCGAGTATTTTTCAATATTTGTCACAAGAGCCTCCTTAACTGATTGTGAGAGGCGGCGATTTTTATAAGTCACCCGCCGCCCTCAGAAAAGCAGTCAATTTTGGCTATTTTCAACCGTCCCGTGATGCCTATATCAAAGCAAACATGATACTGATATTGGATATATTGACACAATAAACGCTTTCAGTACGTTCGATATGTTCGTAGACAAGTTGTTGAACAGGGGAAGTCCAAGATGGCCGCCACATATAAATACAGTATCATATAACAATAATGTAAACAACTGATAATTAAGTATATAACTGCATATTAGCGCCATATCGTAGTAAATTAGTGTAGATGTATTGTATTTAGGCATACACTGAACGTTTTCAGTAACTTAGAAATATAATGAAATAATTGTACCAATAGCAGAAGTCAAAAATGGCCGCCAAATATTGGCCGCTTTATACTGCGCAAATTGCATAATAATTACTGGGGGTATTGATTAATTTAAGCATATTAGTATATATATCTCAGGTTTATGGACACATTGAACGTTTTGTGTAACTTTCAAATGCAATATTATACAATTGTGTCAATAGAAGAAGCCTTAGATGGCCGCCAGATATAAATTACCTTGTAATGACAATCATAATGTGTAATGATTAAAATATGAAATGTCACATTGACCTATTTTAAAGAATACACACATATTTATGTCAATATTGTGTTCTTGTGTAACCTTGTTATGTAATTAGACACGTGTTCCAATAGCAGAAGTCCAAGACGGCTGCCAAATATAAATTATTGCAATCGTCGTTTAATAATTAAGTCATATAATTAAGTTCAGTCCAGCTACATAGGGAGCACACTGTTATAGCAATAGTTTACTTGTGAATGAAGTAACATGTTCTGCAACTCATTTATACATGTACGCTCACACATATGTCACTACATGTAGCATACTTCAAAGTTGGTATTCCAATATAAGTAGCTATAGATTACCTTATAGTAACAATCAAATCGTTTATAATAGCTCTTTTTCTTTTCATCATTTTTGTTTTTGCAATAATGCTTTCTTAAGCAAATATATTAGTTATCATACCGATGAACCTGTCAGCCAATATAACCATGCAATTTCATACGTTATATATCAAAAGTGCTTTATTTTATAAAAAATATAAAATCGGACAAATGGTGTAATGTTATCTGCTAACACAGGTATTGACAAATAAATGTTCAAATGGAGTGTTTTACAATGCTTGTGTTCCATTTTTCTGGCGAACAACACATGCATCCACTCAATTTGTACAATTAATTCACTTAGCCAAGATGTTATTAATTTATGTACCCGATGTATGTACGTACAACTGCGTATGAAGCGCTAACCTACGTTTAGCTGTTGCGTGGTTTAATGTGTAACATATGGATTATCATGTCAAGATTGCAACATTTCTACAAATGTATGTCAATGACGATCGCATAATACTGACATGATTATTAAAATAGAGAACACATTAGATAAGTGAGATCCATAAACCCATGAAAAGAAGAAACCAACGCAATAAATACTTCCTAATAAACAAATGACATGCGCACATCGGTGGTCGCAGAACCTTCAACGCGGCACAAACATGCACTCCACGATCAGCGGTGTACGGTCCCAAACCGAAAGTAACCGTGTATGCACTACATAAACAATATAACAAATGTAGAGCAAGCACAACAACAACTATTCCCCAATGAACTACTGGTAAAGTAACAGGAAAAGCAAATCCCAATGAAGTACAATACACGGATACATGACAAGAAGGATGCCACCTTGGACAGGAAAGTGCATAAAACAGACCACTTGGATGATTGAACCTGTTTCACAAACCTCCCGCTTACCTCGCCATCATGCTTCAAAAGGACAGCAACATACAAGGCAATCAAACAAGAACAAAATATCATACGATAAAGACAAACTAATCACAACGAAATACACAGTATACGTGAAATGAAAGTTAATATTGTAGATATGACTATAAGAAAAGAAAAAGATAAACTCTAGTCGTAAGGGATGACAGTTACGTTGTTCCACATTGTCATATAAGTATAGTAAATTTCGTGATTACTGCACTCCTTATATCCATTGTATGGTACCTTGAAGGTTGTCATGTTGTATATAGTGTTGTGTACTATGTGTATTGCTGTCTGCAATGACTATAACAGTTATTGTTACCGTGATAGAGTATTTAGTAGTGGCACAAACGGATTAAATGTCATATATATCATTTCCACGTGTATTAGTTGTGTCCACACTATAGTATTTATTCTACATTATATCAGTGTTTTTCTCAGAATTATTGAATTTGTGATTAGATTTGATTTCTTTGTTCAACTTTTACGTACACTGACGATTTCATATATTATTATTTTAAAATAGCATATGCATGCACTCCATATTGAGTTTTATGTAATAAAATCAAATGCACATGCATATCAGACGTTGAATTCCGACTTATCATTGAAAAGAAGAATGTTATAGAAACAGTACATTATCTCATCATACAAATATATTTTGCTCTACCTAATCAATAACAATTTGAATTTCTATCAATTATTTGCAGTTTACCAATTGATAGGTCACATCAAAAGGTTGTACACCAATCACTATGTACATACCGTCCTTTTGTGGAAAGTATGTACCTTTCGCAGAAAAAAAAATGATCTCACAATGTAATAATATCAGTGGGAGTCCTTAGTTGATATGGATGTTAAACTGGTTTAACGCAAGTAATGTTAGCCAGAAACTAGAATAACGCTGGAAATATATAGATGAATCATGTGTACTAGCCAGGTTAGCCATTTCATGTGATTTCACAGTAAACTTGTTGAGCAGTGAAGCTTTTGGAACCAATTGTATGAAAGAAAATCTCTTGTGTGTATTCAAATTGGGAAGTCGTTACAGTTTACTGTAAAATTCCACACTACTTCCTGCCAACACCCCACTATATAAGTTTGGTAGCCATCTTGGATTTGGCGTCAGAATATTTTCAGCATGAAGGTTGATATGTGCAATGGCAAGACAAGAAGGCTTTCCAAAATAAACTGAATAATCCAACGTATATAACCAAATGTACTATTTTAAATATTATATCAGTATATGATTTGATTACTAGTAGAATGTACTATATTATTGTCCGGCGCCCATTTTGGACTTCTGTTATTGAACGTTGTCTAATGGTGTATATTAACTTAAGAAAAAAATCATCTTGACTTAATACAAGTATTTGGTATAATTACATTCTTAGATGATGTGACATCCGAGTGTAATTATATAAGCTATTTGCTACACTAATATCAATATAGTTGGCGGCCATCTTGGACTAATGCTGTTGAAACAAATATCTAATTGCGTACTAAATTCATTGTGTATCTAAATACAATATTCGTATGCTCATTTGCTCTAATATATGGTCTGAGTGCAATTATATATGTTTTCTTATGTAGAGATACCATTGCACGTATAATGTAATATATTTATAATTGGCGGCCATTTTGGAGTTCTGTTATTTAGACTATTATTCAATTTCACAGCAAAGTTACAAAAACAAACACTCAATGTTTCAGTAAACTCAAGATTATAAAAACCATACTCTTTGTTGTGACGAACTAGTGAAATTACGTCAAATGGTCACATTTGGTGGCCATCTTGGATTTTTCCCATATTGCAGTTAAGGAATTGAATTTTTACGCTGCCAATTTTCATCACTATGTCAAATACACCCAGTTTACGCTCTTAAATTGCTTAATTTCTTCATGTTAATGGAACTATATGTCACAATATATCTATTTGGCAACCATCTTGAATTTGTGCAAATTTCTTAAAATGCTCAAGGGTGCCAGCTTTTCATCAGTTGGATTTCAAAACTAGAAGGTCTGGACATGCAAAGTCAGTAATAAAACAAAATGTTATTCAAAACACGGTAAAGCCCCAAATCGGCCTTTGGCTACCGGACTATAATCAACTATCGCTCAAAGAAATATGGCGGTAATTATGCTGCATTTTCAATGGCTACCTATGTCGTGGGAACGAGATGCTATGTCGTGGTAGCGAGATGCTATCTCGTGGGAACTAGATGCTATATCGTGGGAACGACATAGCTAACTCGTGGTAACGAGATGCTATCTCGTGGGAACGAGATGCTATCTCGTGGAAACGACATAGCTAAGTCGTGGTAACGAGATGTTATCTCGTGGGAACGACATAGCTAAGTCGTGGGAACGACATAGCTAAGTCGTGGTAACGAGATGCTATCTCGTGGGAACGAGATGCTATGTCGTGGGAACGAGATAGAAAACAAATTGAGCATGTCCCTTTTAAGCTGCCGTATGTCTCTCCTACTTTCACTGTTCGTATGGATGCTGTGGGACCTACTTGTACATGACCTGCAGCCAGTCTGTACTGGTTCTGCATGAATTAAACAATAGGTTCACTTACTCCTAAGAAAGAAAAATCCAACCTCGTCATGTCCCCCAATACTGTTTACATTTTTTGGCCGCGGAAACTCTGTTTAGATCACGTGACCAACAGGTTCATTGTTTTCTTTTAAATGCTACAAACATGCTGAAAACTCGTGTTAAAGGTACCCCAAAATGTTCCTCAGGTGAAACTGAGTAGTAATGGATCAAGATTTGCAAGCAAACTGTGTCTGTGACATCAAAACGCCCGTACGATTTTTTTATACCGGACTACTTATACATACTCCCAGAGTGATTTCGCGCCCTTTAGTATTCTCCAACAAGCTCTGCCAATTAACTGTATATATGCACCTATCAGCTTCCCCCCACCCGGTGGGCGAGGAGGCGAGGGGGCGCGTGCGTGCGACATAGGAACGTAAGCTATGTTTACATTACCCATATTACCGCGTGATTCAGTCACATGACGTCGAAAGATTACGAAATTTCGTCAACTTTCGACGTCGTTTACGGAAAGTATTACAACGTTTGTAAACAAAAATGTTTCATTAGATATCGCACATCACAAAATCACATGGCTTGTATATAGTTCGTCAACTTTCGCGGTCATTTACAGAAAACATTACAGTTTCTTTAAACCATTTTCATGAAAAATCGCACATCTTCTAAGATACAAAATCACATGGCGTGTCTCTCATAATGAAAGGCGAGTTCTATTTTCAGAGAAGATTAATGTAAGTCTCCGCTGGGTGCCCACACTCCGCATCTATGGCCAGTGAAGGCATTGCTACACAGCTGCCTGCGTGAATCTTGCCGAGATGCCAACGATTCTCAACATTTATTGGCACTCTCAGCTCGCGATCAAGCAGTTTGATTGGCTGAGCCTGAGCTGTGACACAGCTCAGGCTCAGCCAATCACGCTGCTTGATTTCACGCTATTCAAGTATTTTGAAATGAATTAACTTAAAAAATATAGGCAAGATTAGCGCGGGCGGCGGTGTAGGTGTCGTGATGAACGTCGATTGCCTGTATATAGAGGATGTTACCTGAATTATAAAGTCGATGCTATTTATTGAAGGAGTTTGCTGATTTCATAAGAAACGAGGCTATGGCACGTTTCTTATTAAATCAGTCAACGAGTTTAATAAAATGTATTATTAAATCAACAGAATGTAAGATACATGTACCATATACAAAGCTCCAGTTAAGGTGCGTTTGATCAAATTTGGGGGGAATTTTGTTATTTCGTCACCAAAAATGGCAAGTTGGGAGTGCTTTAGAATCGTCTCATTGAGACGATTCTAAAGAACTCCCAACTTGCCATTTTTGGTGAAGAACTAAGAAAAATACCTCGAATATTTGATCAAATTACGCATCTTAACTGGAGCTCTGCATATACATTTATCACATCATCATGCATTGAAGTTGCACTGACTGCCAAACATAGCGATCACATTGGTACAGCGCTCCAGATAAGGAATTAGTAATTGAGTATTGTCACTCCATCATTTCTTAAGCAATTGGGTGTTTCAAAATTTTAATTGGGTAAATTAAAATCACACTCCTGTTTGCACATCAACATACAGCAATTATTGAATAGTTTGCTTCGAAATGAAAACAAGTATTGGCATTTCATTAGAATTGTCTCCTTGGAGACAATTCTTATGAAATACCAAGATGTATTTTCTTAGAAAATAAGAAAAACATGCTATATTTCTGGTCTGTTTATTGTTTTCTGCAGCATGATAAAGGTACCATAACATTGGTATTGTTTTTTGATACTCGCTACTTCTGATTTCAATTGGGTTTTTGGCAATTTTAATTGGGTATTTACGCAAATACGCAGCTTATCAGGAGCCCTGTTGGTATATTTATTACACTTCTACATGTAGTTTATTGTGAGTTTAATACACCGTGTGATAATCACACTGAGAAAATCCATTTTAAGTAATAAATAAAACTATTAAAGGCTCTTACACGAGTGATGATTTACTATGATAGTTACAGGTATGAAACTGGTTTACGGATTTCATCATAAGAAATGAGGCTATGGACCAAGCCCAGCCTCAATCTAAATGATAGGTCAAACCCAGAGCTTGTTATTGAAGAACATTAATAACGTTCACAAAATGTGTATTTATATAGGGTTGTTGGCTGAGGTAGTAATGCTATGTCTCGGCCAATCAAACCGCTTCGGCTCAATCATAAGATACACTTACACGCTCTGAAAGTTTTACAATATCAAGGTGCATTATCACGTGGTTATAACAACAACAACAGTGGCTGAAAGTGTTGAAATCTTGAAAGTATTGTTTGATATTTTCCTTAATATGAAAGGGATTTTGATGAAATATGGCGCAGCAAACGCGTCTTCATGAGCTGCATTTGGTGGTCCAGGGAGTTTGGCACAGACTTATGTCGTTTTTGCGAAAAATCGATTTCAGTGTCGGAGACACGGAAATCGATTCTTCGCAAAAACGACATAAGTTTGGGCGAAAATACAGAGACCACCAAACGCAGCTTAACAAGACACGTTTGATGCGCCATATTTCATCATAATCCGTAACGTAATAAGGACACTAAAAGAATACGTACTTTGAATCAGATGGATTCTGGAAATTTCAGTACTTGTAATTGTTAGTACCACGTTTCCTTGTGTATTAGAGGTACATGTACATACACAGTGAAACCCCAGGGTGTCCGAACTTTAGATATATTCCACTGTGTACAACTTAATGTCCATATATGTGTCTTCGTCTGAAAGTTTAATTTTTGTTGTAAAAGTACAGTTACCAGGGTGTCCGAACTTAAGGGATATTTCACTGTGTGTAACAACCACTGTTACCTGACGTCCACAGAAGTCATAATCCTTGAAAATGAATCTCGTCTGCTAGAATGCCACACGTGTTTCCATGCAAACGGATTACTAATTACAAAACAGTGTCTTGTCATCGGTTAACTATAAATCAATACGTATGGATATTCAACAAAAACGCCCAGACGGTAACCAGGCAACTTTATTATAAAGATGTCGATTGCAGGTTAAATTTAAACATTTACGTGTCACCCGGGGAGGTGACATGGCGCGCTGTTTCTTTGCTTTCAGACGACCAACTGCGGAGTATTTATTAGTCGCGCGGACACGGTGAATTGTGGGTTTTGGGTCACAGCGCAGTGGACCATTTTCTGTGAGATCGTTCGAAGAGTGAAGAAAATCGATTAGTGAGTGATTTGTTGCCGCCGCCTACATGAACAGAAAATTACACCAAGATGCATTAACTCATTAGAGCGTCGAGATAACGTCACGATGATCACGTGACAACGAAGACGCGGTGACATTGGTGAGCGCCCGCAAACGTCCCCCAGATATTCATATTGAACGGGGTTTGTCCACAGACACAGAAAAGCCTTTGTAAATCATACCCAACGTTTACTCTTATATTAAATTATCTAGAAGGTACGACACTCGCCATCTTTTCAACCAACGGAAGTGGATTATTTACATTGGGCCCGGCTCGCTAATTCAGTACTTGAATGTCCTACCTTGTAGATATTTAATATCAGAGTAAAGGTTGGGTATGATTTAAAGAGCGTTTTGACGTTCATACCACAAAGTGCCTATGGGTTTGTCTGCCCGCGATCGGCCGCCAAGTGATTAGGGTAGCAGAGACCAGTTAGCCGCCAGTTAGAACAATGGGACAGATTTGAAATTTATAAATATTACACTTTCTGCTGATTAAAATTCGTTTTTATTGTTGTTTAATTGTTTTCTCCTTGATTTTGTTTCTTTTAATCAGATTTTACATCGTATTAATTGATGAATGATCATTCCAGGGCCGTCTGACCTGTTCCCATTGGTCAGAAATGGGCAAATACGAATTGAGGGTATGTTGTGACAAAACGTAATCAAAACAACAGATTTTTTCTGTGAGTTTCAAACAATAATTTATTCCAGAGTAAAGGTATGGATGGGAATTTGTTTGCACCATGACAACTGTCTGTCCACTTATCTGCAATATTGCATTAAAAGCATGCTGTCCGAGGGCGTGAAATTGATAATTTCAAATGAACTGGTCACTGTCCCCTACTTTAGAGTGAGGAACCAGGGGGCCGTTTCAATAAACTTCATACGACTAAAATGTTCGTAAGTGCAAATTTAGGATCGTCTGTAAATTTCACATTAACAATGTGTTCTTGTAAACAATTACTGGATTTACATTTATTGAGCATAGGCTGCATATGCAGCTCAATAAATGGTAAATCCATCAATTGAAATTTACAGACTATTCTAAATCTGCACTTACGAACATTTTAGTCGAACGAAGTTTAGTGAAACGGCCACCAGGGGTCCGTTTCACCAAACTTCGTACGACTAAGAAGTTCGTAAGTGCAAAATTGAAATCCACAATAACATTTGTTCTGACAACCGATTTTGGAAAATCTTTCGTGGATGTGCTACATTTAATGACATGAACGTGTAGGTACAAACTGGTAGTATTAGAGAAACACGTTAATGTGGGAAGCAATTTCATAGAAATCTTTGTACGAACGTTTTTGTCGTAAGAAGTTAGTAAAACGGGCCCCTGTGTCGCAATAGAGGAATGTACTAAGTACGTAGCTGGGTTTTGGCCGAATACACGCCGACCAATAAAATGGCTGTACCATGTATCAAGCATGCATTTGGTGATTTTATAGAGATCAGGCTCGTGTCTTTTAATCTCATGCTTAGCAGGCAATGCGAGGAAACGCGTGCAGTAGGAATTCCGAGGCTCGCCAAGAAATTTCTACCGTTTCCGAGCCGAACGACATGAATTGACAGTAGCCTGGTATTCTATATATGGGGTAGCGTTTTATGCTCAAGAATGGCCAAATACGTGGTTTCCATCTAGAAGAATTTGGACGTATTTGCGTTGCGCCATTCCGTTGGCGATATTGTGTAACGTCAGGTGATGTCGTTCGACCAATGAAAAATCGGTTTGCAATCTGTTGTAAGTTGAATATTAGGATCTAGTCAATGCAGTGTACGGCCGTTTGTTATCAGTGTGTATGTATTCGGTCAATGCAGGGTACGGCCGTTTGTTATCAGTCTGTGTGTATTCTGTCAATGCATTATACGGCCGTTTGTTATCAGTCTGTGTGTATTCGGTCAATGCAGGGTACGGCCGTTTGTTATCAGAGTGTGTGTATTCGGTCAATGCAGTATACGGCCGTTTGTTATCAGTATTTGTGTATTCTGTCAATGCAGTATACGGCCGTTTGTTATCAGTCTGTGTGTATTCTGTCAATGCAGGATACGGCCGTTTGTTATCACTCTGTGTGTATTCTGTCAATGCTGGGTATGGCCGTTTGTTATCAGTCAGTGTGTATTCGGTCAATGCAGGATACGGCCGTTTGTTATCAGTCAGTGTGTATTCGGTCAATGCAGGGTACGGCCGTTTGTTATCAGTCAGTGCGTATTCGGTCAATGCAGTATACGGCCGTTTGTTATCAGTCAGTGTGTATTCGGTCAATGCAGGATACGGCCGTTTGTTATCAGTCAGTGTGTATTCGGTCCATGCAGGGTACGGCCGTTTGTTATCAGTCAGTGCGTATTCGGTCAATGCAGGATACGGCAGTTTGTTATCAGTCTGTATGTATTCTGTCACTTCAGTGCACGGCCGTTTGTCATCAGTCAGCGTGTATTCTGTCAATGCAGGATACGGCTGTTTTTTATCAATCAGCGTGTTTTCTGTCAATGCAGTATACGGCCGTTTGTTATCAGTCAGTGAGTATTCAGTCAATACAGTATACGACCGTTTGATATCAGTCTAAGTGTATTCGGTCAATGCAGTATACGGCCGTTTGTTATCAGTCAGTGTGTATTCTATCAATGCAGTATACGGCCGTTTGTCATCAGTCAGTGCGTATTCGGTCAATACAGTATACGGCCGTTTGTTATCAGTCAGCGTGTATTCTGCCAATACAGGATACGGCCGTTTGTTATCAGTATGCGTGTATTCGGTCAATGCAGGATACGGCGGTTTGTTATCAGTCAGCGTTATTCTGTTAATGCAGGATACGGCCGTTTGTTATCAGTCAGCGTGTATTCTGTCAATGCAGTATACGGCCGTTTGTTATTAGTCAGCGTGTATTCTGTCAATGCAGTATACGGCCGTTTGTTATCATTCAGCGTGTGTTCTGTCAATGCATTATACGGCCGTTTGTTATGAGTCAGCGTGTATTCGGTCAATGCAGGATACGGCCGTTTGTTACCAGTCAGCATGTATTCTGTCAATGCAGGATATGCCCGTTTGTTTTCAGTCTGTGTGTATTCTGTCAATGCAGGATACGGCCGTTTCTTATCAGTGTGTGTGTATTCGGTCAATGCAGTATACGGCCGTTTGTTATCAGTGTGTGTGTATTCGGTCAATGCAGTATACTGCCGTTTGTTATCAGTATGTGTGTATTCTGTCAATGCAGTATACGGCTGTTTGTTATCAGTATGTGTGTATTCGGTCAATGCAATATACGGCCGTTTGTTATCAGTATGTGTGTATTCGGTCAATGCAGTATACGGCCGTTTTTTATCAGTCAGCGTGTATTCTGCCAATGCATTATACGTCCGTTTGTTATCAGTCTGTGTGTATTCTGTCAATGCAGTATACGGTCGTTTGTTATCAGTCAGCGTGTGTTCTGTCAATGCATTATACGGCCGTTTGTTATCAGTCAGCGTGTATGTTGTCAATGCAGGATACGGCCGTTTGTTATCAGTCTGTGTGTATTCGGTCAATGCAGGATACGGCGGTTTGTTATCAGTCAGCGTGTATTCTGTCAATGCAGTATACGGTTGTTTGTTATCAGTCAACGTGTATTCTGTCAATGCAGTTTACGGCCATTTGTTATCCGTCTGTGTGTATTCGGTCAATTCAGTATACGACCGTTTATTATCAGTCATCGTGTATTCTGTCAATGCAGTATACGGCCGTTTGTTATCAGTCTGTGTGTATTCGGTCAATGCATTATACGACCGTTTGTTATCATTCAGCGTGTATTCTGTCAATGCAGTATACGGCCGTTTGTTATCAGTCAATGCGTATTCGGTCAATACATTATAAGGTCGTTTGTTATCAGTCAGTGTGTATTCGGTCAATGCGGGATACTGCCGTTTGTTATCAGTCAGTGCGTATTCTGTCAATGCAGTATACGTCCCTTTGTTATCAGTGTGTGTGTATTCAGTCAATGCAGTATACGGCCGTTTGTTATCAGTCTGTGTCTATTCTGTCAATGCAGGATACGGCCGTTTTTATTAGTCTGTGTGCATTCTGTCAATGCAGTATACGGCCGTTTGTTATCATTCAGTGTGTGTTCTGTCAATGCATTATACGGCCGTTTGTTATCAGTCAGCGTGTATTCTTTCAATGCAGGATATGGCCGTTTGTTATCAGTCTGTGTGTATTCGGTCAATGCAGGATACGGTGGTTTGTTATCAGTCAGCGTGTATTCTGTCAATGCAGGATACTGCCGTTTGTTATCAGTCAGTGCGTATTCGGTAAATGAAGTACGGCCGTTTATTTTCAGTCTGTGTGTATTCTGTCAATGCAGGATGCGGCCGTTTGTTATCAGTCTGTGTGTATTCTGTCAATGCAGTATATGCCCGTTTGTTATCAGTCTGTGTGCATTCTGTCAATGCAGGATACGGCCGTTTGTTATCAGTCTGTGTGTATTCGGTCAATGCAGTATAATGCCGTTTGTTATCAGTCAGTGTGTATTCGGTCAATGCAGGGTACGGCCGTTTGTTATCAGTGTGTGTGTATTCGGTCAATTCAGTATACGGCCGTCTGTTATCAGTATGTGTGTATTCTGTCAATGCATTATACGGCCGTTTGTTATCAGTCTGAGTGTATTCGGTCAATGCAGTATATGACCGTTTGTTATGTGTATTTGTGTATTCTGTCAATGCAGTATACGGCCGTTTGTTATCAGTCTGTGTGTATTCTGTCAATGCAGGATACGGCCGTTTTTATTAGTCTGTGTGTATTCTGTCAATGCAGTATACGGCCGTTTGTTATCAGTCAGCGTGTATTCTGTCAATGCAGGATACGGCCGTTTGTTATCAGTCAGTGCATATTCGGTCAATGCAGTATGCGGCCGTTTGTTATGAGTCAGCGTGTATTCGGTCAATGCAGGATACGGCCGTTTGTTACCAGTCAGCATGTATTCTGTCAATGCAGGATATGCCCGTTTGTTTTCAGTCTGTGTGTATTCTGTCAATGCAGGATACGGCCGTTTCTTATCAGTGTGTGTGTATTCGGTCAATGCAGTATACGGCCGTTTGTTATCAGTGTTTGTGTATTCGGTCAATGCAGTATACTGCCGTTTGTTATCAGTATGTGTGTATTCGGTCAATGCAGTATACGGCTGTTTGTTATCAGTATGTGTGTATTCGGTCAATGCAATATACGGCCGTTTGTTATCAGTATGTGTGTATTCGGTCAATGCAGTATACGGCCGTTTCGTATCAGTCAGAGTGTATTCTGCCAATGCATTATACGTCTGTTTGTTATCAGTCTGTGCGTATTCTGTCAATGCAGTATACGGTCGTTTGTTATCAGTCAGCGTGTGTTCTGTCAATGCATTATACGGCCGTTTGTTATCAGTCAACGTGTATGTTGTCAATGCAGGATACGGCCGTTTGTTATCAGTCTGTGTGTATTCGGTCAATGCAGGATACGGCGGTTTGTTATCAGTCAGCGTGTATTCTGTCAATGCAGTATACGGTCGTTTGTTATCAGTCAACGTGTATTCTGTCAATGCAGTTTACGGCCGTTTGTTATCAGTCTGTGTGTATTCGGTCAATGCAGTATACGACCGTTTGTTATCAGTCAGCGTGTATTCTGTCAATGCAGTATACGGCCGTTTGTTATCAGTCAATGCGTATTCGGTCAATACAGTATAAGGTCGTTTGTTATCAGTCAGTGTGTATTCTGTCAATGCAGGATACGGCCGTTTTTATTAGTCTGTGTGCATTCTGTCAATGCAGTATACGGCCGTTTGTTATCATTCAGTGTGTGTTCTGTCAATGCATTATACGGCCGTTTGTTATCAGTCAGCGTGTATTCTGTCAATGCAGGATATGGCCGTTTGTTATCAGTCTGTGTGTATTCGGTCAATGCAGGATACGGTGGTTTGTTATCAGTCAGCGTGTATTCTGTCAATGCAGGATACTGCCGTTTGTTATCAGTCAGTGCGTATTCGGTAAATGAAGTACGGCCGTTTATTTTCAGTCTGTGTGTATTCTGTCAATGCAGGATACGGCCGTTTGTTATCAGTCTGTGTGTATTCTGTCAATGCAGTATATGCCCGTTTGTTATCAGTCTGTGTGTATTCGGTCAATGCAGTATACGACGGTTTGTTATCAGTCAGCGTGCATTCTGTCAATGCAGTATACGGCCGTTTGTTATCAGTCAATGCGTATTCGGTCAATACAGTATAAGGTCGTTTGTTATCAGTCAGTGTGTATTCGGTCAATGCGGGATACTGCCGTTTGTTATCAGTCAGTGTGTAGTATTCTGTCAATGCAGTATACGTCCCTTTGTTATCAGTGTGTGTGTATTCAGTCAATGCAGTATACGGCCGTTTGTTATCAGTCAGCGTGTATTCTGTCAATGCAGGATACGGCCTTTTGTTATCAGTGTGTGTGTATTCGGTCAATGCAGTATACGGCCGTTTGTTATCAGTGTGTGTGTATTCGGTCAATGCAGTATACGGCCGTTTGTTATTCGTATGTGTGTATTCGGTCAATGCAGTATACGGCCGTTTGTTATCAGTATGTGTGTATTCGGTCAATGCAGTAAACGGCCGTTTGTTATCAGTCAGCGTTTATTCTGTCAATGCAGGATATGACCATTTGTTATCAGGCAGCGTGTATTCTGTCAATGCAGGATACGGCCATTTGTTATCAGTCTGTGTGTATTCGGTCAATGCAGTATACGGCCGTTTGTTATGAATCAGCGTGTATTCTGTCAATGCAGTATACGGCCGTTTGTTATCAGTCAGCGTGTATTCTGTCAATGCAGGATACGTCCATTTGTTATCAGTCAGCGTGTATTCTGTCAATGCAGTATACTGCCGTTTGTTATCAGTCAGAGCGTATTCGGTAAATGAAGTACGGTCGTTTACAATCAGTCTGTGTGTATTCTGTCAATGCATGATACTGCGTTTTGTTATCAGTCAGTGTGTATTCGGTCAATGCAGGATACGGCCGTTTATTATCAGTCAATTTGTATTTCGGTCAATGCAGAATACGGCCGTTTGTTATCAGTCTGTGTGTATTCGGTCAATGCAGTATACGGCCGTTTGCTATCAGTCAGCGTGTATTCTGTCAATGCAGGATACGGCCGTATGTTATCAGTGTGTGTGTATTCGGTCAATGCAGTACACGGCCGTTTGTTATCAGTGTGTGTGTATTCGGTCAATGCAATATACGGCCGTTTGTTATCCGTATCTGTGTATTCGGTCAATGCAGTATACCGCCGTTTGTTATCAGTGTGTGTGTGGTAAGATTTTTCGGAGTCAATGCAGTATACGGCCGATTGTTATCAGTATGTGTGTATTCGATCAATGCAGTATACGGCCGTTTGTTATCAGTGTGTGTGTATTCGGTCAATGCAGTACACGGCCGATTGTTATCAGTATGTGTCAATGCAGTATATGACCATTTTTTATCAGTCAGCGTATATTCTGTCAATGCAGGATACGGCCGTTTGATATCAGTCTGTGTGTACACTGTCAATGGAGTATACGGCCGTTTGTTATCAGTCTGTGTGTATTCTGTCAATGGAGTATACGGCCGTTTGTTATCAGTCTGTGTGTATTCGGTCAATGCAGTATACGGCCGTTTGTTATCAGTCAGCGTTTATTCTGTCAATGCAGGATACGGCCGTTTGTTATCAGTGTGTGTGTATTCTGTCAATGCAGGGTACTGTCGTTTGTTTTCAGTGTGTGTGTATTCGGTCAATGCAGTATACGGCCGTTTGTTATCAGTGTGTGTGTATTCGGTCAATGCAGGGTACGGCCGTTTGTTATCAGTGTGTGTGTATTCGGTCAAGGCAGTATATGGCCGTTTGTTATCAGTATGTGTGTATTCGGTCAATGGCGTTTACGGCCGTTTGTTATCAGTCTGTGTGTATTCGGTCAATGCAGTATACGGCCGTTTGTTATCAGTCAGCGTGTATTCTGTCAATGCAGGATATGACCATTTGTTATCAGTCAGCGTGTATTCTGTCAATGCAGGATACGGCCGTTTGTTATCAGTCTGTGTGTATTCGGTCAATGCAGTATACGGCCGTTTGTTATCAGTCAGCGTGTTTTCTGTCAATGCATTATACGGCCTTTTGTTATCAGTCTGTGTGCATACTGTCAATGGAGTATACGGCCGTTTGTTATCAATCTGTGTGTATTCTGTCAATGGCGTATACGGCCGTTTGTTATCAGTCTGTGTGTATTCGGTCAATGCAGTATACGGCCGTTTGTTATCAGTCAGCGTGTATTCTGTCAATGCAGTATACGGCCGTTTGTTATCAGTGTGTGTGTATTCTGTCAATGCAGGGTACTGTCGTTTGTTTTCAGCGTGTGTGTATTCGGTCAATGCAGTATACGGCCATTTGTTATCAGTGTGTGTGTATTCGGTCAATGCAGTATACGGCCGTTTGTTATCAGTCTGTGTGTATTCGGGCAATGCAGTATACGGCCGTTTGTTATCAGTCTGTGTGTATTCTGTCAATGCAGGATACGGCTGTTTGTTATCAGTCTGTGTGTATTCGGTCAATGCAGTATACGACCGTTTGTTATCAGTCTGTGTGTATTCTGTCAATGCAGTATACGGCCGTTTGTTATCAGTGTGTGTGAATTCGGTCAATGCAGTTTACGGCCGTTTGTGATCAGTCAGTGTGTATTCGGTCAATGAAGTATACGGCCGTTTGCTATGTGTCAGCGTGTATTCGGTCAATGCAGTATACGGCCGTTTGTTATCAGTCTGTGTGTATTCGGTCAATGCAGAATACGACCGTTTGTTATGAATCAGCGTGTATTCTGTCAATGCAGGATACGACCGTTTGTTATCAGTCTGTGTGTATTCGGTCAATGCAGTATACGGCCGTTTGTTACCAGTCTGTGTGTATTCGGTCAATGCAGTATGCGGCCGTTTATTATCAGTCAGTGCGTTTTCGGTGAATGCAGTATACGGCTGTTCGTTATCAGTCAGCGTGCATTCGGTCAGTGCAGGATACTGCCGTTTGTTATCAGTGTGTGTGTATTCTATCAATGCAGGGTACGGCCGTTTGTTATCAGCCAGCGTGTATTCGGTCAATGCAGTATACGGCCGTTTGTTATCAGTCAGCGTGTATTCGGTCAATGCAGTATACGGCCGTTTATTATGAGTCAGCGTGTATTCTGTCAGTGCAGGATATGGCCGTTTGTTTTCAGTCTGTGTGTATTCACAGGTTGAAGTAACGGACAGAGGTCTATAAATACATTAAATATGCCTAAAAGCATCAATAAATGAAGAAAAAAAAGAAGCTAATTTTTTTTACTCCCTCCATATAGACTACTTTTAGGCATATGCAATGTATTTATAGACCTCGGTCCGTTACTTCAACCTGTGTGTGTATTCGGTAATGCCTAACGAGTGGCCTGATAAATAGCGTGGTATAGCCAATCCTGAATCCGGATTCGGAGATAATTCCGCCAACGTTTCAATGGTTGAACTAGTTTTGTATATGTGGATGTGGCTGGAGAAATGGGGCTTATTGGTTTTGCGACCAGTGTAGATCCAGATCAGCCTGTGCATCTGCACGTATCCTCAGCGTGACATGTAAATGTAGAGTTCTATTGTGTTTTTACATAGGGTACCTAGTACCCTGTGTATTGGTTTCGAGTGGCTCATTTAACCACGCCCCCAACCCCCCTCGATGGGCTCCTCCGTAGTGATATGTGATATTTTGTGCAGATTCTGATTATACCATATGCATTGTGTTACTTATCCTTTCAATGCAGTTTGTGAAATAAAATTATGAAAAACTACTTGCACTGAACAATATCAACACCAGCTGTTCTACGTACGCAAATACATCGGATTATTTTGTTGCGCGTGATTTTCCCCCATTTGCGGTCATCGCTAAATTTAGTAACAGAGTTAACTCCTCTCCGAATACTCTCCGAAACAAGCGACGCATTTAACACACAAACTACATCAAGTTTGACCTTCCGACAGCCTATTTTTAAACTCACCCGACACCTGTGCGAAACAAAACTCGCACGTGTAGGTCTAACTGATGTTTAATCCTCATTGTCTCTCTCTATCGATGGATTTACAGCGAATTTTAGTGACATTCCCGAATTCGGCCTGATTGACATTTGTCTATGGTGGCCAATACACGCCAACATGAGTGTCAATTCTACGTTCAGGGAAGGGGGTCAATAAGTCAGTATTTAAGGTGATAACTTACAGTCAGGGAACAAATGAATGACAGTATAACACATCCAGCGTATATTAATACCCATATTAATGCAAGTACTGAAATACTACAACAAAAAATCTAACAAGTTTGGGCTTCCATACATTGAACATTTTGTCAGCGGTTTCCCCAATGACGTCATTTGTATGTTTTAATATACTCGATCCGGGGCCAACTATTTCATTCACAAAACAGAAGTAAACTTGGCGATGTACCGATAAAGCATTTTCAGGCGCGACACCGCTTCCGTGGCGGAATTATTGTAACTATTGCTCTTCAATCAGTTTTCAATATATCTATAATGATCATAGATATCTGGAATCTGTATACTTGAATTGATGATGTCTTGTATACGTGTTACCGTATCTTTCTGATATTGCTATGCATAATCTGTAATGTTGTTGAATGTTTTGGTACATACTGTAGCAGTGCATACTGTACTTCAAGTTGTGCCATATCAATAGTTTACCCCTTAACCATTAAAACGCTGAAAAATAAAATTGCCGTCTGCTCATTTTGTATATTTTAATCTCCTTAAAAACCTGTTTTGGCAGCGCAGTAGAATCGTCTCAGTATGTTTTTGAGGAGAAAATATAAAACATATTTAAAACAGCAGACGACAATTGTCGTTTCCAGCGCTTTAAAGGTACATGCCCACTCAGTAAGCCCAACATGTCATTTATAGTAATTAAATAAGTGTATAACTGATAGTGACGCGCGGTGGTATCAGGCTATTTTCATATGCAAATGAGGCATGATATTTTTTAATTATTTATACTAAAGAAATGCGTCACCTGAAAAAATAATATTTTCGACAGATTTTAAAGTATGATCATTGCACATCATAAAATAAATACAGAGATTAAATAGTAATGTCCGTTAACATTTTAAGCAAACACGGTTATCGCCCCTGATATCAGTGTGTAAATTTACGTCTGATATAAAATGTATAATAATGCCAATCAGTACGTGGGATAATGGCGCATGAATGTTTATTTTGCTAGGAAATGTATCAGATGATGTCTCTGATGTAAAGAACATTTTGTACCTACTGAGTGGGCATGTACTTTTAAGGGTTAATGAAACTGCAACACCAACAATCAATCAATCAATCAATCAAGCAATCAATCAATCTAGTTTAATCTTGTAGTACCCTATGTTCAGTACTTTCAGTACTTTGATTTTTAACGTAAACGTAAAAGTAGTCATTTGGGATAAAAATAAATTGTAAAAAATGGTTATAATACTGCAAAATAACTATCGTTCGAACCTCTTCTTAGTTTTAATTATCATAAACTGAAATGTTTTACAATGGATAACTATTAATTAATTTTTTTAATTGATTTCACTAAATGGATAATGGAGATTTCTGTCTAAATGCGGTATAGTATGATAATTTCACAATTTTTCTTACTGGTACATGAACAACGAAATTGACAATTTATGCCAGACCAAATTATCTGCCCTGGACTGTATGTCACAGATTCTGATAGTAGGTACTGAAATATAACGCATGTTTTTGGAGAGTTCATCAAGTTAAATAGTGTGATATAGTGATATACAGTGGAACCTCTCTAAACTGGACATCAAGAAAACACATGTGACCTTATTTTTGACGAGTTTCTTGGTCATTTATCTCAGGGGAAACTATCTGTTCACTATGCATAACACACAACTATGGCTCAGAATGATCAAATGTATGTTTTACCGTCAAACCTCTCTAAATCGGACATCCTGGGAACATCCCAAGATGTTCGGTTTATAGAGGTTTCACGGTACTTCATTGACTGTGCATGAAGCGATAACGTGCATGTTGAATAGCTAAGACAGCATCTGAGACCAAAATCATTTACAGGCACTCAGATATGCATACAAAGGGTCTGAAACCAACGCAACCACTCTAATCTTGACACCCTGGGAGGTCCCCAGTGGAACCTCTTTAATCTTGCCACCCTGGGAGGTCCCCAGTGGAACCTCTCTATTCTTGCCACCCTATGAGATCCCCAGTGGAAACTCTTTAATCTTGACACGCTGGAAGGTCCCCAGTGGAACAATTCTAATCTTGACACCCTGGGAGGTCCCCAGTGGAATCTCTCTAATCTTGACAGCCTGGGAGGTCCCCAGTGGAACCACTCTAATCTTGACACACTGTGAGATCCCCAGTGGAACCTCTCTAATCTTGACAGCCTGGGAGGTCCCCAGTGGAACCACTCTAATCTTGACACACTGTGAGGTCCCCAGTGGAACCTCTCTAATCTTAACACCCTGGGAGGTCCCCAGTGGAACCACTCTAATCTTGACACCCTGGGAGGTCCCCAGTGGAACCTCTCTAATCTCGACACCCTGGGAGGTCCCCAGCGGAACCTCTCTAATCTTGACACCCTGGGAGGTCCCCAGTGGAACCTCTCTAATCTTGACAGCCTGGGAGGTCCCCAGTGGAACCTCTCTAATCTTGACAGCCTGGGAGGTCCCCAGTGGAGCCACTCTAATCTTGCCACACTGGGAGGTCCCCAGTGGAACCTCTCTAATCTTGACACCCTGGGAGGTCCCCAGTGGAACCTCTCTAATCTTGACAGCCTGGGAGGTCCCCAGCGGAACCTCTCTAATCTTGACACCCTCGGAGGTCCCCAGTGGAACCTCTCTAATATCGACACCCTAGGAGGTCCCCAGTGGAACCTCTCTAATCTTGACAGCCTGGGAGGTCCCCAGTGGAACCTCTCTAATCGTGACAGCCTGAGAGGTCCCCAGTGGAACCTCTCTAATATTGACACCCTGGGAGGTCCCCAGTGGAGCCACTCTAATCTTGACAGCCTGGGAGGTCCCCAGTGGAACCTCTCTAATATTGACACCCTGGGAGGTCCCCAGTGGAGCACCTCTAAATCTTGAAGCCTGGGAGGGTCCCCAGTGGAACCTCTCTAATCTTGACACCTGGGAGGTCCCCCAGTGGAGCCACTCTAATCTGACAGCCTGGGAGGTCCCCCAACGGAACCTCTCTAATATTGACACCCTGGAGGTTCCCCAGTGGAAGCCACTCTAATCTTGACAGCCTGAGAGGTCCCCAGTGAACCTCTTAATATTGACACCCTGGGGGGAGGTCCCCAGTGGAGCCACTCTAATCTTGACAGCCTGGGAGGTCCCCAGTGGAACCTCTCTAATCTTGACACCCTGGGAGGTCCCCAGTGGAGCCACTCTAATCTTGATAGCCTGGGAGGTCCCCAGTGGAACCTCTCTAATATTGACACCCTGGGAGGTCCCCAGTGGAGCCACTCTAATCTTGACAGCCTGGGAGGTCCCCAGTGGAACCTCTCTAATATTGACACCCTGGGAGGTCCCCAGTGGAGCCACTCTAATCTTGACGGCCTGAGAGGTCCCCAGTGGAACCTCTCTAATCTTGACACCCTGGGAGGTCCCCAGTGGAACCACTCTAATCTTGAAACCCTGGGAGGTCCCCAGTGGAACCTCTCTAATCTTGACACCCTGGGAGGTCCCCAGTGGAGCCACTCTAATATTGATACCATGGGAGGTCCCCAGTGGAACCTCTCTAATCTTGACACCCTGGGAGGTCCCCAGTGGAACCTCTCTAATCTTGACACACTGGGAGGTCCCCAGTGGAACCACTCTAATATTGACACCCTGGGAGGTCCCCAGTGGAATCTCTCTAATCTTGACACACTGGGAGGTCCCCAGTGGAACCTCTCTAATCTTGACACACTGGGAGGTCCCCAGTGGAACCTCTCTAATCTTGACACCCTGGGAGGTCCCCAATGGAACCTCTCTAATCTTGACACACTGGGAGGTCCCCAGTGGAACCTCTCTAATATTGACACCCTGGGAGGTCCCCAGTGGAACCTCTCTAATCGTGACACACTGGGAGGTCCCCAGTGGAATCTCTCTAATCTTGACACCCTGGGAGGTCCCCAGTGGAACCTCTCTAATCTTGACACACTGGGAGGTCCCCAGTGGAACCTCTCTAATATTGACACCCTGGGAGGTCCCCAGTGGAACCTTTCTAATATTGACACCCTGGGAGGTCCCCAGTGGAACCTTTCTAATATTGACACCCTGGGAGGTCCCCAGTGGAATCTCTCTAATCTTGACACACTGGGAGGTCCCCAGTGGAATCTCTCTAATCTTGACACCCTGGGAGGTCCCCAGTGGAACCTTTCTAATATTGACACCCTGGGAGGTCCCCAGTGGAATCTCTCTAATCTTAACACCCTGGGATGTCCCCAGTGGAATCTCTCTAATGTTGACACCCTGGGAGGTCCCCAGTGGAATCTCTCTAATGTTGACACCCTGGGAGGTCCCCAGTGGAACCTTTCTAATGTTGACACCCTGGGAGGTCCCCAGTGGAACCTTTCTAATATTGACACCCTGGGAGGTCCCCAGTGGAATCTCTCTAATCTTAACACCCTGGGAGGTCCCCAGTGGAATCTCTCTAATGTTGACACCCTGGGAGGTCCCCAGTGGAACCTTTCTAATATTGACACCCTGGGAGGTCCCCAGTGGAACCTTTATAATATTGACACCCTGGGAGGTCCCCAGTGGAATCTCTCTAATCTTGACACACTGGGAGGTCCCCAGTGGAACCACTCTAATATTGATCCATGGGAGGTCCCAGTGGAACCTCTACTAATATTGACACCTGGGAGGTCCCCAGTGGAACCTCTCTAATCTTGACACCCTGGGAGGTCCCCAGTGGAACCACTCTAATATTGATACCCATGGGAGGTCCCCAGTGGAACCTCTCTAATCTTGACACCTGGGAGGTCCCCAGTGGAACCACTCTAATATTGATACCATGGGAGGTCCCCAGTGGAATCTCTCTAATCTTGACACCCTGGGAGGTCCCCAGTGGAACCTTTCTAATATTGACATCATGGGAGGTCCCCAGTGGAATCTCTCTAATCTTAACACCCTGGGGGGGTGGTCCAGTGGAATCTCTCTAATATTGATACCATGGGAGGTCCCCAGTGGAACCTTTCTAATATTGACACCATGGGAGGTCCCCAGTGGAATCTCTCTAATCTTGACACACTGGGAGGTCCCCAGTGGAACCTCTCTAATCTTGACACCATGGGAGGTCCCCAGTGGAACCACTCTAATCTTGACACTTGGGAGGTCCCCAGTGGAATCTCTCTAATCTTGACACCCTGGGAGGTCCCCAGTGGAACCTCTCTAATCTTAACACACTGGGAGGTCCCCAGTGGAACCTCTCTAATCTTAACACCCTGGGAGGTCCCCAGTGGAATCTCTCTAATCTTGACACCCTGGGAGGTCCCCAGTGGAACCTCTCTAATCTTAACACACTGGGAGGTCCCCAGTGGAACCTCTCTAATATTGACTCCCTGGGAGGTCCCCAGTGGAACCTCTCTAATCTCGACACCCTGGGAGGTCCCCAGTGGAACCACTCTAATATTGACACCCTGGCAGGTCCCCGGTGGAACCTTTCTAATCTTGACACCATGGGAGGTCCCCAGTGGAACCTCTCTAATTTTGAGACCCTGGGAGGTCCCCAGTGGAACCTCTCTAATCTCGACACCCTGGGAGGTCCCCAGTGGAACCTTTCTAATATTGACACCCTATGAGGTCCCCAGTGGAACCTCTCTAATCTTAACACCCTGGGAGGTCCCCAGTGGAACCTCTCTAATTTTGAGACCCTGGGAGGTCCCCAGTGGAACCTCTCTAATCTCGACACCCTGGGAGGTCCCCAGTGGAACCTCTCTAATCTTAACACCCTGGGAGGTCCCCAGTGGAACCTCTCTAATTTTGAGACCCTGGGAGGTCCCAGTGGAACCTCTCAATATTCGAGCACTAATTACTGGGAGGTCCCCAGTGGAACCTTTCTAATATGACACCCTCTGGAGGTCTCCAGTGGAACCTCTCTAATATCGACACCCTGGGAGGTCCCCGGTGAACCTTTTCTAATCTTGACACCTGGGAGGTCCCAGTGGAATCTCTCTTATCTTGACACCCTGGGAGGTCTAGTGGAACCTTTCTAATATTGACACCCTGGGAGGTCCCCAGTGGAATCTCTCTAATCTTAACACCCTGGGAGGTCCCCAGTGGAATCTCTCTAATGTTGACACCCTGGGAGGTCCCCAGTGGAATCTCTCTAATGTTGACACCCTGGGAGGTCCCCAGTGGAACCTTTCTAATGTTGACACCCTGGGAGGTCCCCAGTGGAACCTTTCTAATATTGACACCGTGGGAGGTCCCCAGTGGAATCTCTCTAATCTTAACACCCTGGGAGGTCCCCAGTGGAATCTCTCTAATGTTGACACCCTGAGGTCCCCAGTGGAACCTTTCTAATATTGACACCCTGGGAGGTCCCCAGTGGAACCTTTTCTAATATTGCACCCTGGAGTCCCCAGTGGAATCTCTCTAATCTTGACACACTGGGAGGTCCCCAGTGGAACCACTCTAATATTGATACCATGGGAGGTCCCCAGTGGAACCTCTCTAATATTGATACCATGGGAGGTCCCCAGTGGAACCTTTATAATATTGACACCCTGGGAGGTCCCCAGTGGAATCTCTCTAATCTTGACACACTGGGAGGTCCCCAGTGGAACCACTCTAATATTGATACCATGGGAGGTCCCCAGTGGAACCTCTCTAATATTGACACCCTGGGAGGTCCCCAGTGGAACCTCTCTAATCTTGACACCCTGGGAGGTCCCCAGTGGAACCACTCTAATATTGATACCATGGGAGGTCCCCAGTGGAACCTCTCTAATCTTGACACCCTGGGAGGTCCCCAGTGGAACCACTCTAATATTGATACCATGGGAGGTCCCCAGTGGAATCTCTCTAATCTTGACACCCTGGGAGGTCCCCAGTGGAACCTTTCTAATATTGACATCATGGGAGGTCCCCAGTGGAATCTCTCTAATCTTAACACCCTGGGAGGTCCCCAGTGGAATCTCTCTAATATTGATACCATGGGAGGTCCCCAGTGGAACCTTTCTAATATTGACACCATGGGAGGTCCCCAGTGGAATCTCTCTAATCTTGACACACTGGGAGGTCCCCAGTGGAACCTCTCTAATCTTGACACCATGGGAGGTCCCCAGTGGAACCACTCTAATCTTGACACATTGGGAGGTCCCCAGTGGAATCTCTCTAATCTTGACACCCTGGGAGGTCCCCAGTGGAACCTCTCTAATCTTAACACCCTGGGAGGTCCCCAGTGGAACCTCTCTAATCTTAACACCCTGGGAGGTCCCCAGTGGAATCTCTCTAATCTTGACACCCTGGGAGGTCCCCAGTGGAACCTCTCTAATCTTAACACACTGGGAGGTCCCCAGTGGAACCTCTCTAATATTGACTCCCTGGGAGGTCCCCAGTGGAACCTCTCTAATCTCGACACCCTGGGAGGTCCCCAGTGGAACCACTCTAATATTGACACCCTGGCAGGTCCCCGGTGGAACCTTTCTAATCTTGACACCATGGGAGGTCCCCAGTGGAACCTCTCTAATTTTGAGACCCTGGGAGGTCCCCAGTGGAACCTCTCTAATCTCGACACCCTGGGAGGTACCCCGGGAGGTCCCCAGTGGAACCTTTCTAATATTGACACCCTATGAGGTCCCCAGTGGAACCTCTCTAATCTTAACACCCTGGGAGGTCCCCAGTGGAACCTCTCTAATTTTGAGACCCTGGGAGGTCCCCAGTGGAACCTCTCTAATCTCGACACCCTGGGAGGTCCCCAGTGGAACCTCTCTAATCTTAACACCCTGGGAGGTCCCCAGTGGAACCTCTCTAATTTTGAGACCCTGGGAGGTCCCCAGTGGAACCTCTCTAATCTCGACACCCTGGGAGGTCCCCAGTGGAACCTTTCTAATATTGACACCCTGGGAGGTCTCCAGTGGAACCTCTCTAATATCGACACCCTGGGAGGTCCCCGGTGGAACCTTTCTAATCTTGACACCCTGGGAGGTCCCCAGTGGAATCTCTCTAATCTTGACACCCTGGGAGGTCCCTAGTGGAACCTTTCTAATATTGACACCCTGGGAGGTCCCCAGTGGAATCTCTCTAATCTTAACACCCTGGGAGGTCCCCAGTGGAATCTCTCTAATGTTGACACCCTGGGAGGTCCCCAGTGGAATCTCTCTAATGTTGACACCCTGGGAGGTCCCCAGTGGAACCTTTCTAATGTTGACACCCTGGGAGGTCCCCAGTGGAACCTTTCTAATATTGACACCGTGGGAGGTCCCCAGTGGAATCTCTCTAATCTTAACACCCTGGGAGGTCCCAGTGGAATCTCTCTAATGTTGACACCCTGAGGTCCCCAGTGGAACCTTTCTAATATTGACACCCTGGGAGGTCCCCAGTGGAACCTTTCTAATATTGACACCCTGGGAGGTCCCCAGTGGAATCTCTCTAATCTTGACACACTGGGAGGTCCCCAGTGGAACCACTCTAATATTGATACCATGGGAGGTCCCCAGTGGAACCTCTCTAATATTGACACCCTGGGAGGTCCCCAGTGGAACCACTCTAATATTGATACCATGGGAGGTCCCCAGTGGAATCTCTCTAATCTTGACACCCTGGGAGGTCCCCAGTGGAACCACTCTAATATTGACACCCTGGGAGGTCCCCAATGGAACCTCTCTAATCTTGACACCCTGGGAGGTCCCCGGTGGAACCTCCCTAATATTAACACCCTGGGAGGTCCCCAGTGGAACCTCTCTAATATTGACACCATGGGAGGTCCCCAGTGGAATCTCTCTAATCTTGACACCCTGGGAGGTCCCCAGTGGAACCTCTCTAATCTTGACACCATGGGAGGTCCCCAGTGGAACCACTCTAATCTTGACACATTGGGAGGTCCCCAGTGGAATCTCTCTAATCTTGACACCCTGGGAGGTCCCCAGTGGAACCTCTCTAATCTTAACACCCTGGGAGGTCCCCAGTGGAACCTCTCTAATCTTAACACCCTGGGAGGTCCCAAGTGGAATCTCTCTAATCTTGACACCCTGGGAGGTCCCCAGTGGAACCTCTCTAATCTTATCACACTGGGAGTTCCCCAGTGGAACCTCTCTAATATTGACACCCTGGGAGGTCCCCAGTGGAACCTCTCTAATCTCGACACCCTGGGAGGTCCCCAGTGGAACCACTCTAATATTGACACCCTGGGAGGTCCCCGGTGGAACCTTTCTAACTTGCAATGGGAGGTCATTGGAACTCACTAATTTTGAGACCCTGGGAGGTCCCCAGTGGAACCTCTCTGACAACCCAGGGAGGTCCCCAGTGGGAACCTTTCTAAAATGACACCCTAGGGAGGTCCCCAGTGGAACCTCTCTAATCTTAACGACCCTGGGAGTCCCTGAGGAATCTCTAATTTTGAGACCCTGGGATCCCCAGTGGAACCTTTCTAATCTGACACCCTGAGGTCCCCATGGAACCTCTAATCTTACTGGGAGGTCCCCAGTGGAACCTCTCTAATTTTGAGACCCTGGGAGGTCCCCAGTGGAACCTCTCTAATCTCGACACCCTGGGAGGTCCCCAGTGGAACCTTTCTAATATTGACACCCTGGGAGGTTCCCCAGTGGAACCTCTCTAATATACACCCTGGGTAGGTCCCCAGTGGAACCACTCTAATATTGACACCCTGGGAGGTCCCCAGTGGGACCACTCTAATATTGACATCATGGGAGGTCACCAGTGGAACCACTCTAATCTTGACACCATGGGAGGTCACCAGTGGAACCACTCTAATCTTGACACCATGGGAGGTCCCCAGTGGAACCTCTCTAATCCTGACACCCCGGGAGGTCCCCAGTGGAACCACTCTAATATTTGACAACCTGGAGGTCCCCATGGAACCTCTCTAATCTTGACACCCTGGGAGGTCCCCGGTGGCCTTTCTCTATTAACACCCTGGGAGGTCCCCAGTGGAACCTCTCTAATCCTGACACCCCGGGAGGTCCCCAGTGGAACCACTCTAATATTGACACCCTGGGAGGTCCCCAATGGAACCTCTCTAATCTTGACACCCTGGGAGGTCCCCGGTGGAACCTCTCTAATATTGACACCCTGGGAGGTCCCCAGTGGAACCTCTCTAATCTTGACACCCTGGGAGGTCCCCAGTGGAACCTCTAATGACACCCTGGGAGGTCCCCAGTGGAACCTCACTAATCAGACACCCTGGGAGGTCCCCAGTGGAACTCTCAATAGACATCCCTGGGAGGTCCCAGTGGAACCACTCTAATCTTGACAGCCTTGGAGGTCCCCAGTGGAACCTGTCTAATCTTGACAGCCTTGGAGGTCCCCAGTGGAACCTCTTTAATCTTGTCAGCCTGGGAGGTCCCCAGTGGAACCTCTCTAATCTTGACAGCCTTGGAGGTCCCCAGTGGAACCTCTTTAATCTTCAGACCTGGGAGGTCCCCAGTGGAAACCTCTAATCTTGTAACACCCTGGGAGGTCCCCAGTGGAACCTCTAATCTTGTTCACCCTGGGAGGTCCCCAGTGGAACCTCTCTAATATTGACACCCTGGGAGGTCCCCAGTGGAACCATCTAATATTGACACACTGGGAGGTCCCCAGTGGCAATCTCTAATCTCGACACCCTGGGAGGTCCCCAGTGGAACCTCTACATGACACCCTGGGAGGTCTGTGGAACCTCTTTAATCTTGACCCCTGAGGTCCCAGTGGAACCTCTCTAATCTTGACTCCCTGGGAGGTCCCGAGTGGAACCACTGTAATCTTGTCACCTGAGGTCCCCAGTGGAACCTCTTTAATCTTGTCACCTTGGAGGTCCCCAGTGGAACCTCTCTAATATTGACAGCCTGGAGGTCCCCAGTGGAACCTCTAATCTTGACACCCTGGGAGGTCCCCGATGGAACATCTTAATCTTGTCAGCCTGTGAGGGTCCCCAGTGGAACCTCTTTAATCTTGTCAGCCTGAGGTCCCCAGTGGAACCTCTCTAATCTTGTCACCTGGGAGGTCCCCAGTGGAACCTCTCAATCTTGATCCCTGGGAGGTCCCCAGTGGAACCATCTGTAATCTTGTCAGCCGTGAGGTCCCCAGTGGAACCTCTCTAATCTTTAACACCTGGCAGGTCCCCATGGAACCTCTTAATGTCATTTCAGTGGGAGGTCCCCATGGAACCTCTCTATCTGGAACCAGGGAGGTCATGAACAATCTTGTCACCTGGGAGGTCCCCAGTGAAATCTCTAATCTTGCATGGAGGTCCCAGTGAACCTCTTTAATCTTGTCCAGCCTGTAGGTCCCCAGTGGAACCTCTATCTTGCCAAATGGGACCCCAGTGGAATCTCTTATCCCTGTCAGCAGAGGTCCCCAGTGGAACCTCTTGGGTGACACACTGATGTCCGCAGGGTGGCATCTCTTTAATCTCAACAGCCTGGGAGGTCCCCAGTGGAACCTCTCTAATATTGACACCCTGGGAGGTCTCCAGTGGAACCTCTTTAATCTTGTCAGCCTGTGAGGTCCCCAGTGGAACTCTCTAACTCCCTGGGGGAGGTCCCGAGTGGAACATCTGTAATCTTGTCAGCCTGTGGGCCCCAGTGGAACCTCTTTAATCTTGTGCCTGTGAGGTCCCCAATGGAACCTCTCTAATGTCAGCCTGGGAGGTCCCCAGTGGAACCTCTCTAATCTTGACTCCCTGGGAGGTCCCGAGTGGAACATCTGTAATCTTGTCAGCCTGTGAGGTCCCCAGTGGAACCTCTTTAATCTTGTCAGCCTGTGAGGTCCCCGTGGAACCTCTCTAATCTGTCACCTGGGAGGTCCCCAGTGGAACCTCTCTAATCTTGATCCCTGAGTCCCGTTGGAACATCTGTAATCTTCCAGCCTGTGTGTCCCCAGTGGAACCTCTCTAATCTTTACACCCTGGCAGGTCCCCAGTGGAACCTCTTTAATATTGTCAGCCTGTGAGGTTCCCAGTGGAACCTCTCTAATCTTGCCACCCTGGGAGGTCCCCAATGGAATCTCTTTAATCTTGTCAGCCTGGGAGGTCCCCAGTGAAACCTCTCTAATCTTGCCACCCTGGGAGGTCCCCAGTGGAATCTCTTTAATCTTGTCAGCCTGGGAGGTCCCCAGTGGAACCTCTCTAATATTGTCTCCCTGCTAGGTCCCCAGTGGAACCTATCTAAACTTGACAGCCTGGGAGGTCCCCAGTGGAACCTCTCTAATCTTGCCACCCTGGGAGGTCCCCAGTGGAATCTCTTTAATCTTGTCAGCCTGGGAGGTCCCCAGTGGAACCTCTCTAAACTTGACACCCTGGGAGGTCCCCAGTCGAACCTCTCTAAACTTGGCACCCTGGGAGGTCCCCAGTGGAACCTCTCTAATATTGACACCCTGGGAGGTCCCCAGTGGAACCACTCTAATATTGACACCCTGGGAGGTCCCCAATGGAACCTCTCTAATCTTGACACCCTGGGAGGTCCCCGGTGGAACCTCCCTAATATTAACACCCTGGGAGGTCCCCAGTGGAACCTCTCTAATCCTGACACCCCGGGAGGTCCCCAGTGGAACCACTCTAATATGACTCCCTGGGAGGTCCCCAATGGAACCTCTCTAAATCTTGGACACCCTGGGAGGTGGTCCCCGGTGGAACCTCTCTAATTATTAACACCCTGGGAGGATCCCCAGTGGAACCTCTCTAAAATCTTGAACACCCCGACCTGGGAGTTAGCCCCAGTGAACCTCTACTAATCTTAAGACACCCGGGGGGGGGGGGGTGAGGTGGGGTGTTCCCCCAAGTGGTAACCTCTCTAATCTTGACACCCTGGGAGGTCCCCAGTGGAACCTCTCTAATATTGACACCCTGGGAGGTCCCAGTGGAACCACTCTACTCTTGACAGCCTTGGAGGTCCCCAGTGGAACCTGTCTAATCTTGACAGCCTTGGAGGTCCCCAGTGGAACCTCTTTAATCTTGTCAGCCTGGGAGGTCCCCAGTGGAACCTCTCTAATCTTGACAGCCTTGGAGGTCCCCAGTGGAACCTCTTTAATCTTGTCAGCCTGGGAGGTCCCCAGTGGAACCTCTTTAATCTTGTCAGCCTGGGTGGTCCCCAGTGGAACCTCTTTAATCTTGTCAGCCTGGGAGGTCCCCAGTGGAACCTCTCTAATATTGACACCCTGGGAGGTCCCCATTGGAACCTCTTTAATATTGACACACTGGGAGGTCCGCAGTGGCATCTCTTTAATCTCAACAGCCTGGGAGGTCCCCAGTGGAACCTCTCAATATTGCCCCACCCCCTTGAGGTCTCCAGAAGGAACCTCTTTAATCTGTCAAGCTGTGAGGGTCCCCAGAGGGAACCTCTCATCTGGGAGTCTCCTGGGAGGTCCCCAATGGAACCTCATTAATGTCTTGTTCAGCCTGTGAGTCCCCAGTGGAACCTCTCTAATCTTGACACCCTGGGAGGTCCCCAATGGAACCTCTCTAATATTGTCAGCCTGGGAGGTCCCCAGTGGAACCTCTCTAATCTTGACTCCCTGGGAGGTCCCGAGTGGAACATCTGTAATCTTGTCAGCCTGTGAGGTCCCCAGTGGAACCTCTTTAATCTTGTCAGCCTGTGAGGTCCCCAGTGGAACCTCTCTAATCTTGTCAGCCTGGGAGGTCCCCAGTGGAACCTCTCTAATCTTGACTCCCTGGGAGGTCCCGAGTGGAACATCTGTAATCTTGTCAGCCTGTGAGGTCCCCAGTGGAACCTCTCTAATCTTTACACCCTGGCAGGTCCCCAGTGGAACCTCTTTAATATTGTCAGCCTGTGAGGTTCCCAGTGGAACCTCTCTAATCTTGCCACCCTGGGAGGTCCCCAATGGAATCTCTTTAATCTTGTCAGCCTGGGAGGTCCCCAGTGAAACCTCTCTAATCTTGCCACCCTGGGAGGTCCCCAGTGGAATCTCTTTAATCTTGTCAGCCTGGGAGGTCCCCAGTGGAACCTCTCTAATATTGTCTCCCTGCTAGGTCCCCAGTGGAACCTATCTAAACTTGACAGCCTGGGAGGTCCCCAGTGGAACCTCTCTAATCTTGCCACCCTGGGAGGTCCCCAGTGGAATCTCTTAATCTTGTCAGCCTGGAGGTCCCCAGTGGAACCTCTCTAAACTTGACAAAACCCCACTAGGGTGGGAATGTCCCCAGTCGAACCTCTCTAAACTTGGCACCCTGGGAGGTCCCCAGTGGAACCTCTCTAATATTGACACCCTGGGAGGTCCCCAGTGGAACCTCTCTAAACTTGACACCCTGGGAGGTCCCCAGTGGAACCTCTTTAAACTTGACACCATGTGAGCTCCCCATTGGAACGTCTCTAAACTTGTCACCCTGGGAGGGTGTCCGGTTGAGATGTTCCACTGTAATTTCGATGTAAGAGCACTGAAACACACGCCTGTGTGCCTTGCAATCATGAACACGGATCGACGTCAGAAATATTTGACAGTGGAATCGGTCATAATTGAACACATCATTGTAACAGGTGTCCGGTTTAGAGAGGTTCCACTGTACAACTAATGTAATATCGTTTTATTTAGAGAAATAAAACAACAACAATCAACTGGTACTTATATTTATTTGCGGAAATCGGGCACGTCATCTGCTACGGACGGTATGGAAGTACTGCAGTGTTACATTTCTGCAACTAGTATGCGTTGTATATTTGAATGGAATACTTTACAATTTTACTTTCAAATAATGAACTACTTCTTGCCGAATATGCACGACAACCCTGAGCATCCCTGAATGGCAACATGCGTGTCCAGACACAGGACGATGTTTCCGTGGGTGGCTTCCTTTAACTCTATATGGATATGGTACTTCCCCTGCAAATACACATTGGAGACTTTACACGTTCACCCCTCAATAATATGGTATGTTCCACGTTACTTTTGTACCATTCCTTTCATCGAAAACGGGGTATTATTTGAAAGTCTTGGAAATCATTACAAATACTGCAAATCCGGATGAGACGGCTCGAAACCGTCTCATTTGGATATCAAGGTGCATGATCACGTGGTTACAACAACAAGAACTTCGCCCACTCCAAAGTAAGTATTATTTGATATTTTCCTTAATATGCAACGGATTTTGATGAAATATGGCGTAGCAAACGCGTCTTCATTAGCTGCATTTGGTGGTCCAGGGAGTTCGGCACAGACTTATGTCGTTTTTGCGAAGAATCGATTTCCGTGTCGGTAGACACGGAAATCGATTTTCCGCAAAAACGACGCGTTTGATGCGCCATATTTCATAAAAATCCGTTACGAAATAAGGACAATACAAAACAATACGTACATGTACTTTGAATCAGACGGATTCTGGAAGTTTCAGTACTTGTTGTTGTTGATAGTACCACGTGATCATACACCTTGGATATACAGTGATTGGGCATATCGGGAATCTTTGAAAACAAATACTATACAACAAACGTGTTTTCATCATGGCCTTGTGTAAAGTGGTTTAATTGAAGATATATACCCATATAGGTACATACATATCGGATTTCCTATCTTGTTGCGTTCAACAAGATGGAAACAACGCAGCAGTCCTAGTAGCGTCATATATCTTCGATTAAACCACTTTACACAGGGCCATGATGAAAACCATCCACCCTACAACAAGGTTACCGTTTCCATAATGACGTAATACATTCCATGTGCGCACATGTCTGGTTGAAGCATGGGAACAAAGTCCAAATGTATGACTATAGCACCAGTAGTTAGGAAATTATGGCGATATTTGCAGATTATTGCGAGCGGTGGTGGCCATTTTGATTGTAAAAAAAATGTTACAAGTCGCAATTTTATTTATTATCTACAATATACCAACTTAAACTCCATGGAACACCTACGTTACTAGTTGCGGGCAATAGCTCTGCAAACCTTCCGTACAGTCCGTAGCTATTACCCGTCACTACTACATTACCAACGTACACCTAGTTGCGAACAGTAACTCTTGCAATATAGCCAGGCTACGGACGGTACGGGAGTATATTGTTCGCAACTAACGTAATACACAACAATAAACATAAAAACCGTTACCAGCGCCAGACTGTATATAGTACATATTTATACTATTATACATTATATTATGTATCTCACATTAGCAATGAGTTTCAGCGCCGACGGTAGCGCGGGTATCTGGATCGTAGTCGGGCCGACGTGGACGGTCGTGGGGCCCTGTGTACACGAGGATCCGGGACTGAGCCCCGAGCCCGACATCATGCCCTGAATCTGGGTGCCCACGCCGCTCATGATGCCCGCCCAGTTGTCCTTGACCATGCTGTCCGTGATGTTACACACGTTGCCATAGGTACTGGAACCGTAAACAAACTACACTTGGTTTCGTTACCAAGTAACGTACATGTAATATGTGGCTGTCACTGGAGAAATGGGGTTTCTGGGATGTGTGGCCAATGTATCTCCTGATCAAATAGCACATTCATGTTGCCTGATAACGATCTATATTCATGCTAGTTACAACCATGACGCGTGTTTCTTTGATGGAATGGTGAACAGTGCAGATCCTGATCAGGTTGTCCGGATGCACTAGGCTGATCTGGATCTACACTGGTCACAAGACCCATAAACCACATTTCCCCAGCACAGTCACTTATACTCATGGACAAAAGTATCGTCCCCTTTTATAGTTTCCTATTATTTCATGTAATCACAGAAACTTTCGTTATACATATTTTGGCGCCACATTTGGCATTACGTTAAGTACAGTAGTTGAATTGTTCAGTAAAGCGTGATGTCACATGATGCGTACAATTTAAAATGGACAATTAGATCATCAATTTGACCCAAAATAAGCTTTTACTTGCACAAACTCGTGCAATAAACGTTCCAAGCACATTTGCCGGATGTCCACGACGGCACATTCGGATGATTCGGACGTTATCAACAAACACCGTAACAAAAGAATGACCAACATGACGTTGACGTCATCAACTAATTTTACTGACGTGGCGTCTTTGACTACAATTCTAAACGCCAGAAACGAAGCACATGTTGTTGGCATATCTGAAAACTAACGTCGCCACCAGATTGAATTTTTGATAATAACAGAAACTTACAGATGCGGACTTTCATGTTTCATTGATGGAATGGCGAACAGTGCAGATCCTGTCAGACTGAGCGAATGCACATACTGATCTGGATCTACACACGATGTTACACACGTTGTCATAGGTACCGGACGCGTAAGCAAATTACTGGGATCACGTGGTTTCGTAACAAAGTTACATACTGTGCGGCGTCATTTTTACAATATGTTTCAGAGTCCGTGATGTTACACAAGGTTCTCAGAGCTCCAGATAAGCTGCGTATTTGCGTAAATACCCAATTAAAATTGCCAAAAACTCAATTGAAATCAGAAGTAGTGAGTATCAAAAAGCAATGGAAAATGTCTGGTATCTTTATCATGCTACAGAAAACAATAAACAGACCACAAATATAGCATATTTTCTTATTTTCCCATGAAACCACATCTTGGTATTTCATTAGAATTGTCTCCAAGACAATTCTAATGAAATGGCAAGACATGTTTTAATTTTGAAGCAAACTACTCAATAATTGCTGTTTGTTGATGTGTAAACAGTAGTGTGATTCTATTTTACACAATTAAAATTTTGAAATACCCAATTGCTTCAGAAATGATGGAGTGACAATACTCAATTACTAATTCCTTATCTGGAGCCCTGGGTTTTGTCATAGTACATGTACAGGAACCGTAAACAAACTACAGCCACGACAATGCATCTCTGTAGACAGGACAACATGAACAGTCAACATGTTTAATTCTCATTCGTTTGATTATTAGGTATAAACCAGGTGGCCGTTTCACTGAACTTCGTACGACTAAAATGTTCGTAAGTGCAACATTATGATAGTCTGTAAATTGCACATCAACACTGGTTTCTTGTAAACAATTATTGAATTTACATTTATTGAGCATAGGCTGCATATGCAGCCTATGCTCAATAAATGTAAATCCATCAATTGAAATTTCTAGACGATCCTAAATTTACGCTTACGAACATTTTGGTCGTAAGAAGTTTAGTGAAACGGGCCCCTGCACTTTGGTTCTCAGATACCGGCGTGTCAGGAAAATCCCTGCGCGTCAGAGCTTTTCATGGTCATGGACAAATAAAAACATAGTTCACATTAGAACTTTGCGACCTCATGTGGTGTATTCAAACTAAATTGTACGGTGGCTAATATGTATCATGTCAGATTTTAGACTTTTCACCTCGATAATGAGACAACACGAAAATGCACCAAGATGGGGTGAGAAAGCCACTGGAAAATTTCGCACTACTTTTTCGACTATTGTCGTCTTTTCGTCCGACAACTCGCCAAACAGCGTTTTTCGAGCTTTCATATTGTCGCATTGTTGGGGTGAAAAGTCGAATTCGCAAAATGGCACATATATTATCAGTCATCGCTAAAAGGTTACTCTCCCGAACTTACCAAGACCCGATACTCATAATACAGGGGATGGTAATGGACGTGAACAGGAATTCTCTAGTCATTGCAATGCGCAGACTCCCGTATGTGATGTTGGTCGTTGACTGGGCGTCCACGGTTAGAGACACGCCCCCGGGGATCACAATGGGGTCCGGCGACACGTTGATGTTCGTAACGGATACTGGACTATCAGCTGGGGCTGTAGGGGAATGGAAACAATATATAGACTTTATTCAACTGCCATGTTGAAATACCGGATTTATTTCCCGAGACATCTGGGAATCCGATAAAGAAACGTGTGCGGATTTGCAGATGTCAAGGGATATACATCCCGTATTTCAAAACGCGGTAGACGCCGACAGCCGAAGACTGGAGATGGGGAGTGCACGTTAGAAGGGGGGTACAGCGTCCTCCCGGATTTATTTTGATTTCTATGTGCAATTTCCGACGCTCTAATGCATTTTAGAGCTATAATTTCCACAATCGCACCACCGAATTTCCGTAAGAAAAATATCTGTAAATCTTAGATAAATCGTAGAAAATGACTTTCAACACTCCTCCAAGGAAATCGACCCGAACTTGCGTCTCGGACAACTCTTATCACGAATCGTGATACGAGTTGTCTGAGACGCAAGTTCGTCGTATTGCTGATGCTTAAGCTCTGATTTTAGGCACATTATGAAAACTTTAGAATAGTATACGTTTGAATATTGTAACCATGAAATTAGATGCATGTTGCCAAGAACATACCGGTACGTGCAGCACAATTTGGATGCATGGATTTATATGATGATGAACTGAGCACAATTTACCGACGATGTACGAGGGGCTTTCCAGAAGTAATGAGACTTTTCCTCTAATTCAAGGATCGCTTGGAATATAACCTTGAAAGTCGGACAAAACGAAGTTTCATCTTTTATGAACCAAATCTCTAACCTTCACGTTATTCGCAGAAATATTAAGAAAATTATGCACACTCGCGCAAGGTAAATAACGTTGGAATGGGGGCCATGTTTATGGCGTTACGACGTCAGGTTCGAACATTTGCGGTGGTCAGGGTCCGTGGTTATAAAACATTCCGAGTACATCCTCCATTCTCATGTTCGAATTGTGGGAACTTGATTGGTCGATGACTAAGCTGTGCTCAATCTTGGACAATCAAATTGGCTGATTTCGAGCATGAGAAAACGTACACGGACAGTTTTATAATCTCGGACCCTGGAGGTCTCAAAGGTATCTGACGTTGTAAAGTCGCGCACACGGCCCCCGCTCCAGTGTTATAGACCTTGCGCTCCAGCAAGTGTGCATAAGATTCTTAATATTTATTCAAATATCGCGATATTTTGGAGACTTCTTCATAAAAGATGATACTTCATTTCAGCTGTTTTTCAATGTAAAAATGACTATGTCGACTATGTCCACATGCATGATTGAACAATTTGGCCAGGGGTGGGGGTGTTGGCCAAGATGCGTGTTGTGGTGGGTAGACGTGCAAGCCAGGTCCCTAAATCATTTTTCAACTTTGACTTTTCACATCGGTCATTTTCATTTATTTTGGTTGTTGAATCGTAGTGGAATTGCCGCGTGTCGTGTCTAGGTGGTGGGGTCCAAACACGACATGAATTTAATCTGGCCAGGGAGCGGGGTGGGGGCTGTAGATGTGGTTTTTTGGGTGGGGAATGAATATGTACACATATGAAAATATCATTTACCCGGGTACAAAGTAGGAGTCCAACTTCCGTTGGCTTTTATCTTTAGAGTTTTTCATGATGCAGACAAATTATTGTTGTTGTTGTTGCTGTTGTTGTATGTCTACAATTCAGGCGCTTATTTTTCGCCAAAATCTCTCAACAGCCACAGAAACTGGAGTTAAATTGGAGGGCGAAGCCGATTCTAGACTAGTTGACATCGCGATCATACATATTCAACATGTATTCCTGAAATAGAAACAGTCTATATCCAATAGCAGAGACGTATTATGTACTTTCCTTACCCATAGTCATATTTGCATCCAAAAGTTAAAACTGAAAAGGGGGTTCGTTCGCACCCCCGACCCCCCCCCCCTCCTGGCGACGCCTATGCGAATGGCGTCACATGACGATACAAAATGACACCAGTGTAATGCTGCAACGTAAACAAGTCCGCGTTCTTTTCAACGAAAACTATTTAACAGTTGATGATCGACTATTATAAAACGTTACCTGATAAATAACACACAGGCCTAGTATCTGATGATACATGTATGTACGGAGCCCCGCAGGGGACGTACCATTTTTTTAAAATTAATTCGTTGGAACGAATTGTTATTTCGTGGGAACGAATTGTTAAATTGAGGGAACGAATTGTTATTTCGTGGGAAGAACGAATTGTTAATTGAGGGCGGAAAAATTTGTAATTTTGTGGGGAACGGAATGTTATGGAACGAATTGTTCATTTCGTTGGACTAACTTGTAAATTGAGGGAACGAATTGTAAATAATCGTTGGGAACGAATTGTTAATTCGACGGAACGAATTGTTAAATTGAGGAAACGAATTGTTATTTCGTGGGAAGAACGAATTGTTAAATTGAGGGAACGAATTGTCATTTCGTGGGAACGAACTGTTAATTTGAGGGAACGAATTGTTATATCGTGGGAACGAATTGTTAATTCGACTGAACGAATTGTTAAATTGAGGAAACGAATTGTTATTTGGTGGGAACGAATTGTTAAATTGAGGGAACGAATTGTCATTTCGTGGGAACGAACTGTTAATTTGAGGGAACGAATTGTTATATCGTGGGAACGAATTGTTAATTCGACGGAACGAATTGTTAAATTGAGGAAACGAATTGTTATTTCGTGGGAACGAATTGTTAAATTGAGGGAGCGAATTGTCATTTCGTGGGAACGAACTGTTAATTTGAGGGAACGAATTGTTATATCGTGGGAACGAATTGTTAATTCGACGGAACGAATTGTTAAATTGAGGAAACGAATTGTTATTTGGTGGGAACGAATTGTTAAATTGAGGGAACGAATTGTCATTTCGTGGGAACGAACTGTTAATTTGAGGGAACGAATTGTTATATCGTGGGAACGAATTGTTAATTCGACGGAACGAATTGTTAAATTGAGGAAACGAATTGTTATTTGGTGGGAACGAATTAAAATAAAAAAATCCATGTCCCCTGCGGGGCTCCATATGTACGAGACGAATTCCTACGCGTTTCCTAGCCTTGCCTGATACACTGGAAGTCAAATAGATGGACATGTACGGCATTCATTACGAACATGTGAATAACAGCAGCATCAAACGTAGCGTACTGTCTGTTCTACTTTTGCTCATTACATATAGTATATGTAAGTGTTAAGTGTAATAACATATAATTAGCTTGATCACGTTTTCAGTAATAAGAATGACGATAAAAGTCGCCCTCCGTACAAAACGTTTTAAAAGATGAAACTCTGTTCCATTTTGGTCTTATTCCGAAATTATTAACGATTGTAAAATTCATCATTCCATCATAAAAAACTGGAGGAATTTTCTTTTTACACATTTAACATACACTTACTTTGGTAAAATCTCTAAAATGGGTCCATATGTGTATTGACATAGATATTGATTACCTATGTACATGTATTCACTCGATAATTGAGTACAGTGCACATGAACACAACACACATGTTGTACGTAACACCTGTTACAAAGCAATATAATGAACATGGAAAAGTCGCGGGAATACTGAACGAGGCCTTCCGGCCTTCGTCCAGTATTCCCGCGACGTTTCCATGTTGTTTAAATTGAGTGATACTAATGGTTTAAATATTAGATGATATGTTCAATATGCATGAACAATTATGTTGACATGTAACATGTCATTATTGCAAAGGACAGAATAGTAATACAATAATCTTATTTTCTTTCTAACTAGTGTATTGAGGTACACTTGTACACGTATTGTCGTATGTGACGGAATGACGGTGCATCGTAAAAACAAAGTTTTTGAAATTTTGTAGCATCATGCATTTTCTTAAACATACTTCAACCGCTTATATCGTATATATCGTATATTTTGTATGATCATTATGTATTAGAGTGGAGTAAAATACCTTCATATGTTAATGATGTATTTTATAATTACTTTAAAATTGTTTTAACTATTTTAATTATTACCAGTACTAAAACCCCACGTTAGTACATGTAAGTACGCAACATTGCAATACTGTACATAATTCCCAGATAGTATTATATTATGTGTACCTTCCTAGTCGTATGCAGCCAGTGGTATATTTTTATTTTATTTATATTACATCATATTTTTTATAATTAAGTATTTTGAAATAATTAAATATTAGAGCAGGCGATAGTGTACGTTACAACATTTACAACATTTACAACAATTGTAGACCATGACCGTCTTGCACATTCAATCAATTATGCTGTGTTTATGGTATATGTATTAGTATTATAGTAGCCGACTTCAGTGATGGGACGGCGAACAGCGTAGCCCCAGATCAGACTGCGCGAATGCGCAGGCTGATCTGGGGCTACGCTGGTCGCATACGTAGTAAGGTACTTTTTCCCAGTCTGGGTACATAAACATAAATAATTCTTAAATTACAAAGTACTCACCGCAACTCGTCCATGAGAATTCGCCGCGTACAGAGAAAATAAGTCCAGCTAAAATAACGACTAAACTTTCCAGCGTCGCCATAGTTCCAAATCTACAATATCATGAATATGTTACATATATTACATACACACCGTATCACTGTTCCATATATATAGGCTTTGTCTATCACTTTAGTGGGGCGGATAAAGGGCAATTATTGGCAAAGATGTTCCCCTTTTGGAGGAAAGCATGAAACTTTGTATATAGGGGTTTTAAGGTTTGCTGAATTAAAAAAAGGGATACATGTGATCCGAGGTACGTAACCTCCTCAAAATCCAAGATGGCCGCCATCCAAGTTTGGTAAATAAAGAAATGGCAATAACTTGAGATAGAAGCGAGATATACCGATTACTTTGATGTCTATACATAGATTTCCATATGAATAATGCATTGTTATTGTCTAAAAGTAAGCATGATGTTGCTGGGACACTGTAATCCAAGATGGCTGCCATTTTTGTTCCTGAAAATAAAACATATTTTGAGATAATAAGTTAATTTATCACATTGTATTATCGAAGTGGCATATACTATAACTATTATAATGTTTATTTACATAAAATGGAATGCCTATACTTTTGGAATCATCATATTATTTTTCTAGGCATGAAATGAGTGATTAACATAATGGACATTGAATTAATTAAGGTCATTCATCTTTCAATTTAAATCAGTCGATTCCAGATTGAAATTGGTCAAAAGGGAAGTATTTAAGATGGTTTGCTAATTGCATAGCAGTGGTAAAATTATTTTGTCAATCGTGTGGGGGTTTGTGTGGTAATGCGTCAGAAAGAACCAGCGGTGCCGACGAACAATGTGATAGCTTGCCGCCATCACTAGTGGCTATCATACAGATGATACTTGTGGGTACCAACATTCAGAGCCAGCAAGATAACAACAGTGATATCCGAGGTGCTGTGTCTTCGATTGCACAACTACTCATCTACAATTCGATTAAGAAAGCATCAAAAACCGCGCATGGCATTCGTCAGTCAAGATAGAGAAACCTTGCTACCACTCTATTTAGCACTCCTAATCCACGGCAAAAATAGAAAGCGTGAGCTAGTTGACATTCTATTTGGACTCGGTCTTTCAGTTTCGTATGATCGCGTTTTACATATATCAACCGATATTAGTAACACAGTGATCAACAACTTTAAAACAGATGGCGTTGTCTATCCGACCAAGCTTCGTGCAGGACTGTTTACAACTGGAAATGTGGACAACATTGATCACGATCCAACATCAACTTCGGCACACTCATCTTTCCATGGGACGGTTATATCATTGTCTCAGCACTGATCCGATGAAAATCAAGGGGTATTTCGTCACACAGATGCACATCTAGCAGGTAGCGAAGGGCCTAAAGCAGAGGGAATTCAGCTACTTCAGGATCAATACACAATGGTGAAACGATCTTAAATTCCAAAGGAAAACCCTCTACAGCTTACAACAACTGATCGTTTGACCTCATCCGACAATCTCATTAAGATGGACACTGCCGAATGGGCCTGGCTGGACAAGATCACAACTATGTGTAACGATGGTGGGACTGGTAACATAGACAGCGCATCGTGGTCAGCGCATTTTGACAATTTGCAAGTTACAGCTCCTCACCCGCCTGCAATTACTGGACTCTTGCCGCTGTTTCGTGAGAGTGCTCACTCATTGCCTATGATGGAACATGGCTTGGACTTGATATCAAAGTCAACCGAACACCTGAATCCAGGCCAAGTGCCAGTGGCCACAATGGATCAGCCATTGTATGCTATAGCCAAGAAAATACAGTGGTCATGGCCTGACATCTATGATGAGGATAAGCTTGTGTTATTACTCGGGGGCCTTCACATTGAAATTTCCATGCTACAACTGATGGGTGATAGCTCGATGGCAGCGGATGGCCTTCAGCATTATCTGCAGCCAGCGTGGTGACTGATGGCAGAGCAAAATGGATCACATGTATCCAGATGTCAATGGGCACATCAAGTAACGGCTGCATCATTGCATGTGCTAAAACTACGGGCATTTGACATGCATCAGGAGGAGTCCCTCTCCTCAGAAGAATATGTCAACTTTGAAGACTGGCAGAAGCAGGTGAGTGAATGACACCCCCCAATTTCACTACTGGGACACTGTGCTCAAGTTGGAGCTGTTATTCCTGCAGTTTATGAGGTTTCAGAGAACAGCTGACTTCAAACTTTATGTGGAAATCTTAGGGAAAATACTCCCGTGGATATTTGCCATGGATCACGTCCATTATGTCAGATGGCTAACAATCCATGTAATCGGTTTGCTCCATCTACCAAACCAGTGTCCACGAGTCCATGGCAACCTTCTAGCAGGACACGTTGTCACACAGAAAACTACTAGCAGGTTTTTATGTACGGCACATGATCAAGTACATGAGCAATTAAATGCCATTGTGAAGGGAGATGCTGGGATTATTGGGATCAGCGAGAATGAAGCAGCATTGAAACGCTGGATGGTGGCAGGCCCTGAAATCGGAAGGAAGCTTAGTGAGTACAATACCAGACAAAAATACAAGAACAACAAGGATGGCCGTCATCATGAGCAGTCACCAAGTGCTCAGAAAAGAATCACCTCGAATGTGAAAAACGTGGTTGAAGTGATCGATGAATATGGCAATCCATTCACAGATGACAGTACAGACTTGGTCACATCAGATACCAAAGTCGTCATGTCTGATAACGTCAATGAATCAATTTGCACAGCTGAAGAAATAGGCACAGCGCAATATCAGACATTCGTCCAAGACCGATTGGCCGGTTCCTCAGAGTATTTCTATGAGGAAATTCACAAAAATCGGCTTCCACTCTTCAAATCGAAACGAAAGGATGACTCTAAAGCAAGTAAGAAAACAAAGGGTCTAAAAAGTGATGTGGGGTTATTTTCACGGATGTACATCTCCTGTCAGTCTAGAAACGGCGACCTAGATATTTTCTTCGAGCATGAGAATCACCCGTGGCCACCAGCCTTAGCTGACAATCGTGTAATGCGCCAAACTTCAAAATCTGATATCATGACCTGTCTTGAGCCACTAGCTGAAGCAAACGCTGATGAAGACACACAACCTGATGCCAAGATTATTGACGGAGCTGCCCTTGTCCACACACTCGACCGAACAATACAGTTGCTAAGACATTCGGTGACTATGTAACGTTGGTATTCCTGCCATATATCGCCAAACAGCTACAGTATGTGAGTCGCCTAGATGTCGTGTGGGATGTCTACAGAACTGGCAGCTTGAAATCCCAGACACAAGCAAGAAGGGGCAATGGAGACTCATTGCGAGTAGCAACAAACACCCGGTTACCTCCAAACTGGAAAACGTTTCTGCGTGTGGATTCCAACAAATCAGGTCTGTTTAAGTACTTAGCTGGCGCTATGCAGACGTATGAGCCTCCGGCAAACAAGCTTCTCATCACGACACGTGAGGACAGAGTGCTGTCCATGCGGCAGTGTGACCTATCCCAGTTAGCGCCATGTACACACGAGGAAGATGATGGAAGAATGTTGCTTGATGTTGCTCATGCCTATAAACAAGGTCATCGCAATATTATGATACAAGCCAGCGATACAGATGTGGTGGTACTTGCCATTGCGACTGCTCCAGTTCTCCCAGAATGTCGAATTTGGGTAGCATTGAGTTATGGAAAAACAGTTCACCATGTCTCAGCAGACCCATCGCAGCATCACTCGGAAATGATCGGTCACAGGGTCTACTATTCATGCGTGCTTTCTCGGGCTGTGATACTGTTTCTTCATTTTTCGGAATATGCAAGAAGACTATGTGGGAAGTGTGGGGAAGCTCCGAGCTCCGAGCCTGATCACAGATCAGGACATGGAAACACTAGAAAGATGTGTAGTCCTCCTGTACAAGCGTACGTCGACATTGACCACAGTAAATGAAGCTATAAAACGCCTCTTTGCATCCGGAACACGGCATTTGGACAACATCCCTCCTACTAATGATGCCTTGCGACAGCATGCCAGCCGCGCTGCATACCAACCTGGCCATTTATGGCGCAACACTCTAGTTGCAACTCCAAACCTTCCTGATCCGACGGAGTGGGGCTGGGCCAAGAAGGGAAGCACCTGTGGAGCCTGAAACCTGAGGTAGCGATGGCCTACAGGGAACTGATCAAGTGTGCTTGTCGAAACAGTAACTGTACTGGCAGGTGCAAATGTGGCAAGGCTAATCTACCATGTACACAGCTCTGTGTATGTGAAGGATAGTGTACATGAAATTCCGAGCATCCATTGCGTTGTGTAAAATTCATTGAGTCAAAAGGTTAAAAGTATACATTTGCTAATACTTTTATAATGCAATGTTATTAGAATCCACATGTCCGAAAAACTTATGGTTAGACATCAAATGCATAATTTTAACTTGTGTTGGTCAACAATTATGAGTATTTATGTGAAGGACAAAATTGGGTGTCAATTTTGATGTTTTGCCACGTTTTCATACGTAAGAAAGTAGTATTATAATCCCAATTACGTAATATACACATTATACTAGTCAGGTTATATGCAACTTGGATTAGAAAATGTGCCATTAGGATTAGAAAATATGACAAGTTTGCATATTATACGTATTTTGTCATTGCCATGAAACAAAAATGGCGGCCATCTTGAATTACAGCGGTCTAGCTATATCATAGTTACATTTAAAAACTTTCAACACATCCGTTATATATCTCGTTTCTATCTCAAGTTATTGCCATTTCTTTATTTACCAAACGCGGATGGCGGCCATCTTGGATTTTGAGGAGGTTACGTATCTTGGATCAAATGTATCCCATTTTTTTAATTCAGCATACCTTAAAACCCCTATATACAAAGGGTCATGCTTTCCTCCAAAAGGGGAACATCTTTTTTGTTTATCCGCCCCACTACTTGGTAAGGACAACTGAAGTCAGGCGCTTGCTGTTTAACTTATATGCAAATGAGGGGTAGTCACAAAGTGCGTGATACGATTTCGCTTAAAAGGAACAAAAAATGAAAATGTAAAATTATAACGCGTGTACTTTATATAAGTTTATGTACGTCAATCCATCACAGGTGTTCCACATTAATAATATAGCATTGTATTGATTTAAAAAGGCATATTTATAAATGTTGTATGCTGTTGACACAATATTTAGAGTTATTGTGTAATTACATTCCACCCGACTTCATATTCTTCACAACTGAAAGGCGTTGTGTTTTGTTTAAGTGACAGTGTCTCAGATGATGTCACGGTTATCCAATATGTGTTTTTTTCTCCCTTCATATACAATAAATGACCTATATAAATCAATAGCACCATGTTATTTGATATCATTCCCGAAAACATGCGTTATATTTACGTACATTCTATCAGAAAATGTGATAAGCAAGGGAGATGATTTGGTTTGGCAAAATTTGGCATTTTCGCTAAAGTATATTTCCAGTAAGAAAAGTATGTGAACTTTATATGTTTTCTTTGTTGTAAAATGATAAAATATAAATAATATACCGAATTTAGAAAAAACGTTCCCATTATAGACGCGAGTGTACCATACTTAATTTAAATTAAAACAATTCAGTAACGGTTATTTTTCATCATTATAAACAATTATTTTACTAATCCCCCGTTTTTTCCAGGCGACTTATATGTACAAGTGAGTTCAGAAATACGATACAAATTCTACAATTAAACATTGTCTTTTTCTAATTTGTTTCGTCACGTTTTAGACATACATGTATCTGAGGCCCAGTGTGTTCAATCCATTTACAGAAACTATGAGCTATTTTAGAAATCAGTATACATACCTTGGCCAAGGAAGGCCATTACAGAGAAAAGCTCATTATGATAATCAAGTTTTAATTTATTCACTGGGAGTGGTACCTACGGAGCCCCGCAGGGGACTTATAATTCTTTTTTTATTAATTCGTTCCCGCGAAATAACAATTCGTTCCCACGAAATATCAATTTGTTCTCTCAATTTAACAATTCGTTCACACGAATTAACAATTCGTTCCCTCAAGTTAACAATTCGTACCCACGAAATAACAATTCGTTCCCACGATATAACAATTGTTATTTCGTGGGAACAGAATTGTTATATCGTGGGAAAGAATTGTTATTTATTAATTCGAGGGAATGAATTGTTAAATTAAGGGAACGAATTGTTATTTCGTGGGAACGAATTGTCAATTCGAGGGAACGAATTGTTATTTCGTGGGAACGAATTAATAAAAAACAAAACCAATGTGAACAAAAGAGACAAGCCATGTGATTTTGTAGTTAATAACTTGTGCAGTATCTCATGATTTTTACAAAATTTACGATATTTATTTTCCATAAATTACGTCGAACGTTGACGAAATGTTCATAGTAAATGCGGCAGAGAATTGAAGCAAAAATGCAGAATAAAATGTTGGTAAGTTTTGATACATCTGTATCTGTTTGATGGTTAAGTCATGCACAGAGCATACACAAAAACACAAGCTTATCCATTATACAAGCAGCACAATCGGGAAGATATATTTCGATATTCTATGTAATATACAATAATACTATGTAACAATATACCACCGCCTACGTTAATCTTACCAAGATGTCCACGTTTCTAGGCATCTATTGGCAATATCAACTCGCATATCAAGCAGTTTGATTGGCTGTGCCTGAGCTGTATTTTGAAATAAAGATAAATTCAAATATTGGCAAGATTAGCGCAGGCGGTGGTGTAGACGCATAATTAAACCTGGCATGATGCATGTTGGTGGTTTAATACGTTTTCTGTTGCGGATGTAACCGTATCACGTCGGTAGCCCCCCTCCCCACCCACCCCTAACCCCTCCCACCACCGCAGCAGAAACGACACCGGGGCCGTATTTTGACATTTTGTATGCACCCCGAAAAACAGTTTTCGGGTACCTGCCTACTATCTCTGTAACCGTATATCTGATTGGCTTGAAACAGCAAATACGTATGAGTTATTACCCATATGTTTATTCTGTGGCCGATTCATGCGGCCCCTGTGCTCAAGGTCAATGTCAGATGACTTAGAAGTTTGCGTTAATGTTTTTGATTGGTTCTGATGTCTTGTTTTATTTGTTACTCGCTGTCAAAGGCCACCGTGACATTATTTTACACACCGCTACGAGTACATTCAATAATTTATATTATGACATTAGCAGTGTCCAATAGTGGGCCAACAGCTACTTTCACTTTATACTGCAATAATCATACATATTGAGACACAATTGATTTCAGGATTTATGAAATTTGTATTTCCCAATGCAAGTTAAAGGTACATGCCCACTCAGTAGGTTATAATATAAGGAGACAGCTAGTTTTGTATATTCGGTAGATTTGACATTTTGTGGTAACAAAAATATTCATTCACCATTACCCCACGTATTTATTGGCTTTATTATACATTGTATATCAGACACTGATAACAGGGGCGATAACCGTGTTTCCTTAAAATGTTAACGGACCTTACTATTTATTCTCTGTATTTATTTGTTTGGTGTACAATGATTATACTTTATGATCTGTCGAAAATATTATTTTTTTCAGGTGACGCATTTAATTAGTATAAAACATTAAAAAATATCATTGCTTCATTTGCATATGAAAATAGCCTGATAACACCGCTAGTCACTATCAGTACAATAAATATTACTAAATTTTTATATCTGTATAGCGGGCATTGGTATCTTTTAGAACTGGTGGAATAGTGACAGACTTATATACTTATTTAATTCCTGTAAAGAATATGTTGTGCCTACTGAGTGCGCATGTATACCTTTAAGCTCCAAATGATAGTGTGTAGCATGGCATTGACCTCAGCTAATAGCAGAACACGAGGTTAGTAGTATGTACGTTGTCAAATGGCACCATGACACTGGCATTTACTGATAATAGAACATGTATGAAAAACATTCCTATGGCGTTCCTTATTTAAGAAAAAACATTTGATGTTGTACCGTAGAAGACATACAATTATTTTGCGATTTGTCATGAAAAACGTTTACAAAGACTGTGATATTTTCCATAAATGCTGTCGAACGTTGCCGAAATTTCCATAGCAACTGCGAAATAGAAATGCCTTCAACTTTCGATGTATTTACAGAAAATATCGCACTTTCTGCAAATATTGTTCATGAAAAATATTCCAAGGTACAAAACCACATAGCTTGTCTCATGTGTTAACCAATGGCCATGCAACCCACGATATAACAATTCGTTCCCTCGAATTAACAATTCGTTCCCAGGAAATGACAATTCGTTCCCTCAATTTAACAATTCGTTCCCTCGAATTAACAATTCGTTCCCACGATATAACAATTCGTTCCCTCGAATTAACAATTCGTTCCCAGGAAATGACAATTCGTTCCCTCAATTTAACAATTCGTTCCCTCGAATTAAGAATTCGTGCCCACGATATAACAAGTTGTATTCGTTCCTGTGGAAACGAATTGTTATTTCGTGGGAACGAATTATTAATTCGTGGGAACGAATTGTTAAATTGAGGGAACAAATTGTTATTTCGTTGGAACGAATTAATAAAAAAAAGAATTATACGTCCCCTGCGGGACTCCGTAGGGTCCTCAGAGAATGTAATCTGTTAGCCATACTACATGTAATAATGGCTATTTGTCCAGTTTCACCAATATAGCGCTAACTTGTTGTTCCAAAAGCAGAGATAATTATTTATTCCATAGAAACATTCCATACAAACAAATTGAGTCAACTTGCAATATCTCTTCTAATAGACTGAGACCTTGTCAACATAGGTTTTATTGAGAACAAATGAAGAAAAACATGTTAAAAGCATTCCAGCATGTAATGGGTTAGTCATAACTAACTGAGCGGCGACTTTGGTGGTTGATGTCATGCTGATATAAAGCTAGAACTTGGTCGAATACACAGGGATGCGTCATAATACAACTCTGGTATTGCTATGTGTAGCCGCAGCTCTCTTTGGCATTGCTATCATAAACTATTAGATTTTTAGCAATACCAAAGAGATCAGAAGCTAGTCGAATCCAATGATAATCCCAGTTATTCGGCTCGCTACGGCTCTCTTTGGCATTTCTATATAAACTATTAGATTTTTAGCAATACCAAAGAGAGCCGAAGCTAGTCGAATCCCAATGATAATCCCAGTGAGTTGGCTCTCTTTGGCATTTCTATATAAACAATTAGATTTTTAGCAAAGAGAGCCGAAGCTAGCCGAAATACAGTGAGCCGGCTTCTACGGCTCTCTTTGGTCTTGCTATATAAACTATAGTGTTTAATACCGAAGAAAGCAGAAGCTTAATAAAGCTTGAAGCTCAGAAATGTTAATATGAAGAGCATGTAATTGTATAATTTGAAATATTACACAATCCCAATATCTTTGGGAATTAAAATATACCAAAACCAAAGTTGGCGGCCATTTTGGATGTATATACATAATTTCTCAAGTAATACATATTTACTGAAGTAGCATAAGCTTGAATTTCACTTATAAAATATAATTCAATACGAATAAACCAAGAACTGGTCATATAAAATAGTTTTATATATGGTTTAGTGTGGTGGTGAACTTGAAAGGTAGTAGTGTATTGGCGGCCATCTTGGATTGTGGCGGCCACTTTGAATGAACATGTTTTAGTTCGATTGTATGCCACTTACAGGGGCATACACACTTTAAACGAAGACTTAGAAATTGCTATCATGAGGAAATGATATGCTGGGATATATACCTTTCAAGAAAATATAGTAGCAATTTGACCCCCACCCCTCCCCCCAAGTGGTAACGGTGACCCCTCCTGGCTCACCCACTAATTAGATTGTTAACAATACAAATAGAGCCGAAGCTAGCCGAATCCCAGTGAGTCGACCGCCATCTACGGCTCTCTTTGATCTTGCTATATACACTATAGTGTTTAATACCGAAGAAAGCAGAAGTAAGATACAAAGCTCCAGATAAGTTTTGTGTCTAAAGATTATTATACCCCCAGATTTCAAAAGCAATGCGTATTTTACTTTTACAAATTAATTTTCTTCCTTATTAAATAGGGATCAAATGATACAACAATAAAACAAATTTAAAAATTCACTCATTTGAGTTGCAAAAAGCAAACAGTGTTTGAATTGTTAATACGTCGGAACGAATTGCTATATCGTGGGAACGAATTGTTAATTCGAGGGAACGAATTGTTAAATTGAGGGAACGAATTGTCATTTCGTGGGAACGAATTGTTAATTCAAGGGAACGAATTGTTATATCCTGGGAACGAATTGTTGATTCGAGGGAACTAATTGTTAAATTGAGGGAACGAATTGTTATTTCGTAGGAACGAATTAAACATGTGAAATGGAGAATAGTAGTTAGTGCCGCGAATGGGACAAAATATCTAGCAAGGCTAGGGAAACGAGATGGGCGAGGCTCTGCCTAGCCCATCTCGTTTCCGTGCCTCGCCAGATATTTTCCCCATTCACGGCACTAACCTACTATTCTATTTATCCCGTCAACATTACAAATACCTTTAAAATGCAAAAAATAACCCCAACCGCATCCTCAAAATCGGAGAATCGACTAGTATGACAACCGTACATATTAATACGCAGTGATTATGTCGTATTGACAGGATATCAAAAATGTTTCACGGCACCTTTTTTCACGGCACATACACACTGTGTTTACGGGATAAAATGTAATTATTTCTACGATATGTAGGGGTAACACATAAATAAGCAAACGGCTCTGAGTTTGATTGTTATATTCATGGTTATGGCGCAACAATAATGGGCACACCCTACTCGCATTACAAACTAATTAAATAAATTGAAATGGCATGTACATTAATGTATATGATACACACGTTTACACGATTAGAATATGAATTACACTCACACAAAACTTTCAACTATCGATACAAAAGTATATACATAACCTAGACACAATACAGGGTCGTCATCCCACGTGATTTTTTGAATAAGGTACACGCCGAATTTGGTAGAAAATCGCACGATTCGAGTAAAGAAATGTCAATTTCTAAGCTTGTACGCAATCGATTTTGATGAAATAAAGCGCACCGAACCCGCCAATACGAGTACGCATTATGCTAAACATTATAGTTTTTTCCAAACATTCTGGAACTTTATTTGTGTGAACCTTATCCACGCTTTTCAGACTCGGGAAACAAAGTTCCCGAATGTTTGGGAAAACCATAATGTTTATCTTAATGCGGGTTACAACCGGGAAAACTAATGGCATTAGCGGGTAGGGTGCGCTTTATTTCATCAAAGTCGGTTGGTACAAGCTGAGCAGTTGGCATTTTCTTATCTCGAATCGAGTGATCTTCTTCTAATTTCGGTGTGTACCTTATTCAAAAAGTCACGTGGGATGACTACCCTGCAATAGTACGCTTGTATTTAAATCATTTTGTACATACGTTTCGGTGACAAAATATGTACATGTATATTCGTTACTACTGGTACACGTTAGGAACGTGCATTGTACAATGTATAGTACATGTATATTCGTTACTACTGGTACACGTTAGGAACGTGCATTGTACAATGTATAGTACATTATATATTCGTTACTAACTGGTACACGTTAGGAAGTGCATTGTACAATGTATAAGTACATTATAATTTTCGTTACTACTGGTACACGTTAGGAACGTACACGTTAGGGAACTGCATTGTACTATGTTAGTACTATATATTCGTTACTACTGGTACACGTTAGGAACGTGCATTGTACAAGTATATTATTTCGTACTACTGGTACACGTTATTGGAACGTGCATTGTACAATGTATAGTACATGTATATCGTTACTGGTACAGTTAGGAACGTGCATTTGTACAATGTTATAGTAACTTGTATATTCGTTACTATTGTACAAGTTAGAAAGTGCATGTTAAATGTAAGTACATGTATTACATATTAGACACTTGCTGTTATCTATATTTTATATCATCATTTATATATCTGCCACACATTTTAACATATATACTACCGCCTGCACTAATTAATATGTGTCCATTTCTTTATTAAAAAAACAACACTGTGCTTAAAGCAGCTTATGCTCAGCCAATCAATTTGCTTGATGGCGAGTTAGCATTGCCAATAGATGTTCGGTATTGTTGATAATCTGGGCAAGATTAACGCAGGCAGTTGTAAAATTGTGTCTACTGACCCGTCCTATAAATAGGTTACCGAACTTGGAAATACACGTGTAACTTCTCTTAGAACTACATCCGTGGCATCATCAGCGTTAGATTCGGCGATGTTTGTCGGTTTGACGACACATTGCTCGTGATGACGTAAGCAATGTGACGTCAAATCGTCAACAATTGCTAATTCTATATCATAAATGCCCCCCCCCCCCAAGTTGTTCTAAGGGAAGTCACTCGCGCTTTTCCAAGTTCGGAACTCTATGTAGCTGTAACTGGAGAAATGGGGCTTATGGGTTTTGCGGCCAGTGCAGATCCAGATCAGTTTGTGCATCCGCACAGTCTGATCAGGATCAGCATTGTTCGCCATTCTATGAATGAAACACTAGGCATACTTTTAACAAGAAAGATAGATCGTTATCAGGCTGCAGGAGCGTGCTATTCGATCAGGAGCTACATTCATTAGTCACGAATTCCATAGAACCATTTCTCCAATGACAGCCACATATATGATTGGTCATGATACCGGTGCATGTAAATAGAGAGTACCAGTCCAGTGGCTATTGCTATCAAGTTTATCAAGTTTTCTAGAAAACGCGTAGGAATCTCAAGAGCCACAGAGTAATTCCTACAGTTTCCGTGCTGAACCTGATAAACTGCTTATCAATATATACTAGGCTGGTAGTATATTTATCAGGTAACGTTTTAAGCTACCCGTTGATGAAATATAAAACAGTTTTCAAAGAAAAGAGCGCGGACTTGTTTACGGTACTTCCTTACATTAACGTTATTCGGGTAGGGTCGGGTTACCCGCATCACAGTACTGGTTTGTTAGACCTAATTCTGTTCTATACACTGTTCTGTCAATATGTAGTATACTATTACAAGTTTACATTGAACAATACAATGAGGGTTATAATATATAATGGTTTAGTAGTGTAGTAGTAAACAAATCAAATGTACGCCTTGCAAACATATCAAATTATAAAGTGCAATATTTAGCAACTGATATATGAGTCATGTCATTTTTTACCTTCGGACATCTGCGTAATTTCATGAAATAAGTTTACAAAACCGCATGTACTCTGAAACGTTCGTCAACTTTTGACTTTATTTACCAAAAATGTTGTAAATTGCATGGCTGGAGAAATGGGAGAATGGGTTTTGCACCCTGTGTAGATCCTTATCAGCCTGAACATCCGGATGCACAGTCTGACGAGGATGTGCACTGTTCGCCATCCCTATAATGAAACACCCGTCATGATTCTAACAAGTAATATAGATCGTTATAACGTTACGGGTGTGTGGTGTGCTATTTGATCAGGAGCTACTATGGTCACAAATCCCATGAGCCCCATTTCTCCAGTCACAGTCACAAATATGTACCATGTATAAGTTAAATCATTGACACGGCGTACAGCTTAGCTGCATATACATAATGAAATGTATAGCATAAAATGGGCTTTCACAGTTTAATAACACTGTGCAGTAAACTATTACACTAGTGTAATAAATATGCAAATGAGCCCGCTACAGAAATCATGTTAGGAAATCAATACAATTTCATATTATGATGATGTGCTTATGCAGCAAATAGAATCCAACATTTGTGTTGACTAAATATAATATTTATTAAACTCGTTGACTGATATTATACGAAACTCTTGACTGTATCTTGTCACACAGGTTGAATTAACGGACCAACTTTCAGCAATACATTACATATACATAGAAGCATCAATACATTACATATACATAGAAGCATCAATAAGTGGAAACAAAATAAGCTAACAAACATTTTTACTCCATTTTATAACACATTATAATGTGTTAATGATGTGTTATAAGCTGGAGTGAAAAAAAGGTTAGCTTATTTTTCTCTCACTTATTGGTGCTTTTTATGTATATTTAATAACTATGTATAGACCTTGGTCCGTTACTTGAACATGTGTCTTGTCATTGTAGCTTGTCATAAGAAATATACAGTCTGCAATAGCGTGCCCTAAATAATGCTTATTTTATAAGAAAGAAATACCGTGAACTAATATGTATATGTAGTTATTGTTCACATATTGGATTTTCAATGAATTAAATGCGAGGGAGCGCTAGCCACCGCAGCATTTAGTTCCTGAAAAATCCAATATATGAACAATAACTGATTTATAGTTCAGCCAAGTGTACAACGCAATGTCCCATCCGAGTATTGATATTCCGTTTCCTGTCGAACAGTTAATTATTCAATTCGGTAATACACAACGTATTGGGGTTAAACGTTGCAATATGTGAAATAAGTGGAGCACACTATTTTCCAGCGATTGGCTTAGAAAGTAGGATGAAATATACACATATAAAGTAGTCATACACACTGTAAATGTAATCATTTGTTGGTTTACAACACTGTACAAAGATAGAGTAATACTTTATGAGTTTCACAAAAAAAACAAAAACATATTACATGCATACATTACATGTAACATGATGTACATGTATATACATGTATATCCACAAACTGAAGTGATATTTAAACTTTGTGAACAAACCGTAAACAAAACATCAAGCTACAAATACCTCGGGTGCATACTTCCATATACACTGGATTTTACAACAACAGCCAATACTCTGGCTGACGCCGCAGGTCGAGCCCTTGGAAGCGTTATCAACAAATACAAATGTGCTGGGGGTTTACCATTCTCGACTTACACAAAACTGTACAATATGTGTGTTGCCACTGTAATGGATTACGCTGCAGGCATTTGGGGACATAAACCATACCACAAATGTGACACGATACAAAACCGGGCCATACGTGCGTTTCTAGGCGTACACAAACATACCTCAAACGTAGCGGTAAACGGTGACGTCGGGTGGATTAGCTCCGGCATCAGACGTAAATTATCGATGATCCGCCTCTGGGACAGACTCACCTCAATGGACGACCGGCGATTGACCAAGCGGGTATTTATATGGGATCATGCACACGCGCATGGCTGGTGTTAGGACATAAAAACATTATTCCGTCAACTTAACATCAGTGATCTATATGATAATAGATCAATGGGATTATACTCTCTGCACGGGCTTCTGCAATATGCGGAAACAACAGTAGTATATAGGGAGTCAAAATGATACCACCTACTGTGGTATCATTTATAACCCTCTATTATACCCCCACCACCCCCGAAAAATCAAAAATTGGTTAACGAGGAAATTGTCTCCCGACAGCAAATTTATGAATTTCTTCTAATAAGTTTCCAATTTAAATGCGTCCTCGCGCAATAGTTTATATTCCAACACCATATTTTCCTCCTCCGATATAGCTAATTGATTCCGTAGATCAGCAACTAATTCTACCAGCTCTAGTCTACCACGTTCCCCTTTAGCCACCTGACAGCGTAGTTGATTATGTCTACAAAGAGTTTGGGCACTAACGAATTTACAAGGGCATCTGGGGCATTGAAATTGTGGGGGGACACAAGGAAACTTTCTACGTCTCGCTAGATGCCTTCGTAGATAGTCTTTACGCGTAAACGTTTTACAACAAGTCTCACACTCCATTATATATGTATATGTTTATGTTCAATTGGACGTGAAAAAAACTTAATGTTTTCACGACCAATTGAACAGATAAATTTCATAGGTTATACAAAAGTATATTACAGAAAATATGATAACGCCAGAAATAGAAAGTTTGAGAAGAGAAGCCGAATCTCTAGGGATTACTTATAGTAAACGGTTGAGAGTTAGGGGGTTGACAAAGCTGATAAACTCCACAAAGAATGAGGCGTTTATGAAGCGGTTTACCCGTGCCCACAAACGAGGAGCCTTTAAAGACCTCTCACTAGCAGAGGAAGTTGGTAACATAATTCAAAAAGAAAGTATTGCGGGGTTAAGGGCTAGTGTAATTAATTCTAAAGAATTACCTTCAAGCACCAATAATTTGTCTCAAATTAGACGCACAGGTGACCAAATACCAAATAATAAGAACAAATCTATAGTTCGCGCGATAGTGGAAAAAGGTGAAGAAATATTGGGGGCTCACGATGAAACATTGGAAAAGGTAGAAAATGGAAGACGGGTAGTTACATTATCCTTTCGTAAAAACATTGACATCAACGAGTCTGAACGCATGTCCGATAAACTCGCTCTGTATCTAACAACAAATTTTTATTTGAGATATTCATATTCTTACAAGCTAGAACATATGGAGGAAACTAAAAATGGAAAACCTATAACTCTAATATTTCACAAAAATCTCGGTGGTAGCGAACCACTATCATCAATGAAAACCGTTAAAAAATGGCTGTCAGATAAGGAGCAAACACGAATAATGTCCGATAAAATAGACAGACCAAATACAAAGTGGAAGTTTGTAAGATGGGTAGAGGTTTTTGTAAAGCTAATACAGGGCAGTAGGGGAATAGATTTGGGGTAGAAGATTTGAAAGTCAGGGGAAAAGCTATAAGAGAAGAAGTATGGTTGAGATATTGGTTTAATACAGAACATTTACATAAAAACCAAATCGCCAAGATCGAACAGTGGATAGAGCAAGTACCGGTTATAGGTTTTAACAGCAGTAAGTACGATATAAACTTAATAAAGAAATATTTAGTAGGCGAATTGGCATCAACAACAAAGAAAGTAATGGTCGGAAAACGGGCAAACGCGACAATATTTCTATTTATTCCGGAGTTTAGATTTCTTGATGTAATACTTTACCTAGGACCGGGTGTAAGTTACGATAGTTGGATAAAAGCCTACGACTGCAAAGGACAGAAATCTTTCTTTCCTTACGAGTGGTTCGATTCTCCAGACAAACTTGATTACCCAGGACTGCCTGATAGTGAGAATTGGTATTCCAAACTATCGGGGGAAATGTTACTAGATGAAACAGAATTAAGTAAATGTCGTAGAATTTTCGAAGAAAAGAATATGAAAACTTTCAGAGATTGGTTGAAATATTATAATGATTTAGATGTAGCGCCGTTCCTAGAAGCGGTGGAAAAAATGTGTGAATTTTATAAACACAGAGGTGTGGATATTTTCAAAGATGCGGTAACACTACCGGGTGTGGCTATACAATATTTATTGAGAGGAACCATTAAAGAACAAAAATCTATAAAGGTGGTTATACCGGAGGGGGCTCTATATGCACCAAAAGAAGAAACATACGAAATGATGAAAGACGCTCTAGTCGGGGGTCCATCAATCGTATTTACACGCTATGCAGAAGCCGGTGTTTCAAATATTAGATCTAATTCCTCATTTGGATCAAATGAAATTAACAAACCTTGCAAGGCTATTTTGGGGTATGATGCAAACGCGTTATATTTATCTACGTTAAATAAAGAGATGCCGTGTGGGAGAGAAACTATACACCATATAGATACCCCACATAATCCTAAATTTATTAAAAAGTTTTGTAAAAGAGTTTTATCTGGAGACTGGTTTGGGTTTGCGGAGGTGGATATAGAAGTTCCACACAACTTAAAAGATAAGTTTTCTGAAATGTCTCCACTTTTTATAAACAGAGAAATAGATGTTGATGAGGTTCCAGCACACATGATAAGATATTTGGAAGATACTGGAAGAACTAGAGGAAATGGAAGAAAATTGGTGGGATCTATGTCGGCCACTAAAGTATTGCTGTACGCGCCACTGTTGAAATGGTATTTAAAACACGGCCTAGAAATAACTGGAGTTCATCGTGTTATATATTATATTAGTGGTAAACCCTTCGAATGGTTCGCAAAAGAAGTTACAGCCGCAAGACGAACAGGCGATGTAGAACCAAATAAGAAACCAGTAGCGGATATAATGAAAAAATTATTAGGCAATTCGTGTTGTGGAAAAATGATAGAGGCAAAAGAGAGACATTTAAATACGACATATACACAAGACGAAACCTGTGTTGACAAAGCGTTAAGATCTGCATTCTTTGATGATTTGGAAGAGATAGGAGATGCGTACGAAATATCTTCCCGAAAACCCCGGTGTGCAGTAAAGAGCCCCTTCCACTGTGGAATAGCGGTTTATCAACTAGCTAAATTGAGAATGTTGGAATTTTACTACGAATTTCTAGACAAATACGTAAAAAGAGAAGACTTTGAATTAATACAGATGGACACGGATAGTATGTATATAGGAGTTAGTGGAAAAACGATAGAGGAATTGATTAGACCTAACTTACTAGACGAGTTTGAAAAAGAAAAAAATAAATGGTTGGCTTGGGATAAATGGAGCGAAAGAGAGCCAGGACTTTTCAAAATGGAATTCAGCGGAGATAGGGCGATAGCGTTATCTAGTAAGTGTTATTTCGTAGAAAAATTTAATTCCACTAAAGATAATTTGGAACAAATTAAAATTAATAAAAACTCTGCGAAAGGAATGTCCAAGAGAACTAACAATTTAAATTGGGATAGATATAAACGAGTACTAAGTGAAACAACAGAAGATGGAAAACACATTATAGATGTAGCACAAAATAGAGGATTTAAAATAAAAGACGGCGTTATGAAAACGTACTGTCAACAAAAATTAGGACTCTCGGCGTACTACGATAAAAGACGCGTGTTACCAGACGGAATACATACAGAACCTCTCTTGATTTAAGCAATCGGGTGCAGCTTGGTGTCAGAAGGTACCATAAGAAGTTCTTCGCGAACAAAACCGCGAGATGGACCATCAGCCAAATAATAGAGCATGGGCTCATCGGGTTTGGTAAGAGAGCGATCCAGATGATATACATTCAGAGACCACACGGGATCAGTCGCGCGGCGGCTGCCACCTTCAAGCTCTCCCGGTTGATAGAGGTACCGGACGTCAACATCCGATGGAAGCGCAATCGCCGATTGCTGCTCCTCTAAACCAACGGGTCGCCCGCGCGAGACGGCAGAGGGCTTGCTCGTCACCTTTTTAGACTTGATGGCATCTACGGGCTTCTTACCTATCAATCTGGTCACCTCTCCGTTCAGTGCGGAGACCACGGCGGGCAGTCTGGCCACCCACTCGGTCGATCGCGAATGAGGGTCTACAAGTTCTTTGGCATATTGGTATCGCTCCACGATCCCCTGGTCCGGGTGGATTTTGACGCGGCCGCGTCTGATAGAAACTTTGTGTTTAGACAATAGCTGAGAGACCGCGCCCATGAACTCACGGCCGGGATAGACCTGAAGAAGATTCGGCCATTTGAGAGGACTCCTCTTATATATTCGGGAAAGAGCCTCGGCCACTTCCTTAGACTCTTTAGTGGCCAACGGCTCAGCCCCCTTATAACGACTCGCTACGTCAACGATTGTCAGTGCGTACTTGTACGTTTTGCGACCGACGCGATCGTGAGGGAGAAACAGGAGATCCGCTTGGTGAACTTGGTTCGGCACCGGCATGTCGAATTTCGGGCGCGGAATATTGTGAGGCGCGGGTAAATAGATCTGCCAGATGGCCTGCTTCTTGAGCCATTCCTTGACTGCGTTTTCTGAAACCTTGGTCGCCGCCGCGAGGTTCTTGATGGCCGCGAGTCCCTTCCAGTAGCCACGTGGGCTATAGTATGTATTCGACAGCTTGCGTGTTAGTTTGGTATCAAGTTTGCGCGTGTTCATCGTATGCGAAGTATTCTAATATATCGGACAATCTCCAACATGCCCTCGCCAGTTCGTCCGGTAACTGCGTCGTTAATAATAAACCTTTGTTGGAAGTTTCGCTGCAGCCCCAATCGCGTTTGGGTTGGAACAGGAGAGGGAATTCTGGGGAATCTAACTCGGAGGAATCTAACATCCGCTTTGCGAAAAGGGTGGCCGCTTTTTCGTCCTCGCGCAACGTCTCGAGAGAATCTCGGGCCAGACGAATCATACTCTTTGCACCAGGTAAACAATGTTTTTGGGCAGTGTAGCCTACATCGATCATAGCGTAATAAAGTTCGTCAACTAACATCGTTCTATATATATATTTTTATAAAAAAAAATTGTTTTAATTAATTAATTAATTATTTTATATAGTAGCCGACGAGCCCCACCACACCCATTCCCACGACGATGAACGCGATCTCGCGGTCTTTTTGGGCCTCTGACGGTACATAGAAATCTGAAAGTTGGGGCTCGGGATCCATTGGATCGAGACTTTTATGTGGATATGCCAGCGCGTACTCGTGGTTGGCTTCTTCAACGTTCTGGAAAGTTTGTGCGGCGTGATTCTCACGGCGCAGCTCTTCGTTGACCCAGTCCAGATGGGCGGTTCGTTTTTTCGACCACGCTTCCTTTGCGCTATTGAGTTGTTCTACAGCTAAATCGTGACGCTTGCGCTCCTCATCCACGTCCGATTTTCCTATTTTCGAGAATATAAAGTTGCTACCGCTGAACGCCAATGCGTTTACAAGTGCGCCACCTATCATTATTCCGATCGAAGCCATTTATTTCCATATATTAGCAGGTAGAATTCCAACTTTAATTAGATAATCTCGGGTCCAAACTGAGGCCGCTACATCTAAGGTCGCGAGTCCAGCGTCTCTCTCAGTAAAGTCCAATTTGGGATTGGACCCTCCTAGAGCCATCTTTGATAGTCGAGCATACCCGATACTGAAACCCGATATCACCACGGCGTGATAAAGCGCATTCACTATCATTTTACCATCTTGTTCAGCCATTGTTATAATTATTGCATATAAAAGGGATCGCGATCAATGTTTAAATGGGGCGCATCCAAATTCAACATTGGTGATGATTGGTGTTTCGTAACTGTTTTTGGATGAATTGATGGGGGTTGTTTTCTCGATAAGGATTGGTGTAATAGGGGGTATTTCCACACGCACAGGGCACCAACAACTGCCAGACCACCACCAACAACCCAACTCCAATTCGTGAATTGGGGTTCAATCGGATTCGTCCAACTCCAACGGCAGTTCGTATTGGGTGTTGAGTGTGCTTCTAATTCGTGAATTGGGGGTGTTGTTGTACTCAACCCAATCGGGATTGAAGTTGAACCCGATTGCTCTGTCTTCATATGTTTTGCTGTCTCCGTCCCCGATTGCAACAACTGTTTAGCCTCTCGAAGCTCGGCGAGTATTTTATCTTGTTTAACTTTTCGGGTGGCAGCCGCCGCCCGCCCAGCTGCCTGTCTTTTGGGATTTTTTATATGCGGTATGTCATCCAGTGGCGGAGTAACACTCGGGTTCGATTGTGTTGGAGCAATCGGGTTCAACTCCGTCACTCTCGCAGGTGTGTCGTCTTGTGTCATCATTTTCAAAATTATATTTTGTATTAGGGCTTATAGTTCGTGGGCATATATGTCCAAATTGACAGTGTTTACCCGTGGTCAACGCGGTTGTCAGTGGAGCTAAGTACATTCCAAACTTGTGATAAATTGAGCAGCAGGCTGTTCTAAGAGTGTGTCCTATAAAAGGGTCAGTCTCTAGATCGTGAATCAACCCCTCGGTGTTTGGTATAGGGAGAAGTATACTAACGGCGGTAGCGTACAAATGAATAGCCGCCGATCCAAGAGTTTTTGTCATCTCTGCTCCCAATTTGGATTCGTATCGCGCATACATTTTATCAATCTCCGCATCTGACATCTTATCCACCTGACAAACTGAGAGACGCCTACCGAGATAATGCTCCGATTGTCCCCCAGCAACCAGCGCAGCTAGACGCTTGCGTCGCGCCACATTTTCATTCGGAGTCGTTGCACTCAACCCAATACCAACTGCCGTTGGAGTTGGAGTTGATCCCGATTGCTCTGTCGGAGTTGATGTTTCATTATCTTTCAGAATGTTGGCAGTTGGAGTTAGTTGAGGTTTCTTCCATTAGCTGATCGAGAAGTTCGTCGCAGTTCATTTTTCTTAAAATTAATTTAACTATTCTAACAAGTCTCATCACTTTAACATATTGCCAAGCGCACCACCCGATACTTATGATCACCATTATGCTCGCAACAAAGCTCGCAGCGGAGCACCAAATTGTTAACATTGTTAACCATTGTTAAGCATTTGTTCAGCATTTGTTCAGTATTTGTTCAGCATTGTTCAGCAATTGCTAAGCATTGTTCAGCATTGTTAAGCATTGCAATAGCTTATTACTTTGCAATTTTCCTAATTTTTTCAAAATTATTAATTAATTGATAACTTCGTAAGCAGTTGGTTGATCAGTCTTTAGCAAAAGCTTGGCGTGCTTAGTTTCCGAAAGCATCTGTCGAACCTCCAGGCACTCCTCGCGCGTTGGGATAACGTCATTCTCTCTAAGACAGTCATCGAATGAGTCTCGGTCCTTGCAGTGAAAGAGGGCGACCCATTTCGTTTGCTCGCGCAGATCCTTGAGGACGGCGTTGTACTTTTGAGTGGATATCCATACACTTTGCCTAGCATGGCGGCCAGAAAATGCGAGCTCGGAGAGCATGTCCTTCTTTTTGGTCATCGCCGCCTTGGCTGAGCAATCGTCAATCACGTATAGGGTGGGCTCACCCTGGAATCTTTGGTATAAACCACGCAACCAATCGTGAAGCCTATCACCGGGGTCAATAACGTATACCTCAGGGTCGGTCCATATCCACGGGCGCCGCTGATAAGTATCGTTGTGCCGCACAGTGGGACATAGGATCACAATGTGACGAAAGGCATCGCGGTAGGATCCCTCGAGTAAGTCGAGGATGAAAACCGTTTTTCCACATCCTGTCTGCCCACATATTATGGCAGAGTGGGCATCTTTCGGTAGAGTTAAATCTCCAATCGTGAATTGGTATTGATATTTAATTAATCCTTTAGAATTATTAAAATTAGTAGATCGCTGATACGTATCGGCCATCTTCGATGTTCAGTTGTGCGTCTGTAATTATATATAAGTACACGTTCAATGCGCCATTTCCATCAGCCTCTTTGGTTATCTGGATCGTCACACCCTCGCTAGCGTTCTCAACTTGACGTCCGCTACCGTGCATTTGGTCGTCGTCGCTGGCTCGCATGTCTAGCCATAAGGCGTATTTGGTAGTCAGGAACTCCGAGAGGGAGACGGCCGAGAGGTGCAGGTCTTTGGCAACCGCCGCAACCTCCGGGGAGCGCTTAGAGCCGGCAGCAAACTGCTTTCTTACTTCATCCCACTGCTGGTGCGCGCGAAGACCCGTGCTGTAGAGTTGATTGGGGACTCCCTCGATCGTCACCTCTACCTTCTTGATTTTGGGGTTATAGAATTTGTCGCTTTTTCTAGCACCGGACGCGAACCGAGCATCCTCAAACAGCATCAGTATACCTTTCATCGAGTGGGCGGGTACGTTGACATTAATATTCCACAATGTGTCGCCTTTGTCTTTCGTCATCTTGCGATGGCGAAGAACTCGGTTCGGTCCGCGTCCGTCGACGTTAGCGAAATAGTGAAAGCGAGGCGAACGGTACCCGGCACAATGACGTCGTGAGTTCCGAGGTTGGGGAAGCGGACTAAGAGCTGCTGGTTCTGGTCGATGGGTTGTTCGTAATAACGACACTCTGTCTCACGCCTTTTGCCCCGAGGGGCTCACGCAGTCTGCGGTATGGATTGAGTTTGCGACCGTATTGACTCGAAGACATAATTAATTTTTTCAAAATTATTGAAACTATTAAACCCGTATGGTTTTGTCTTTAATACATAATTAATTTTGTTAAACAAATTATTAAAGATGGCTGATTACGATGTTGACATGGATGAAATCGGCAGAGACGATTACCTCGATGGTGATGATGATGATGATGATAACTTCGAGGATTCCATCACAACCTTCGACAAAACACCCCCTCCAATTAGTGAATTGGAGGAAATAGGTGGCGCTACCAGCAGCGTTGGTCAAAGTCGGGAATTACTCGAGGGAGCTGTAAACGACTACTACAACAGTTTGATAGAAAAAGGTCGGGTCCCATCTGTCGGACGCGACTACTCCAAATTCGAATTGGATCTGAACGGTAGATTGCGACTAAAATCATCAAATATCCCGATCATCAACATGAATACCGGTAAACCCCTATCGCTAAACACCATTGCAGGAAACCGGGGCGGTGGTGAAATCATAAGAAACGAACTAGGATTTCCAGATTGGATGCGTGGTAAAACAATTATGCCGACCCGCGCTGTAGAGGCCCTACAGGACACCGATAAAACAATGGCGAAGACGGCCACCGCGATAGAAACGGTCGAGCTCAGCGAGGTCCCTCAAATAGCCACCGACGTTATTAACACGATGGAGACCACGTTCAACGTCCAATCGCAATTGGGGGAAATACTCAACGATGACCCACCGTTACCTCTTCGCGAACTCCGTGGACTCGATAAGGCTCTACAAACGGTCCGATGCGAACTGGTCCTTAACCTCTCCAAACTCACGGCGCTGGTGATAACATATCGCGCTAGAAGAAAGAAAACTGGAGGAAGCCGGTGACGATAGAGAATCTACCGAGCGGATCGCCGAACGACTGATGTCTTTGCGGGACGAAAGAGAAGCTCGCTTGGAGGCCGCCTCGGCTAACCGTGAGGCTCTCCGCACACAAATAAGTCGGATCCGCGAATCAATCTCGAGGGTCCTGCACGAGGAGACGACACTCGGTGACCGTCTTCGCACTCTGTTCAGAGAGCAGGGCGTCACGATAGCAAGCATCCTCGTTGCTATCGGCATGACTATATCGACCATAGTTCTAGCTTTCACTGGTGGTGCGGCGCCACCACCCGCTCCAGCACCAGCACCCGCTCCATCCGGTGGGGCCAAGGAGTGGGTAAAAAAACAACTAAAAGTCTTCGCCAGTCTCCTGGCTAAATTAGCCGAAAAGGCGGCTGCCGCACTACCTGGACTGATCGGAAGTATCGTTTCTTACTTGCTATCTATATTATCAAAAACGGCCGGATGGCTAGCCAAAAATACCTGGGCTTTAATCGTGGCAATCGCCGGTCTCCTACTATTCTTCGCCAGAGAGTTCCTACAACCAAAGCGTAAATAATCCGATCGCCACGAGCCCTAATTTCTCCTCCTCGTGTGTTGTGCTTCCAATTTCACCCAATCTGCGATTGGTGTTGATGATTGGTGTTTCTCCAATCGCGATTGGTCTGTTGATGGAACTCGATGGTGCATCCAATTTACGAATTGGGGGTACTGCGTTCAATTGTGTTGAGGGAGGTGTATCCATTTTGTGTTTTATGAAATCGGTTCCACTGTTGAATCCGATCATGTTGGGGGTACGCTTGATGATATCCGTGTTCACGTTACCGTTGTGGCCGATTTTTTGATTGGCGGTGGCGATTACGATCTGATTATTGTAACCGTCAACCGGGTCGTCTCGTAGTATCATATTGCTCGGCGCCATATAAAGACCTATTCCAAATACATAGTCTACTGGGGTGCTGGCATTCTGCAAAACGTCTTGATAATTCTGGATCGCCTTCTCCAGGTCCACCCTAGCTGAGATGGCGTCCTCTACAAGTGCCAAGAATTGTTTTTGTGCATCAAACGCTGTTCCCGTGCCCAGTATAGAACTGCGAGTTTGCTCTGTGCGCCGAGGATGGCCCAGACGTATGTGCGAATGGAGTCGTTGACGCGAGTAACCCCGGCCTGCGTGAACCCTAGACCCGTATCTAACATAAATGTACCCCACGCGTCCTGAACCTCAGCAGCCTGCTGTATGTAATCGACGTGAGCCAGTTTCGGAGGTAACATTTTACAAGAAAACACGCCACAGTGGCGACCTCCAGACACTTCCGGCCCGAAAGTCATAGTCGCGGGGTCAAAATTCCCGGCGTTCCGACTGACGATGTGGTCACCGGAGTGATCGTGTCTAAAATCAGTCTGTGCCCAATTTCCAGACTGGCCCCGAATGAGAACTTCCCCGAGGCCGGTGTTGGTAGGAAATGCTTTCTGTCTCCAGTCCGCGTCTTTTGAAACGTTAAATTCGTTACACAGTCTTTCAAACGCCATACGGTCGTATGCGTTGGAAATGGGATCCCAGGCGTCGTCTTGAGGTAGTGAAATACCTAGTTCTTTGAGAATCCTCCTAATAGTATAATACGCGTGAAAGTTGTAGACACTTCGGAGCATGACATTCTTGGATGTCAGATGGTCTTTATGTAAAACTCCACACCCGGCTGTTGCGCACCATACAGCGAAATTTATTTGGTTCTGCCAAAACTGCATCGGTGTTGCTTTCCACCCGTTTACCGCCTCCATCGTAGTAATCTTGGGCAGCCTATATTGTTCAAAGATGTCGGGGAAGTTGGTGGCAAAGCCGCTGTCCGGTCTAACCGTTACGGTTGGGTGTACAAGGCGGTTAACAACGTCTTTTTGCGTGTATTTACCTCCGACCGCGTACTTTGCATTAGAGTTAAAGCTAAATGCTTTGGTATCCATTGAAAGATATTATTATGTTTGCTACTATCACTAATGTTCAAAAAGAGAGTTGTGAACTTCAAAAATCAATCGACAACTGCTGCGGAAAACGCCGGGTAGGCCTCAGATCAATCACCTTCACGGTTGGGTGGCAGAATGTGGAAAAGAGTGAAGGGTTTTACTATGTGAAGGGTGAACAACAATTCGGTGTAAAGCTGCCTCACGGACTGTGGGGAATAAGACAGCTCAAAGATTTTGTCAACTCAGAGCTTGACGGTATAATCAACCTCACAGTATCGAATGCTACCGGGCTCGCAACAATGACCATCAGCAGTGATAATAAGGTAGTGGTCTCCCCGGGGTTGGGTATTCAACTCGGTTCTAGAGAGACATACTCCTCAAACAAAGGAGTGTTTACCCCGGGTGAGTACGTCGGTGATAATCCGGTGGACTTCGCCTTCACGAAAACTCTCAGGGTGCACCTGGATCGGGTGAACACATCGTACAACACGGTAGACGGATCCCCCAGCACATTACTGAAAACCGTGCAAGCCAGCGACTGTTTCTTTGGGGAGACTGTGACATTATACTTCCCACACCCCGAGATGAAAGTTTTGGAAGCGGGACACATCCACGAATTTACGGTCTCTATTCTCGATGATCAAGCGAGAAAGTTTAATAACTATTACCCGATTTCGGTAGTTCTCGAAATTTCCAATTGAGTATAGGTGCCCCAATATTATAATTTAATTTTATTATGAGTATATACGGACCAGGTAGTTCTTCCGATTGGGTGACAAATTCAAAGAATTTGGAACCGGCAGAAGGGGGATTCATCCCGACAGAGGGGGACTTTTTAACTACTGGAAAAACCAAGGCCCTGATCAATAAAACTATATCGAAGGCCACGGACGAGATTCACAAGAGTCTACTATCACAACTTAGAGAACATGCCCTGGCTGTGAATACACAAAGTCGTGAAGAAACGCATACGGAACTAAACGAACTAGGTAAAAAAATAACCAAATTTCGAAAAGAGGCCCGGTTGGGGATTGATAAAGCCCGAGAAGACCGCCAGGCGGACATTACGGAGGTTTATGATGCGTTGCGCTTAGAGGACTCCATCACCAGAGAAGCGGTACTTACTGAATTAGATAAAAAAAAATAACCAAATTTCGAAAAGAGACCCGGTCGGGTATTGATAAAGTCCGAGAAGACCACCAGGTGAACCTTGCGGAGGCCATTGCGGAGGCTTATGATGCGTTGCGCTTAGGGGACTCTCTCAACAAAGAAGCGACACTTACTGAACTAGACGGAAAAATAGCCGAATTTCTGAAAGAGACCCGGTCGGGGGTTGAGGGGGTCCGAGAAGACCACAAGGTGGCCATTGCGGAGGCTTATGGGGCGTTGCGTTCAGAGGACTCTCTCAACAGAGAAGAGGCACTTACTGACCTATACGAAAAAATAACCGAATTTCGAAAGGAGGCTCGGTTGGGGGTTGAGGGGGTCCGAACGGGTATTGATAAAGTCCGAGAAGACCACCAGGCAGCCCTTGCGAAGGCTTATGAGGTGTTGCGCTCAGAGGACTCTCTCATCAGAGAAGCGGCGGTTGCCGAACTAGACGGAAAAATAACCGAATTTAAAAAAGATGCCCGGTCGGGTGTTGAAAAAGCCCTAGAAGGTCACCAGGCGACCATTATGGAGGCTTATGATGCATTGCGCTTAGAGGACTCTCTCAGCAGAGAAGCGGCACTTACCGAACTAGATGGTAAAATAACTGAAGTTTCTGATAAACTCAAACATGCTCGTAGAGCCGCGACCAAAGCGCTTGAGGAGACCGCTGAAAAGGTTCGTGCTGAGGCCCATACCTCTATCGGGGTGGTTGTCGGATTGTTAAAAACAATGAAAACGCAAAAACGTGTGATAACAGTTTGGGCTGAGAAGCGGGGCTCATTGGTTGAGGGGCTCCCTGAATATTCGTTCGGTGCCAAAGCGAGTAATAAATGTGGGGGATACACCATGACAGCTCCAGGTACACTTCTCCGAATGGCGGTCTGCTCGGTTAATGGTAATGGTAAACCTGTGGGCGCGGTAACGATAAATCTCGTAGTAGATGGGGAAGAACGGGCAATTGGAGTCACTAATCCCACTGGAGATATTTCGTCGATGGTTGCGTTCGCCGGTGATGATCGAATTAGACTTTCCCAAAGTAGTGTTATTAACTTTGTTACGAAAATCGGTGACCCAGAGAGTTCTTCCACTATTGTCTCATTGTTAATTGAACTTAATTTGTAAAATACTAATATATTGAAAATCATGAACGAATCACTGTATCCAACTCTCAATACCACTCCACCAACACTGTATCCAACTCTCAATACCACTCCACCAACACTGTGTACAATTAACGAAAGAAGTTCAGATTTTAGGTTGAATAATATCGTCGCTATGCAGGATATTTTAGTTAGAGAATGTGCAAATAGAAAAAGACACGCTAACAAATATAAGCGCGCGGTGAACATAGCTGAAGCATCTAGTACGGTTCTGGCAAGTTTATCTGTAATGAGTGGTGTGGGGACTGGTGCAACGCTATCTACAATTGTAACGGTTCCACTTGCAGGGGTTTTGAGTGGAATTACCGTTTTATCTGGAATACTTTGTATGGTAATTAGGGCGGCGGGTGGAAAACTCGAGAAAAAAAGTAGAAAACATGATAGAATATCCGTTCTCGCTAGGTCTAAGAAAAATAGCATCGACGTTATGGTGTCCAAAGCGTTGGCCGATAAGAAAATATCAAATTTAGAGTTTGAATCCGTGGTGGAAGAAATGGGGAGATATGAAGAATTAAAAAATGATACAAGAATCAAGGCGCGCGCCACCATGCCCAAGATTGAGTGTACTGATTGGGATAAATTTAGGGTAAAAGTTGGAAATAAAGTCGGAGGAAATGTTACAGCACCATTGTGATATTTTATAAAATAATTTTTTAAAAAATAATTAATTAATTATATTGGTGCAGTAAACAATTTATTAATAATAAATAAACAATTTAATTTTTTTTTTTTTTTAGGTCCCACCGAGGCTCGAACCCGCGCCAGCAAAACCCTTCTGGGCCCATCCCACTAAGCCTTCGCTTTAAATCTCGTCTCTTCTCGTTTTTTGGCTTAGTGGGATGTGTCACGCACACATCTCCTCCACCCCATCATTGGACCGATACCACGGACCCCTCCTCTTCATTACCTCCATCCGCTATAATGTGTAGAGCGGCCAGAGTGAAGTACATGTGGCGAAACCTATCTCACTGTTGAGATATTAGTGCCGGCGTTCCGACAATGAACTGTGTTTATTTCTCGTATATAAACCTAACTTTGTTGGTGAAAATATTATATTAATAAATTAATTAATATAATAGGGGGTGTTCCGCTTTAAATTATAAATAATTATAATAATATTAATTAATTAATTAATTAAACGAACCATCCCGGAAATTCGTGAACTATATAACCCTCACTAAGTGTTTATAAACTGTGTACACACCACCTGTGTAAATTGATAGCCCGTTTACATACCATCGATAAGGCAATAAATAACCGTGTGTGTATTATATATTACAGTGTGTTTATTTTCCATCCCGGAAGACGTAATCGTGTAAATCTCTCTATAAAATGGACACTTAATATACGTGTAAGGTGGGACACCTAATTTGCATGTTCATAACACGTGTAATTGGAACATTGTCGTCTGCTTGGTGTGATTACAACATAAATTAGTTCTGTTCAATAATAATGTTTTCAATATCTTTATAAGCGATATCGTAGAAATGTATATTCGTAAACGAATCGTTGGGTTTTAACAATTTTAAATAATACACCTTAGTTTCATAACCGATACACACTATCCGTCTTAATGTTTGTATTTGCCTTTTGTATAGTTCACATAATTGTCGGTATAATATTGTAAATGCAACGTTTTTATCGGAGCGTAATAAATTACGCTGGTGTTTCATGTATTCGATATCGCCTAGTGTTCTTATTTTATAGAATTTATATATAGGATTATAACCCCCATAAGCTTCGTAAACTTCTTCAACACAGTTATTAAAAAATTTCAATTCCAATTGTATTGTATTATCCATTTTATCTAATAATATTGGTAGTTGTTTTTTTTTCTGTTCAATTTCCAATTTCTTCTAATAATTTTCCAATTTCTTCGTTAAAAGCGATATTGTAGAAACGCATATCCGTAAACGAATCGAATCTTTGATTTTAAACTGTTTTATAAAATTAGTTTGATAATGTTTCGGTAGTGTTTCTCTGATCCTATTTAGTCGCTTCATTACATAAATTTGATACTTATACCGGCGACATAATTGCCGGTTTAATATTGTAAATGCAACGTGTTTATCGCAGCGTAATAAATTACGCTGATATTTCATGTATTCGATACCACATAGTATTGTCATTTTATCGTGTTTTAATACTGTAGAAACAGCAGCGTAAAATTCTTCATCAAAGTCATTACAAAATTCCAATTCGTTGCGTATTTTATTATCCATTTTATTATAATATTTTATTATAACCTATTAAATTTATATGTTCAATTGGACGTGAAAAAAACATAAGGTATTTATGACACCAATATAATTGGATTACAATTCGACATCGTAGAAATAAATTAGCTATATTGGAGGAGAAAAATGGGGTGTTGGAATATAAACTATCACTCGTGGGCACATTAAAATTGCATTAATTATTTTCTCAAAAATTTGCTGTCGGGAAAACATTTTTTTTTTTTCACGACCAATTTTTTATTTTTCGGGGTTGGTGGGGGACAATTTCCTCGTTAACCAATTTTTGATTTTTCGGGGGTGGTGGGGGTATTATAGAGGGTTGTAAATGATATCACAGTAGGTGGTATCATTTTGACTCCCTATATACTACTACAACATTACGCGACATAGAGGTGACCCAGTGGAAAATAGACTTACACAATCAACAAAAACTTCGAACGTATAGACTGTTCAAAAGCGAATATACATGTGAAAATTATGTTAGCATGATTATGTCGAAAAGTTTGCGTTCATTTATAGCACAGCTAAGGTGTGGCGTACTCTCCCTCAGAATAGAAACTGGCCGATTCAGAAATTTAGCAGTAGACGATAGATTATGCATATTCTGTGATTTGGGCGTGGTAGAAACAGAGACCCACTTTCTTTGTTTGCCCACTATACTCTTGTATCAGACTGTTGTTTTATAATGAAATATACAGACTATGTCCAGAATTTATAGCAATGGACTATAATGACAAATTTAAAGTTATGTTTACTGACAAAAGACTTATTATAAAAAGTGCACTGTTTATTCAAAACTGTTTCATGTTAAGAAGTGAAAAGTTGTATAAGTAACATACATTTAACATAATTCTACATGTTTTACTCGTTTCATACTACATACAATCCGTGTGAGCTCGATCCATTTCCAGTTTCCCCCAATGTCGTGCGGACTGTGGTCACACACTGTACACCGCCCCACCGGGTCAGTCTCAGTGAGCGATTTCAGCTCATACTCATAATGTATTAAACACTATACACTCGTCCTATTGACTCATCTCATATCATATACACATATATACCTTATTGTTTTATTTCATTCCAGGTCGACCGCCGCAACATGTTGTGATCGTGCATTGGACCGTCCATTTCGGATGGTTCACATGGGCGATCAAGACAAGTGCAGTTACACATCGCTTGGAATGTGTCGTAATAATGTGTCGTAATACTGTGTATATGATATGAAATGGGTTAATTACCGTCATATTACCGATTTTCATTACTCATTATAATGAAAGAAGTGACTCGTAAGCCATTCATATGGCTGGGTGCTAAGCAACATATCATACCAATATGCCTTAAGCGAAAAAAATGTATGTAAATATTCGTGTATGTATGCTTGTTCACATGTGTCACTATAATAAATTATACTAATACTACATGTATGTTAAAATGTATGACTATCAAATATCACTATTACCATTAACACTTTCAGTTTTTCGGTTATGTTTTGATATGTTTACAATTTTCCTCTGACCAGGTACGATATAATTCCGAGGCTGAGTAGAAGCAGCATGTTCCCAGCTACAGTCGCAGTGCCTGCAAAATAAAATACAGACACAATGACAAGATATGAGACAATGTTGTAGCAATAATCACACCAGCAAGGCGAGTACATGCAAATCGTACTGTGTGAGGTACAACAAACAAAATATATCTCCAAGTATTGTCAATTAACGCAATTGTCGTAAGGTCTCTTATCTCAGCCGGCGGCCCATCAACTGTCAAGGAGAAGAATTCACATAAGCTTTTACGAAGCTTGTTTTCTAATCCTTTTATCACTTGTCTTGTATATATGTAACCTGCTATATATGAAATAAAATATTGTTTAAACTAAGATATGAGACACGCCATGCGATTTTAATTTGTACCTTCGGACCTCTGCGTAACTTTAGTAAATACAGTCGAACCTCCGCGAACGGCCACCTCTCTACAACAACACACTCTCTATAACAGCCGCAATTTTATATCCCAAATGGATGATTTCCTCTGTATCTAACCCTTAGACTGTTGAGCACGAAAATTGTCGTCTGCTGTTGCTTTTGCCATTTTTCTCAATAAAAACATGTTTTGACAGCAGATTCTAAAATGTTGCCATAGCATGTTTTTGATGAGAATTATCGAAGACAATAAATAAACAGCGGACGACACAAATAAATTCGGCATTAACCTCCCCACAACAGCCACCTCTCTACAACAGCCAGTTTTGCGTCTTTCCATGGGTGGCTGTTGTACAGAGGTTGCACTGTACGTTTACAGAATTTGCAATATTTTACATAAATAAACTCAAAAGTTGACAAAATGTTCAGAGTACATGCGGAATTATACATGAACTCTGAACATTTTGTCAACTTTTGACGCTATTTACGGAAAATATTGTAAATTTTGTAAACGTATTTCCTGAAATTACGCAGATGTCCGAAGGTACAAAATCCCATGGCGTGTCTGATATAGTGAGGAGATCCATGATGGTCACAGAACACATCTACCAGAAAACAATGAATTCAGTTTATTTCAAAAGAGGAAAGTCTTCTAAGTTTCTTCTATTGCAGATACATATTTGCATATACTTGTGGCATTTATTTACGTTTTCAGTCACCCTTAGAAAAAGCTAAAACTCAAAATCTTGAGTTGTAGCTTTTCCTAAGGGTGACTGAAAACGTAGAAACTGAACAAGTAAATGCTAATATGCATCTGGAAAATATGAAAGTTAGAATACTTTTCTCTTTTGCAATGAACTGAATAAATGGTTGCCATACATGTGCGGTTTTATTGTGCTTTTTTTCCAACTATATACGGGAAATACCAGGGTTTATGTCAAGTTTAACAGGTAAGGCTAGCCTGAGGAAATGCGTAGGAATTCCGAGGTTAGCTAAAATAAATGTCACTGAGCTGACTGGAGTGGATTAATTCTGAAATAGGTGTCACTTAGCTTCTTGGAGTGGATTAATTCTAAAATGTGTGTCACTTAGGTGCTTGGAGTGAAATTATTCTGAAATTGGTGCCACTTAATTACTAGAGTCCAATGGAATTACATCCGAGATAAATAGGCCGAAACATTGGAATAGTGAGATTGGCCTGGCACTTTCTGGACTCATGCCCGTGTTTGGAAGGTGCTCGAGCCAATTCCTACCCTTAAATAAGAAGTGAGATGTAGATTATCAAGCACACACATTAGCATACATGTATCCACACCTGTACATGTGCCAAGTTTACAGTAGCGTTAACTTTGCGTTCACATTGGAAACCAGTCTAAGGGAACGCGGTTCAAACGTAGGTCAAACGTGGTTCAAACGTCCGTTTCTTGTCTTCCTATTAGCCAACAAAATCCTTGTATTCCCGTTTTTGCAGAGTCAAAAACGTTTTTCGTTTTCTGGTTTTCATATCCAATGGAAATTTCCTGTAAAAAACATGCTCATTAAAACATAAATGCATAACAGGTTTTCCTGAAATTATGCACATGCGCAGTGTTACACAAACGTTTAAACGTATCATCGCTGCGCGTTTCATCGGAAACGTTTCACTGTTTTTGTATCATCGAGCATGCGCAGTGAAGATAAAACGGGGAAACGCAGAAAGCACAGAAACCACAGAAACTGATTTTCTGACAAACGTTGTGCACACGTGGGTCAAACCAATACGCCTTGTGTAAACTTGGATTTTATTGGATGTATTGTAGTTTAACGGCCTATCAACAGCTAAGGTCATTTGAAGGTACATGCCCACTCAGTAGGCACAACATGTTCTTTATAGGAATTAAATAAGTGTATGTCACTATTCCACCAGTTCTAAAAATTATGAGTGCCCGCTTACAGATATAATCATTTAGTAATATTTATTTTACTGATAGTGACTCTCGGTGGTATCAGGCTATTTTAATGAGGCAAATGAGGCACTGATATCTTTTAACTATTTATACTAATTAAATGCGTCATTTGAAAAAATAATATGTTCGACATATTATAATGTATGATCATTGCTCATCAAAAAGTAAATACATATATTAAATAGTAATGTCCGCAAATGATGATTGATTAAGTGTTTCAATTGTAAAGACTTTGGTTCGTTTTATTATAATGTACGTACAGATTACCGTTGCAGCTGTACTGGCCAAAATTGCGACGCTACTGTAGCCGTTACCTGAGCACGTGCCAGCAGCCGACCACGTGCCGCCGTACTGGCAGGTGATCGTGGACGCCCCGTCCAAGGTGTATCCTGTGTCACATTCCACCGTCGCCTGGTGGCCTTCCGTCGTTGCCGTCGGGGCGGTTGCTATGGAGCCCTGGTCCGGCGCCGTCAGATTTCCACAGTCGGCAGCATCTGAATAACACAGCAGAATATACCATATTGCCGCCCTGTGATTTTGTACCGAGAAACATGCGATATCTCAGGAAAAATATTTACAAACTTAACGATATTTTCCATCAATGACGTCGAATGTTGACGAAATGTTACTAGCAAATATAATATCACAGTTTCTGTAAATATATTTCATGAACAATAACACATGTTCTTAGGAAAGAAAATCACATGTCGTGTCTCATATGTGTTTGTTACGGGAGAAATAGGGCTTATGTGATTTGTGACCAATACAGTTACATATTAAATAGCACACTCCTGTAGCATGATAACGAAATATATAGTATAATGCTTGTTAGATGCATGACAGGTGTTTTATTGATGGAATGACCAACAGTACAGATCTACACTGGTCTCAAGACACATAAGCCCCATTTCTCCAGTCACGTCCAGATATGAGACACGCCATGCGAGAACCTTCGGACATCTGCGTAATTTCATTAAATACGTTTATAAAATTTACAATATTTTTCATAAATAAAGTCACACGTTGACATTTTCAGAGTAGATGCGGAACATTTTGTCAACTTTTGATGCCATTTACGGAAAACATTGTAAATTTTGTAAACGTATTTTATAAAATCACGCAGATGTCCGAAGGAACAAAATCCATTGGCGTGTCTCATGATAAACTCACCACCGGTTGAGCAGGTCGGAATGGCGGTCCAAGTCTGGTTGGCTTGGCACGTAATCGTAGTGCTCGTCTCGTTGGTGCTCAGTCCGAAACCGGCAGAACACGTGACTGTCGCCGTGTCGCCGGTCATTATTGCACCGGCATCGCCGTCAAGGCTGATACTTCCGTCTACAGGGTCCGTCGGCACGCTACAACCACCTTAGGACAGAGACGTATGCAGAGCAGAGATGTATGGGCTATGAAGGATTGGCCGGATTAGCTCAGTATGTAGAGCGTCGGACTGCGGATCGGGAGACCCGGAGTTCGATTTCCACCTCGACCTGCCATTTACGGAAAATCATTGTAAATTTTGTAAACGTATTTTATAAAATCACGCAGATGTCCGAAGGAACAAAATCCATTGGCGTGTCTCATGATAAACTCACCACCGGTTGAGCAGGTCGGAATGGCGGTCCAAGTCTGGTTGGCTTGGCACGTAATCGTAGTGCTCGTCTCGTTGGTGCTCAGTCCGAAACCGGCAGAACACGTGACTGTCGCCGTGTCGCCGGTCATTATTGCACCGGCATCGCCGTCAAGGCTGATACTTCCGTCTACAGGGTCCGTCGGCACGCTACAACCACCTTAGGACAGAGACGTATGCAGAGCAGAGATGTATGGGCTATGAAGGATTGGCCGGATTAGCTCAGTATGTAGAGCGTCGGACTGCGGATCGGGAGACCCGGAGTTCGATTTCCACCTCGACCTGCCATTTTACGGAAAACATTGTAAATTTGTAAACGTATTTTATAAAAATCACGCAGATGTCCGAAGGAACAAAATCCATTGGCGTTGTCTCATGATAAACTCCACCGGTTGAGCAGGTTCGGAATGGCGGTCCAAGTCTGGTTGGCTTGGCACGTAATCGTAGTGCTCGTCTCGTTGGTGCTCAGTCCGAAACCGGCAGAACACGTGACTGTCGCCGTGTCGCCGGTCATTATTGCACCGGCATCGCCGTCAAGGCTGATACTTCCGTCTACAGGGTCCGTCGGCACGCTACAACCACCTTAGGACAGAGACGTATGCAGAGCAGAGATGTATGTGCTATGAAGGATTGGCCGGATTAGCTCAGTATGTAGAGCGTCGGACTGCGGATCGGGAGACATCGATTTCCGACCTCCATCGACCTGCCATTTACGGAAAATATTGTAAATTTTGTAAACGTATTTTATAAAATCACGCAGATGTCCGAAGGAACAAAATCCATTGGCGTGTCTCATGATAAACTCACCACCGGTTGAGCAGGTAGGAATGGCGGTCCAAGTCTGGTTGGCTTGGCACGTAATCGTAGTGCTCGTCTCGTTGGTGCTCAGTCCGAAACCGGCAGAACACGTGACTGTCGCCGTTTCGCCGGTCATTATTGCACCGGCATCACCGTCAAGGCTGATACTTCCGTCTACAGGGTCCGTCGGCGCGCTACAACCACCTTAGGACAGAGACGTATGCAGAGCAGAGATGTATGGGCCACTCGAGGTCTCAAACCCCTGTTTGTATGGAACGCCAAGATCGATATAAACTGAAATAAGTAATGCTAGCTCTAATTAATTAGTGCTATATGATTAAAGCCAGCTATACATTTGGAGCTAGCACAGTGTTTGCTATTCAGTCACATGGGTGCTCTCTCATCACGGTCTACACTAGTATTTATTATTAAGTTAATAAGTTGTGAGTGGAAAAATTAATTGTATTGCCTGTTCGACCAATTCTTGTAATCTGACCAGGATTTACATTGTTCTCTTTCATTCACATCGGTGCACTCTCATAACGGTATACACAGTTCTTCAAAAGCTGAATTAAATTTTGTCAAATTGTTTTAAAGTCACTCTTTTTATTAAATGTTCGACCACATGGTCTTTATCCGGACGTCGCGCGAGCCCAGGCCAACCACGGTGACGTCGCGCGAGCCCAGGCCATACGTGGTTTGACGTATGGCATGGGCTTGCGCGATGTCATGACGTCCGGCTCATAACATCTGGTTTACTGCTACACTATGGACGTCACATAGGACTGCCAATACAGTTTCACACTATTTTGATAAAGACCATATGGTCGAAAATTTAATAAAAAGAGTGACTTTAAAACAATGTGTATTAAATGTGCTTCCCTTCGGAGGTTATTGGAAATTAAAATAAATGTTGTCGTCTGCCGTTTATTATCTGCCCAGTAAAAAACTTTCGGGGTATATATAGTCACGACTCTGTCCGTGCGTCCGTGCGTCCGTGCGTCCGTCTATTTGTCCGAGAGTTGAGTTAAAGTTTTCGGCTACGTACTCTGTCTGTTACTCTAAATCAGATTGGCTTGAAACTTCAAATACAGTGTAACCTTACTTAACCAGACACATAGACATGTTACATGTACTTAATTTTGATACGTTTCATTGTCATTTACCCCCAATGATAATGTCTGTTCATGATCGCAAAGCATCCATGTGTGTCTTGAAGTAGTCACATGTCTGTTTTATCAGGGTGTCCGGTTTAGAGAGGTTCCTCTGTACTTACTTGTCGTCATCATCCATATTTTTTCCATAGCCCACACATGTAACCCTTGTGTTGAAGGTCAAAGATAAATGACTGGAAAATTGCGTTAATGTTTTTGAGGGTTACATCTTCCAACAGTGTTCTGATTTTTTTTTTAAATTCTCATTAAAACGCATATTTTATGCTGTCAAATCATATTTGCATTGAGAAAGAACAACATAAAACAACAGCAGCAGACAATTCAAGTTACCAACATTCAAGCGGTGACTGGACAAATAGAATGTACATGTATATCTTTTTATTGTTCCATCTGCCTGAAACTACTTCTGTGCGATGAGACGAAACATATACATATATTCATGTAGATATAAAAGGTAAAACAAACGCAACGAACGCCCACAACAACTATTCCCCCAATGTACCACCATGGAAATAAAACTCCCAGCAAGAAATCAATTCGCTCAAACCATCAGCATCAGTTTACATGGTATTACAAATTCAGAGCTTTCGTATTCGAAATCAGATTGTGTGACTGGCATGCTCAGTCTAGGCCAATCGCACTGTCTGATTTCGAGTTTAAATGACAGTAAGGGTGTCGCTTTGGAAACGGCCAGTGAACAAAACCTCCCCCGGGATGGTTGAACCTGTGTAGAACCAACAAGCGCTCATCCACGCCAGAACAGAACATATATTTTAGTGTGGCATCAATCTCAGACTACACAGTGGTATACATGTATACACTGATAATACATTTTATTGTCAACAACATGACGGCGTACCATTATATGAGGGGGGGTGTTAGGTACATGTATACATGTATAATACATTGTATTGTCAACAACAACATGATGGACGGCGTACCAGTATATGAGGGGGATGTTAGTTACATGTATACACATATAATACATTGTATTGTCAACAACAACATGATGGACGGCGTACCAGTATATGAGGGGGATGTTAGTTACATGTATACACATATAATACATTGTATTGTCAACAACAACATGATGGACGGCGTACCAGTATATGAGGGGGATGTTAGTTACATGTATACACATATACTACATTGTATTGTCAACAACAACATGATGGACGGCGTACCAGTATATGAGGGGGATGTTAGTTACATGTATACACATATAATACATTGTATTGTCAACTACAACATGATGGACGGCGTACCAGTATATGAGGGGGATGTTAGTTACATGTATATCTCATAAACAAATATGAGTAATTTATAAGTATTACATACAGTTCTAAAAATTAGGAGTGCCCGCTACACATATATAATATTTATTTTACTGATAGTGTCTCGCGGTGGTATCAGGCTGTTTTCATATACAAATGAGGCATGATATGTTTTAATTATTAACACAAATTAAATGAGTCTCCTGAAAAAGCTATGTTCGACATATTTTCAAGTATGATCATTGCACATAGAAAAATAAATACAGAGAATAAATAGTAATGTCCGTGAACAGTTTAAGAACACACGGTTATCGCCCCTGAGATCAGTATGAACATTTACGTCTGATATAAAATGTATACGTGGGCTATTGGTGAATTAATGTTAATTTTGCCAGAAAATGTCTCAGATGATGTCTCTGATATACAGAACATTTTGTGTCTACTTAGTGGGCATGTACCTTTAATTACTTGAAAAATAAAAGACATAGACGCGAATAAATAGCCACAATGAAAGATAAAAGGGCATATAGACCACTTATCTATTAGATTTGAACACAATATTTGTTGTTTTTTTTCTTGCTCTTCTTTCACTTTTTTTACATTTTCATTTATTATACTCTCCACTAAAATGCAACTATTTAATATACATGTACGTGCATTTAGCATATAAACACTTGTGCTCCATTGTATTCCATTTAAACCTTTCACCCCTAAGTAACTGAATGGGCTGCGATATGTTCGTTTTGCAACCAATCCAATCATCGCAAAATGATTTTCAGACTAGTCCATTTATAAAAAGGGGGTATTTGTTGTTCTCAAAAATATGAAAAAAAATACTTTTAAACATTGCAGATCCTGATGAGACGGCTCGTTACGAGCCGGCTCATCTGGATCTGCACTGTTTGCATAAGCCGATATAGCGGGCTTTCGGGTTCAAAGGGTTAAACATGTCCTGTTTAAACATTATACTATGTACATGCTACATGGAACAGCGAAAATAAACCAGTTAGTGACAATAACAAAACAATTAAACCGAAATTTATATTAAATCCGTCTTTATTTTTCAGTTAGTGACAATAACAAAACAATTAAACCGAAATTTATATTAAATCCGTCTTTATTTTTATTTGCGCGCAAATAAAAATAAATACAGATTGGATATTAGTTCTGAGTACATACCTTTATTTACATTTCATTAAACTGCATTACATAAGCGTTATGACAGAGTAGTCTTTCCAAATGTGCGTTTGAAGCGCTGCTTACTTTCTATTTCGTGGAGAGTGACCTAAGAATGTTGCTAATACACACTTTATTATCAGATTATATAGGTTTATGTTAATATGTGCGTGTCATATTGTAGAATTTTCTCTCAATAACAGTTACTTCATAGCAAAGTATGAACGTCAAAGTAATACATTTTTTTTCTTTATTTTAGTGCTCGAAATGTAGATGGTAGTACGCACATCTTTACCAGTGACTGTCGTGTAGCGATATAGTGCAACCTGTTGTCTATAAGCGGAAAACGTGCAGCTAATTGGATATCGATATGCCAGTTTGAGAGTTGTATCAATATAATCTAACCATTACCTCCTCCTCCTCCAGTCTAGGTACACGTGGGCAGACCCGTCCATGAACCGGTAGCCTCACATGTACAGGTAGGCCACCATCATTCAATGTCCTGTCTGTGGCTGTGACTGGTGATGTTCCATTGATACAATGGTGAACATTGCAGATCATGATGCAATGGCGGCCAGTGCAGATCCTGACCAGACTGTGCGGATGCACACTCAAGTAGACAGATAACGATCTAGATTGTGTGTTAGAAGTATGATGGTGTTCCATTGATGGAATGGCGAACAGTGCAGATCCTGACCAGACTTTGCGGATGCACACTCGGTATATTTTATTTGGAATGTTTCAACTTTTAAAAATTGACATAATTTGTTTAAATAAAAGCAATTTATCAAGTGTTGCCTATTGAGACAGTAACATGAGGAAACTACAATCATATGTTGCGTAATATCCAAGTAAATCGTTTATACTCAACACGTACCAACATAAATGACATAATAAGAAATAAAGTAGAAAATCGTAATATGTTACCATGGTAATTTATGCATAAACTAACGGAATTGTATCTAAACAGAGGGTGAGTATTCTAGCCAACGTGTTTTCTCTCTGTTAGTCTATACAATTATCTTAATTTCACTCTCATCAAAACATGCGTGTTGTGTTTATGTGTTGTCATGGAATGTGTTATAATGTCTTATCACCTGCAGAATGTCCGTCTACCAAACAGCCATTGTTTGCTGAATTGGAAAACATTTTACGAAGCATATTTTCCTTTTTTGTACATGTAAACATTGAGATTAGTAACACGTGCAACTTTGTAGATCGTATAGAAATATACAACATACATGTACATAAAACAGTCATTTGGGATATATCTTTAACATTTTAAGAAAAGGTGGTAAAATCGAATTTTGAAATATATTTTAAATTTCAGAATGTATTGTCAATCACTCCCGTTAGACACATCACTATGGCCAATCACTCCCGTTAAACATAACAGTATGACCCATCACTCCCGTTAAACATAACCTTATGGCCAATCACTCCCGTTAGACACAGCACTATGGCCAATCACTCCCGTTAAGCATAACACTCTGACCAATCACTCCCGTTATACATAACATTATGGCCAAACACTCCCGTTAAACATAGCACTATGGTTAATCACCCCGGTTAAACATACCATTATGGCTAATCACTCCCGTTAGATTTAGCACTATGGCCAAACACTCATGTTAAACATAGCACTATGGACAATCACTCCCGTTAAACAAATCACTATGGTCAATCACCCCGGTTAAACATAACGTTAGCCGTAGCTCTATGGTCAATCACTCCCGTTAGACATAGCACGATGGCCAATCACTGCCGTTAGATATAGCAATATGGCCAACCACTCCCGTTAGACATAGCACTATGGCCAATAACTCCAGATAAACACAGCGCTATGTCCAATCACTCCCTTTACACATAACACGATGACCAATCACTCCCGTTAAACATAACAACATGGCCAATCACCCACCGCTTAGGAACACATCTCTATGGGTCAATCTCCCCCCCGATTTAGGATGACATAAGCACTATTGTCAATCCCCCACCCAGTTAAAATACATTGCAACTATAAGCCAATCAGTCCCGTTTAGATCTAGCTATAATGCCAATCCAATCCGGGTTAGATGGTAGCCAACTTATGGCCAATCACTTCCGGTTAGATATAGCAATTATGGCCAAATTCACTACAGTTAGATATAGCACTATTTTCAATCACTCCCGTTAGGCATAGCACTATGGCCAATCACTCCCGTTTGACACAGCAGTATGGCCAATTACTCCCGTTTGATATAGCACTATGGCCAAATCACTCCCGTTAGATGTAGCACTATGTCCAAATCACTCCCGTTTGACACAGCAATATGGCCAATCACTACGGTTAGATATAGCACTATTTCCAATCACTCCCATTATGCATAGCACGATGGCCAATCACTCTCGTTTGAAACAGCAGTGTGGCCAATCACTCCAGTTTGATATAGCACTATGGCCAAATCACTCCCGTTAGATGTAGCACTATGGCCAAATCACTCCCGTTAGATGTAGCACTATGGCCAAATCATTCCCGTTAGACACAACTGTATGGCCAATCACTCCCGGTAGACATAGCATTATGACCAATCGATCCCGTTAGACACTGCACTATGGCCACTCACTCCCGTTATATGTAGCACTATGGCCAATCACCCCAGTTAGACATAACATTATGGTCAATCGCTCCCGTTAGACATACCATAACACTATGGCCAATCACTCTTGTTAAGCATAAAACGATGGTCAATCGCTTCCTTTAAATATAGCGTGATGACCAATTACTCCCGTTAAACATAACACCATGGCTAATCAATCACGCTAGACACAGCCAATATGGCCAATCACTCACGTCAGACACAGCACTATGGTCAATCACTACTGTTAGATATATCACAATTTCCAATCACTCTCATTAGGCATAGCACGATAGCCAATCGCTCCCGTTAGACATAGCACTATGACCAAATCACTTCCGTTAGACATATCACTATGGCCAATCGTTCCCGTTATACATAGCACTATGTTCAATCACTCCCCTTAGACATAGAAATATGGCCTATCACTCCTGTTAGACATAGCACTATGGTCAATCACTACTGTCAGATATATCACTATTTCCAATCACTCTCATTAGGCATAGCACGATAGCCAATCGCTACCGTTAGACATATCACTATGGCCAAATCACTTCCGTTAGACATATCACTATGGTCAATCGTTCCCGTTAGACATATCACTATGTTCAATCACTCCCCTTAGACATAGAAATATGAACAATAGCTCCCGTTAGATATAGCACGATGGCCAAATAACTCCTGTTATGTATAACAGTATGGCCAATCACTCCCGTTAGACATAGCACTATGGCCAAATCACTCCCGTTATATGTAGCACTGTGGTCAACTCACTCCCGTTAGACACAGCAGTAGACATATCGCTATGGCCAATCACTCCCGTTAGACATATCACTATGGCCAATCACTCCCGTTAGACACAGCACTATGGCCAATCCCTCCCGTTAGACATGGCACTATGGCCAATCGCTTCCGTTAGACATAGCACTATGGCAAATCACTATGATACTCGTTAGATATATCACTATGGCCAATAACTCCCGTTAGACATTACACTATGGCCAATCACTCCCGTTAGACATGGCAATATGACCATGTTTAATCAATTTTCTTGAATTTAAATACAGGTACAATACATACACTCTACTTTTCACAGATGGCTCAAAGGACGGGGACCGGGTAGCTGCTGCTGCCGCTGTCCCCAAGGGAAATCTTCAATCCAGACTCCCAGATAAATCTTCGATATGTTCTGCGGAATTGAGAGCTATTTTGCTTGCTCTTGATTTTTCGAAAGTATCTTGGAGAAAGCAATTCATTTTATTTCAGACTAATTATCATCACTACAAGCTTTGTACAACATGAAGCTTGAGCATACACTTATCCGCCAAATCATCCAGCTACACCATATTTTTACTTTCGTCTGGCAAGGACATTATTTTTTGTTGGCTACCCAGTCATACTGGTATCAAGGACAATGACAGGGCAAATAGTGCTGCCAAAGCCGCAATGGAGCTACCGACTTCTAATTTTCCTGTTTGCTATCATGATTTTAAATCATCCATCGACTCATTCATCTATGATACAATGCATACCCGGTGGGATCTGCTCACAGATAACAAACTTCATGCTGTGAAACCGACTTTGGACGAATGGGCTGCTGACTTTAGACATGTACGCCGGGATGAAGTTGTCCTTAGTCGATTGCGCATTGGGCATACGCGACTAACGCATTCGTATATGCTCAAAGGTGAGCCGCGTCCATTGTGTATTCCATGCCACAGCGCATTTACCATGCAACACATCCTACTCTATCGACTTTGCTGACATTCGACCCAAGCACTTCAATGTTACTTCACTTGCGGAGTTATTCCAGGTGGAGAACATTGAAAGTTTGCTTAGCTTTCTCTATGAAACCAGCCTGTATCGGAAGATCTGATTTTTATCATTGTATGTATGCATGTGGCTTATTTATATTATTCATCATATTAATATTTTTACCCTAATCATCTGACTACCTACCACATCTAACATAGTATTTTACTATTATTTATATTCTTCATTTACATTGCTTGGCCTTAACTGATGCTTTATTGTGTTGATGGACCGTTAAGCACCATTCCATTCCATTATGGTATTGAAGTCCAATGATATATCCCCTAAACCACAGCCGAGCCCCGTGACACAGACAAACATGTTATGACTAAATTGTGAAAACAAGGGATTGTAACTTTCGATGACATGACTTCAAAGAAGACACACTTATGACTGACTGAAAGTGATTGAAACTTCAACTGCAAGATAAAGGAATTTAAAATTAAAACTAGAATATGCCTTCATAGAACACAGCATGTCCCACCAGAGGCATTGCCAGAGAAACACCTACAACCTTTGGACAGATGGGCAGGACGGCTAGTATAGACGGAGAGATGGACAAGGGTAACACTATAATTATGCCTTATTCACTATCATGGTGCGGCTTAAAAATGAAACTTATGACATTTTTCCATCACCAACCCAGTTCGCACAGAAATGTCTCATAATGTTATTATTTAACATCATATTTGTTTTTAAAACAATGCAGATGTTAAGGAGACTTTGTGGCTAATATGCATCTATACCATAAATGACATTTACAATGTAATAACATCAATGAACTAATGGCCTGGTTTGAAGCACAATTTTATCGCCATATTTAACATGATCAATGTTCCAACGTTGCACGTCTGTTGCACAGAGGGTGAATCATCTGTTGGTGCAACATCGGACACATTTTGGTCGTCATTTTGAATATGATTACTGTTCTCATATGGTATGTATGATTCACATGGTATGTATGTTGCATAAACGGGTGGATCGTCTGTTCGTGCAGCATCGGACACAGTTTTGTTGTCATTTTTCTCATTGATTGCTCTTCTGACATGGTCTATCTGTGCTGCAGAAGGGAACCTCTATGGAAAAACCGGTCATGTCTATCTATTTGATCCAGACTAGCAATAATTTCACCACCGTCTTCCCAGTCTAACCATTCACGTTCTGTCATCCTGATTCTGTAATGACATCAACAGCCTGTGTCATGATACATATGCCTTTGTTGTCATACCTTCTTATGGAAATTTATACATGGAATAACAAAACTAATTATATAATTATATTCCGCATGTGTTGTGGAATTTTCGCCAACATTTGATTCAATTTGCGGAAACTATTGTTTTATTTCAAAATAATTTTCGGCGAAAATCGTACATGCAATAAGGCACACTATATCATGCGCTGGCTCAAATATAATAAAACTAGAAAAAATGTACATGGCTATGGGACCAGGATGTCCCCATACATGTATATATCAATTGAAACACATAACGATAATATAATTATGGGAACGCAAGGGAGCGACAAATTCATAAGGGTAATTTATAATGCAAATGTCACCACCTCCAACACATTCAATACATATGTGGAGACACAACAATACAGCAATTCGATAAGCTTGCTTTCTTATAGAGTGTTCACTGCCAAATATATTGATTGGTTAGCATCGTCAAACTTCAGACTATCACCCGTATAGTTTGAAATCTTTCTTCGAGCTTGTTTTTGCAAAGACAAATAATAAATCGTCAACGGTTTTTAACAATCTTGAATATGGACAAATATAAGAGCAAATAATTATGCAAACTACCATCATTCTATGTGGTCCATGTTGTAAACTAATAACATAAAATTCCATTGATATTTTGCAAACAGCAATCAAGTTGTTACATTGTATAGCTTAACCAGTTTATCTCTGAATAGCTATATGGATTGGCTTATGTTAATTTTATGACTAATCCAGTCGTTGGCAAGTGTCATTTGGACCAGTATATTTATGAAAACAGGTAAAACATACTATAATTTTTAAACATTGGAATTCACTTGCAAACTGTGCATATCCTGATGAGACGTCTCGTTAGGTGCCGGTGTAACGTGAGCCCCTTAAGTCCGTGAAAACCTTCAGCCTAGCCAGGCGGCTTAAGGGGCTCACGCTGGGGGTGTGAGCCCCGTAAGTCCGTGAAAACCTTCAGCCTAGTCATAGCGGCTTAAAGGGCTCACGCTGGTGGGGGGGGGGGGGGGGGGGGAGAAGAACTTTAAGCCCGTGGAAACCAATTTGTTGGTATATACACAATATGAATGGTAACGATGATATTACGCAATATGCACACCGCGTACCGTAGTTCTTCTACCAAATGGCGTATATTTATATGAATGTGCCGATATGTGCGGGGACAAAAGCACCCGGCCATGAGAAGTTTCAGCCTGTTCGTAAACTTGATATATAGAGAACACATCGGTATTTTTTCACACCCCTGTGTTGGTATATACCCAATGTGCCTATTAATAATGATATTATGCAATACGTTCCAATATAAGGCAAAACAAAGTGAAATATATGGGACTGATTTCAATTTTCACGGCGGGGACAAAAGCACCCGGCCATGAGAAGTTTCAGCCTGTCCGTAAACTTGATATATAGAGAACATCGGTAGTTTTTCACACCCTGTGTTGATATATACCCAATGTGCCTATTCATAATGATATTATGCAATACGTTCCAATATAAGGCAAAAAAAAACCGTGAAATATATGGGACTGATTTCAATTTTCACGGCGGGGACAAAAGCACCCGCCCATGAGAAGTTTCAGCCTGTCCGTAAACTTGATATATAGAGAACACATTGGTATTTTTTCGCACCCCTGCTCATCTGGATCTACAGTGTTTGCACTATCGATAGAGGCAGGTAGTGTTGAAAGGGTTAACCTTCAGTTGATAGTCATACATACATGTATGACTTACTAAAACTGGTATACATGTATACGTATCGTTAGCAATACATTTATTTCTTACCTTAATTCTTTCTTCTGTTACATCCAAACAACGAATACTTCCACATCACATTAAAATGTACATGCTGGCATATAATGAGTACTTTAATTGTACAAGTTCTGCAATATAATTACAAAGTAAACATTAACTGTGTGGAGAATCTGATCAAATTTTGCAGCTGACTTTAGCTGTAAAATCATGAACACCGGGAACCAAGACAGGTTTATTTCTGGATTGGGTGCAATCAATCTGCTGATACGACAGGCAATTATCCCGGCCATAATCACCCAATTCTGGATAGCAGGTTTTGGCCGCACAGCCATACACCACACTGCTGAGACTGAAACAGGTTATCATGCAATAGCTAGTTTTGGTTAACTTATGTTGAGATCCCAGGTAGACTTATGTTTCTGCCAGACAGAGCTACGTTCTGATAACCTGTTCTGGCACAAAAATAATAACATATTAAAGGTGAAATAGAAATTCCATAACCAGTTAGTTCTGTATAGCTGGGACTGGCCCTGAAAGTTTTGTGTAGTATACAATAGTTGGTTTTGGTTTTAATCAATATCTTCAACATTTTTGAAGGTATAGCTCTGAAAATTGTAGATATTGTAAAACTAAATGTCAGCAATATTTAAATGAGAAAATCTCAATTTTGCCCAATTGGGCCGGTAACCTCTCTGGCACTAACCCCACGAGATTTAGTCTCGGATATCCTCGACTTGCCGTTTACAACATCGAAAGCTGACATGCAAATGTGATAATTAGCCGACATAACCACATTTTGGACGAAAGACATGACTGTATTCATAGAATAGCTACTGGTGCATCTCAGCTGTTTTAATTTGTGAAATGCATCGTTGGAGGTACCATGGAGGTACCAATCGATATTAAAGGCACTGTGTATCGGGTAGTCAACCGGGTATGGGAGATGTTCGAGCCAATTCCCACCCTTACATATAAGCCCAACGAACGGTATACAAAAAAAAAGTCCGCAGACGATAACTTGCTACTTGTTTACAAACAAACCGGTCATAAACAAAACACAGAATAGGTGAGACAGGTAAATATACCCGTGCCAGTATTCCTTTTCAATATTTATTTTGAGATTTGTCATAAAGTCTTATGTAGTCGAGTGTTTAGAGTGACGGATATCAATGCCGTAGGTAGTGAGTTCGAATCTTAGTTTGTCATACATATATACACATATATTTTGATTTGCTTATATTTTATTATACATTTATTTTTTATGTGTGTTGCTCTTACAAATTACATTAACTAAGCATGAGATAGATTACATGTAGAACGTTGGTATCACTTTGAAAAAAAAAATAACTAAATGCACATTGCATATGAGTGTACATGAAAAATCTGGAGTATGTTCTCGCCAATCATGTGACATTGAGGTCATACAGCAATAGTTATAACCCTCGCCGTTTCACTTATTCCCTTCTACAGCAAGCAGTCATAACAGAATTATATCGACAAAAATAATGGGTTTTGTGAGGTTCGAACTCTCGACCAGAAAAAATAAACAAAATATCTGCTAACGTATGGATATTCTCCCGCTTCGATGCCACTGCGCCACACTACATGTCTATTTTGTCCACCAATATACACTATTATATTGACATGCATGCACGTGCACTTTATCATGTAGTTTTTATACACGAAAACGAGGCTATGCTATGATAATACACCTGTAGCCTATTTCACGAACCTCCGTTAGTCGATTAAACTGTTAGCAGACTAAACTAAGTTTAGTTGACTAACCATAGTTTTTATCATGTTTGCATTTCACGAACGATTTTGTAAGCCACGTTCAAAACAACCATGGGCGCCGCCATCTTTGAATTCCGTCGTCTGCTATTTTGCTTAGTAAACTAACCGAAAGCTTAGCCGACTAACAAGGAGGCTAAGCAAAGTAGACTTTGCTTAGTCGACTAACGTGTTCGTGAAATGCGTTTTTTCCCCGTTAGACGACTAACGGCTTGAAGTTTAGCAGACTAACCGAGTTTAGTCGACTAACGGAGGTTCGTGAAATAGGCTACAGGTCTACCTATATTTGGACTCATCGATTGACCTCCAGCAACTTATTATCGTCTGTAATGTATAGTCAATATGTCATTCTTCACTTTGTGGACTGCACACTATAGGCATCACCGGACAGTTGAAAATAGCCCTAACTGACTGCCTTTCTGGTGGCGGCGGGTGACTTATAAAAATCACCGCCTCTCACAATCAGTTAAGGAGGCTCTTGCGACAAATATTGAAAAATACTCGCAAATGAAATACAAATCGCGCGCCACAATACAAATGCAGTAACCGCATCAGATGTGTTTAATTATTTGTTTACAAAGTTACCCCACCCACCTATTTTTGGCCAGAAATTTCAACACGACTGAATTTGTTGGAATTGTTTTCATGAAAACATGAGGCACACAGACTTTGATATGTCTTGTTCTATCACTGTAACACCACACCATTTCCTGAAAATAATTCCAAAGCGGGGTCATAACCACCTCAATTTGTTGCTACAAATACCCGAAACATACCTTAAATTCTGACGCGAAACCGTACCGGCGAGACAGCATAGCATGCGCCATTTCCAAGATGTCAAAATCAACCAGAGCTAACATTCAGTTTCGTAGAATTATGAAATACTCTAAAAAAAATACACATAGTCAAGCCTCCCAAAGTCAATAAATATTCATAAACCTATTTTTCTAGACACACTGGCGTAACTTGCAGGGTCGGTAGTGAAGTATATAGAAAATCGTCCACTCTCTTTTTAAAGCTAGCCGCCCACTGTCCCGTGAGACCATAGGTATAAATCACCACTTTAGTTGATCAAAATTAATTTCATGTATATGTTTATTATGATACATACCATTACAGACGGGAACGTAACTTAATAATAAATCGTAGAATTATCCAGTTAATGTATGCATGAATTGAACATTACTCCCTTAACATGCACTTAGCTTGATTACTGCCCTTCGTTATTCTGATGAAATCGGCCACTGGTGTTACGTTACCTTTAATGGTGCAGGTGTGGTTGGGCGTGGTCCATGTTTGGTTTGCCTGGCATGTGGTGGAGACGTGGTCGTCGGGGGAGTAACCAGTGTCACAAGAGAACGTTGCTACGTTGCTATACTGCGTTCCGCCAGCTGTATCCACGGCTCCATTGGTCGGTGTTGTTGGTGCACTACATTCTATAGAAACATACAGCGAGATGAGTATTCTTGTGGACACGCAACTCTGCAGAAACGCCCGTATCTAACCCGAATGTTCTGGCTGACACGCAGGGCGGCGTAAGTATCAGCCAGAAAATTCGGGTTATCCCAAATAGTGTTACGAACTATAAAGCAGCTGGCTGCAGAGTTACGTGCCCGTAACTAAGAGTATTAATACTACTGTTTGTAACCTGGTTTCCTGCATTAAACCCCCAGAAAATGTCGTCAAATATGTTCGCATTACTAAAACAAACGTTTATTTTAACTATGGAATTAAAAATGGCTGGAACATTTGGAAAATCGTGAAAAAGTGTCACAAGCTAAGCAGTCAGGAAGTGTAAATGCAGTCTCGGATATCCTCGACTTGCTGTTTACGACATCGAAAGCTGACATGCAAACGTGATAATTAGCCGACATAACCCCATTTTGGACGAAAGACATGACTGTATTCATAGAATAGCTACTGGTGCATCTCAGCTGTTTTAATTTGTGAAATGCATCGTTGGAGGTACCATGGAGGTACCAATCGATATTAAAGGCACTGTGTATCGGGTAGTCAACCGGGTATGGGAGATGTTCGAGCCAATTCCCACCATTACATATAAGCCCAACGAACGGTATACAAAAAAAAAGTCCGCAGACGATAACTTGCTACTTGTTTACAAACAAACCGGTCATAAACAAAACACAGAATAGGTGAGACAGGTAAATATACCCGTGCCAGTATTCCTTTTCAATATTTATTTTGAGATTTGTCATAAAGTCTTATGTAGTCGAGTGTTTAGAGTGACGGATATCAATGCCGTAGGTAGTGAGTTCGAATCTTAGTTTTTCATACATATATACACATATATTTTGATTTGTTTATATTTTATTATACATTTATTTTTTATGTGTGTTGCTCTTACAAATTACATTAACTAAGCATGAGATAGATTACATGTAGAACGTTGTTATCACTTTGGAAAAAAAATTAACTAAATGCACATTGCATATGAGTGTACATGAAAAATCTGGAGTATGTTCTCGCCGATCATGTGACATTGAGGTCATACAGCAATAGTTATAACCCTCGCCGTTTCACTTATTCCCTTCTACAGCAAGCAGTCATAACATAATTATATCGACAAAAATAATGGGTTTTGTGAGGTTCGAACTCTCGACCAGAAAAAATGAACAAAATATCTGCTAACGTATGGATATTCTCCCGCTTCGATAACACTGCGCCACACTACATGTCTATTTTGTTCACCAATATACACTATTATATTGACATGCATGCACGTGCACTTTATCATGTAGTTTTTATACACGAAAACGAGGCTATGCTATGATAATACACCTGTAGCCTATTTCACGAACCTCCGTTAGTCGACTAAACTGTTAGCAGACTAAACTAAGTTAAGTCGACTAACCATAGTTTGTATCGTGTTTGCATTTCACGAACGATTTTGTAAGCCACGTTCAAAACAACCATGGGCGCCGCCATCTTTGAATTCCGTCGTCTGCTATTTTGCTTAGTAGACTAACCGAAAGCTTAGCCGACTAACAAGGAGGCTAAGCAAAGTAGACTTTGCTTAGTCGACTAACGTGTTCGTGAAATGCGTTTTTTTCCCGTTAGACGACTAACGGCCTGAAGTTTAGCAGACTAACCGAGTTTAGTCGACTAACGGAGGTTCGTGAAATAGGCTACAGGTCTACCTATATTTGGACTCATCGATTGACCTCCAGCAACTTATTATCGTCTGTAATGTATAGTCAATATGTCATTCTTCACTTTGTGGACTGCACACTATAGGCATCACCGGACAGTTGAAAATAGCTCTAACTGACTGCCTTTCTGGTGGCGGCGGGTGACTTATAAAAATCACCGCCTCTCACAATCAGTTAAGGAGGCTCTTGCGACAAATATTGAAAAATACTCGCAAATGAAATACAAATCGCGCGCCACAATACAAATGCAGTAACCGCATCAGATGTGTTTAATTATTTGTTTACAAAGTTACCCCACCCACCTATTTTTGGCCAGAAATTTCAACACGACTGAATTTGTTGGAATTGTTTTCATGAAAACATGAGGCACACAGACTTTGATATGTCTTGTTCTATCACTGTAACACCACACCATTTCCTGAAAATAATTCCAAAGCGGGGTCATAACCACCTCAATTTGTTGCTACAAATACCCGAAACATACCTTAAATTCTGACGCGAAACCGTACCGGCGAGACAGCATAGCATGCGCCATTTCCAAGATGTCAAAATCAACCAGAGCTAACATTCAGTTTCGTAGAATTATGAAATACTCTAAAAAAAATACACATAGTCAAGCCTCCCAAAGTCAATAAATATTCATAAACCTATATGGCGTAACTTGCAGGGTCGGTAGTGAAGTATATAGAAAATCGTCCACTCTCTTTTTAAAGCTAGCCGCCCACTGTCCCGTGAGACCATAGGCATAAATCACCACTTTAGTTGATCAAAATTAATTTCATGTATATGTTTATTATGATACATACCATTACAGACGGGAACGTAACTTAATAATATAATAATAAATCGTAGAATTATCCAGTTAATGTATGCATGAATTGAACATTACTCCCTTAATATGCACTTAGCTTGATTACTGCCCTTCGTTATTCTGATGAAATCGGCCACTGGTTACCTTTAATGGTGCAGGTGTGTGTGGGCGTGGTCCATGTTTGGTTTGCCTGGCATGTGGTGGAGACGTGGTCGTCGGGGGAGTAACCAGTGTCACAAGAGAACGTTGATACGTTGCTATACTGCGTTCCGCCAGCTGTATCCACGGCTCCATTGGTCGGTGTTGTTGGTGCACTACATTCTATAGAAACATACAGCGAGATGAGTATTCTTGTGGACACGCAACTCTGCAGAAACGCCCGTATCTAACCCGAATGTTCTGGCTGACACGCAGGGCGGCGTAAGTATCAGCCAGAAAATTCGGGTTATCCCAAATAGTGTTACGAACTATAAAGCAGCTGGCTGCAGAGTTACGTACCCGTAACTAAGAGTATTAATACTACTGTTTGTAACCTGGTTTCCTGCATTAAACCCCCAGAAAATATGTCAAATATGTTCGCATTACTAAAACAAATGTTTATTTTAACTATGGAATTAAAAATGGCTGGAACATTTGGAAAATCGTGAAAAAGTGTCACAAGCTAAGCAGTCAGCAAGTGTAAATGCAGTCTCGGATATCTTCGACTTGCTGTTTACGACATCGAAAGCTGACATGCAAACGTGATAATTAGCCGACATAACCACATTTTGGACCAAAGACATGACTGTATTCATAGAATAGCTATTGATGGATCTCAGTTGTTTTTGTGAAATGCATCGTTGGAGGTACCATGTAGGTACCAGTCGATATAAAGCCACTGTGTATCGGGTAGTCAACCGCGTATGAGAGATGTTCGAACCGATTCCCACCCTTACATATAAGCAGAACGAACAGTAGTCAATATGTCATTCCTCACTTTGTGGACTGCACACTGTCTGTATAAATCACCACTTTAGTGATCAAAGTTAATTTCATGTATATGTTTATTCTGATATATACCATTCCAGACGGGAGCGTAATTTAATAATACTGTAAGGAAATGATCCTTACAATTTGATCAGATTTATTACCCATTTTTGACTGGTAATACTTTATTAATAAGCATATATTGGGTGATGAACTACCTAACTGCTAAATAAGCCATACTATTCACATTATGCTACGTGAATTACAACAGAATGCAGTGGAATGACCCTTGTTGACTGTTGACACTTCTGTGGAGGTCACTTGACCACCTTTATTGGGCCAGTCTGTGCTGGATCTTCTTTACCATGGTGTCATACATACATATGTTGGTAGCTCAACCCTCCTCCTAAGTATTTGCATAGGTGATCATATCACAGACGTCATAATATATCCATTATTCTAATTATTTGTTCCGCAGTGCTCACAAAGTTTCGTGACCGCCATTATTTGACTGTCAACTCATGCAGCCTTTCTGTTTGGCAGTCACTCATTTAATGCATGTTTATCTTCACAACTTTACACTTACCTGATGTATTTTGACATGCAGAATCATCTGGACATCTGACCGTCACGATATCTTAGCTATCTACTCTGTATTTCTAGTATAAAGCCTAAAAACGTAACTTTCAAATCCAAGATGGCGGAAACTTGACAGTCAACGCTCAGATTTCCTGGCCACCGATTGGCTGACTGTCTGATCCAGACTCTATATAAGGAATGACGCAACACAGATTCGGTCACTTCGGTCACAAAGAGCAGACCAACGCTCAAACGCAGAACTTTCACTTTCACTAAAACTTCGTTCGGCCATTAGTTGTTGTTGTTGTAGATTCTTCCAGCCACTAACATTTCGGCTACTGCTAGTACTACAGTGTAATGCCATCCTGACAAACAATCGTGATAGAAATAATAAAGAAACTGAAACTTGTATCTTGTTTAGTCTACTCTAAGCTGCCAACCAGGGTTTAGCTGCTAGCCTAACAATACATCGTAGAATTCTCCCGTTATTGTATGCATGAATTGAACATTAATCCCTTAACATGAGCTTAGCTTGATTAGTGCCATTCGTTATTCTGATCAAATCGGCCACTGGTGTCGCGTTACCTTTAATGTAGCTACCATAATTCGCCTCCGATATGTTATATACGGCTACACTTTGACACATTCAAATATATGAGCAACCGGAGTGCATACCCAAACCTGTTGCATGTAGGTCTAATGGTATCTACTTTTCTGAATGCAGTGTATGTATCATATTCAGCTTAACACGAATATTAATTTCACATTATGAAAAGATTTCTATCGTTGTAACTATGTATACTATAGTTTTGTATAAACGGTACATATTACATTGATGAAAACTTATTTAGTCCATGTAGGTTTCATGAATATCATCACCTTCAAAAGTGCTATAGAGCTCTACATGCCATTCATACTGCACACAAGCAGAGCCGTGTAACCAAAATATTAGTCCCTGATATGGGGTACCCCCTGATCACTCTATAAACATATTTAATTTTTGTGAACTCAAAGTCAAGTGAGCAATTCATTATAACCACAATGGCAATTAGTTATGTAGGTTCGAAAATCTGTGTAAATATTCCAATTAAGTTATATCTTTGCGCAGCATGTTCACAAATTAAATAGCAGGCATGTATAAATATTGTAAAACCTCATCGAGTATGTGACATAATTGGCACATGTTACTTCGCATAATGCTGTATTCTTTGATACTGAATACATACATATATGTGGGTATAGACATACTATGTTCGCTCAAATGTTTATAAACTACCAAGTATGCAATATATGTGTGAGGTATGTATATAGTTAACTGGCAAATGTGATATAAACCATGACAAGACTCATTGAATATTTGACACATATGTATATTTCTGGTGTATTGTTAGAATCTTTGAAATTGAATGCATGGATTAAAGCATCCACGTGAAGTTCACTATTTGACTTTTTCACTGGTTTATGCTTGGTAAATCGTTTTATTTTTGTGGCAATTTTGAAAATAAACATGATTGTCGTGGTTATTATGTCGTTGCTAGCAAAGACAGTATAATCAATAGCAGAGCAGGTTGGCTTATTTCACTTTCTTAAGCAAAGTAATGGATGTATGCACTGGCATCACTACCTGTATGTATAATACAAGGTAGTTTGACGGCCATTTTGAAATGTAAATATGGTAAAGTATAAGAAACGGCATAACTACATTCCTTATACGATACTTTGAACTATAAATATAGGTATATATTCACGAAATTACGCTTATACGTGTCTTACATACCGGTCTATTTGAAAACGTAGCTTGTTGGCGGCCATTTTGAAAAAATAACTGCAATAAATTGAAAATACTTGTGTGTTTCTGCTAGAAAGATGCAGACTCTATAGTAGTCTGCTCTTCTAAGCAATGTATATGGTTATCAGTTAAATGAGAACTGCAAATTATCCTATCAATATCATTATTCGGACACCAAGCATGCATGAAGTTCAATGACCTTCAAATGACCTTGACCGTGGTTTGAAAAAATGGCACCGAAATTTTTGGAAACCTTATACATTCAAGTTGATAAAATCATCGGGTGCCAAAAATTAAAAGTAGGTGCCGGATTCGTATACGTATAGGTACCTTTGCCCCTGGACTAATGTGTATGTTCTTTTATATCAATAATTTATTGATATAGCTTTGACAGTTTTATATCGCTAACTTATAAAACACGCGGGATAACCGATTACAAAAATCTTGCGTTACATTAAAGATATGGGGTTACATTGCTACCCTCGCGAGAGGTACGGAGCGGGGTACCAATTTTGTTGCTACCTTTAATGGTGCAGATGTATGTGGGCGTGGTCCATGTTTGGTCTACCTGGCACGTGGTGGAGACGGCGGCGTCAGGGGAGTAACCAGAACATTCGGGTTATTCAGAATCGTATTACGAACTATACAGGAAGTTGTTGCAGAGCTACGTGCCCGTAACTAAGATTATTAATGCTACTGATTGTAACATGGGTTCCTGCATTAAACCCACAGAAAATGTAAAATATAGTCGCATTACTAAAAACACGTTTATTATTAGCCGATCTATGTATAGATCGGCTATATATTGGTTATCCATTGGTTTGTGAAAAAGTTTGTAACCACCCTTTTCTCCTATATTCGGTAATCTACAAACGCGAAATTTGTTGTATCACTTCCAAATTACATCACCCGGATATTTTTTCATTTTTGGCCATTATCTATGTTTAAAACTTTAAATATAGCGAAATAACACAATTTGGCTATAAATAAACGTTTTAACTACAATAATTCGGCGGTTTGCAATTTGGCTATAAATAAACGTTTTGACGTCACAAACCGGAAGCTCCGCCATGTTGGAGGCCGCGTGTTATTGCGCAGTTGTTCCAATATCTCGATACACAAAACAAAACACGTCGAAGTTTGACCTAAATTCAGTTAGTTAGACGCATAATGGTTGTGAAGTTTTATATATACGGATGTAGTCATCGTAAAGATCGCGAAAGGACACTGGAATAGTATAGATTGCCTGCAGTAATCACAAATCAAGGTGTGGAATGCGAGAAACTGAGTTCGGATCGGAGACGTGAATGGCTGCCTAGAATTGGACAAGAATTTGGGCACAAGAATATCCAAAATGTTCGGGTGTATTCGGCGCATTTTGTCAATGGTAAGTCCTTGATATTATAAATAATCCGATAGTTCTACTTGTCAGCTGGTGAGACAATGTAAGCTTGTGTAATCATTATATTGTGTGTGAACCCCACCAGCGCTCCAGATAAGCTGCGTATTTGCGTAAATACCTAATTAAAATTGCCAAAAACCCAATTGAAATCAGAAGTAGTGATTATCAAAAAGCAATGAGAACAATTGTGGTACCTTTTGCATGCTGCAGAAAACAATAAACAGACCACAATATAACATATTTTTCTTATTTTTCCATGAAAACACATCCAAGGAGACAATTCTAATGAAATGCCAAGATATGTTTTCATTTCGAAACAAACTATTCAATAATTGCTGTCTGTTGATGTGTAAACAGTAGTGTGATTTAATTTTACCCAATTAAAATTTTGAAATGCCCAATTGCTTCAGAACTGATGGAGTAACAATATACTCAATTACTAATTCCTTATCTGGAACCCTGCGGCCACCCACTGAATTATAATGTTTGACACCAGTGCTGTCACTGTACTTAACAACCTTAAGACGTGCGAGATGGTGTATTTTGATGGACCTCAGACAATAATAAATTGCAGTTTGTGTGGAATTTCATGAATGTTTACATATTTTGCGATATTTTCTGTAAATCATGCCAAAAGTTGATGAAATTCTCAGAGCAAATGCGGAATGTCACCATGTTGTCGCCATTCAATGTTATTTATGAAAGATATTGTAAATTTTGTAAATATTTTTCTTCAAAGTGCGCACATGTTTGTACATTTAAAATCACATGGCGCATGTCATATGTATACAATTTGTCATAAATTGTCAATATTTCAGTGATATTTCATAAGAGTACACCTTTTCTTTTTTATTTCTCCTCAAAAGTGCATGTAAATGTTGTGACCACTCATCTGAACCGTCTCAGCAAGAATGTTCAGATGGTGTATGCAACATATACTTCCGAGAAGAAATAATAAAAATAAGTTATTATATTGTAACTAAATGTGCAAAGTTACAATATCCGACAAGTACACATGTACTTATTTGTTTTTAATATATATCATGTATATGTTTTAGGAAAGAAGGCAGAGTGGTATGACCATCTTCTTCTTCTTCTTCTTTATCCGTCCACTCAGTGTTGAGTAACCTCGTTGCCGAATATAACAGCTCCTCCACCACATCTTAACCCAAACTGGGCACCATCAGATAATCTGGGCGGACAAAAGCGAGAATCATCTACATCAAGATATGATCGGCAGCAGGAAAAGAAGAGAAGGAAGCCAGCTGAATCCACAACTATTGTTAGACCTGATCACACTGAGACGGGTATGGATATGGGTGACAACGTTGATGAAGACGGCGTTCAGTCACAAACTGATGTTGATGGTCCACTCATGGAGGCTATGTCGCTGGAGCTGCAGGAACTGTGTACAGAGAATGGGGAGCTGAAGGAAAAAGTGGCCCATTTGGAAACTAAATTCACTGCAAGTTATTTTAAGGGTAGTGACGAGAAGGTGAAACATTTAACAGGATTACCATCATTCACAGTTCTATATATATTGTTTAATTTTCTGGAGCCTGACCCGCCATCCAGTCTGGTCATGCCCAAATTCAAGGTAATGATATTGACATTAGTGAAATTGTGACTAAATTTGTCAAATCTCTTTCTTGCGTATGAATTTGACACTACTCAATCAACAATATCTAGACTTTTTACACTTTTCTATTGATTGCAAAGAAATAGCGATCCTGCGATTTCGGTCGGCTGCCGTAAACAGGTTGTCTGTCGATCGGTATAGTCGACTATACCGACCGACAGCCGACCTGTGTATCTGTACCATGCCGGCAGCCGACCGAAATCGCTGAATTGGTATTCCTGGGCCAGGGGTGTGGAATTTCTTCATCAGATTTGCTGGCACATTTTGAAATTAAAATCATATACATATCCCAATTCAAAACCATTTTTAATAGAAGCTAAACATGTATACTTTATCATTTATTCCATTATCATGATTATCACATAAAGCATGTAATAATAAAGTATAAACACTCGTAGTAAGCATGATATTACTTCCTTTCAATGGTAATATTACCAGTGTAGGCACAGATCAGCCTGCAAATTAACATACAGGAGTGTGCTAGCAGATTAATATCCAGATTGATCAAACCCCATAATTCCTTTTTCTCAAGCCACGGTCACATATACTTTTCTATATTTGTAATTCACCGTTAGAGAAACAGTCCACTTACTTCACTGGTGCTGCACTCCGTGCCGATGGAAATATTTCAAGACAATCCACTTGAAAGATACAATAGGCGCCATTAATTGTAAAACAATGTTTCCAGACGAGTAGTAATTTTATTGATTTTTTAACACTCATCTAGAAACATTTTATATGCTAAGCGCCTTCACCTATATTCAAAGGTTAATTCTTTCAACTGGAATAATATTGCATTTAATATACTCCATTGTCAGAAAACTCAAAATGGCCGCCAAGTAAATGGCAAATCCACAGTAATTTACTAAATATAACTGGGAGAATTTGGTTGGGGAGGAAATCAACACTTCTCTCACTTTTCCCTGAGATTCCGTAACTACTAAAATGTGGACATATATTGAACCCTAATTTGATCGGCTAATAACATAATGCTCTGCATGACTTTTCATTTTTACCATTGGAAATACATATGGGTGGAACATTTTGGAAACTCGTGAGAAAGAGTCACAAGCTAAACAGTCTGGGAGTGTAAATGTAAATGTCTGGGATATCCTGACTTGCTGTTTACGACATCGAAAGCTGACCGGTATTGGAGATGTTCGAGCCAATTCCCACCTTAAATATAAGCCGAACGAACGGTAGTCAACATGTCATTCTTCACTTTGTAGACTGCACACTATATGTATCAATCAAATGCACCACTTTATTTGATCAAAACTGATGCCATGTATATTTTCTTATATTCCAATGGTACCTGTAATAAATTCCTCTATTACCAGGCCAGGAAGATCAATATAAGTTTCGACAATGTCCAGCCGCGGGTAAGCGTTTGCCGTGGCACTCGGGAACTGCTTGAACCCGCGGCCTATGGCATTGGGGTTCAAACAGTTCCCTCGTGCCACGTTAAACGTTTACCCACGGCTGAAGATCATCTTCATGGTCTAATGTTATTTTTATATTTCCGTCGGAAATATCGTGTAATTGAGCATATATGCAGTACTTTCGGTACTTCGATAACTTGCTCCATTCAAACAAGCGATTTACGTGAACATATTCCGGGGCCGCAGTACACGTAATAGTTATAGATCACTTATTGTTTGCACTAGTTTCTCGACCAATGAAAGCCCCGCATTGTTGACGCAATTTCCTATGACGCGCACCATGTGTACGATCGATTCAGTGTTACACCGCCAATCACGTAATAGTATCGTTGTTGAAAACACGTTTATGGGGCAGCCCTCCATTCTAATAGACAGGTGCCCGCGATGGGGCGGGGCAACCAATAAGTTACGACAGGCGCAGGCAGACAGACAGACAGACAGACAGACACATTTCTCCTACAAAAACTTTCAAAAAGTAAACAGACAGACAGACGGACATATGATAAGTAGGGAGGGTAGTTGTATTAATGTGGAAGGATATATCATTACTCAAGTAATGCATGTGTGCAATATGAAGATATTAGTTGAATGCAAACAGAAACAAAATATGTGATTTGAGAAACTCTTACAAAAACTTCCAAAAATAAACTGACGGACAGACAGGCAGACGGACGAAAAAACAGGGCGAAACTCTCGGCGGGGCCCTAATTATAGATTTGTATCGTTTTACTGGACCAAATTGTACATACACGTACGAATCGCCAAAGATAAAATTCGATTTGTATTGACAATACTGCAAATTAACTAGCTTTGCAAATTAGTACAGGAGCATTAGCTATAACCTGGAAAAAAATGCAGAAAGCTGAATTTGTTAGCAAAGTTACCTGGAGCCATACTGAGTCCATAGACGAAAGTCATCATCTGGAAAATGTGAGCTAGATGTGTAATCCAAGATGGCGTCTAAGATGGCCGCCAATAATATGAATAGTCGTATATCTTTAATGTTTTGATCTTAAACTAATGTAAAATAACCCAGTTTCATGTTTGAGGGTGTGAGGAATCTAAATCTGATGTCATATCATCGGTTAAATGTCAAGGTCGTATGAGAATTACAAGGTCATCGGCAAATAATTCCAAAAAATAATGAGAGATCAGCGCAATTTTATTATATTTCTGCATTTGTTTTCAAGTACAGTGCATGTACCTCCTTTATATTGGTAAGTAAACATCACTAGCGAGAGTAAGTGCTTCAGCTTATATAATTATCCTAATATGACCTTAATATGACCTTGAATATCGCATAAAACAAGTGTCAATGTAGCGGATGCTTATGTCTACAGTTTTATGTCGAAGTTGTGAGAAAGTTAATTACTGCTCATCGTCACCATTAGAAGGATATGAATTTGTAAATGTTTGGCCAATGCATAACGAGCACATTGTGCAATACACTCCTGCTTTGCGATACACACATCGCTTGCCACACCATTTCTTGCAGTCACACGATACGATCTGGAGTACACTGCCAGATATACAGATATATATGTCAGAACGGGTGTCAGCATATAGTCATTGAGCTCCCAGCCCCAGTCAGTGGGCTATACATCTCCAACATTACCAAGCAATTATTGTACAGTGAAGTATATTCTGTACGAGTGATATATTGCAGTTGTCGATGTTTTATGGGAGGCTCTCCAGCTTGAAGCTGCTGTTGCTCTTCTTGCAGACCTTTTGCATGTATTGTACATAACGCAGCTTGTCAATCGATGTATACTGCTTGGTATTATATAGTTCCAATAGTATGGTCTTCCCCAGCCGTGCAGCTTCATCCTGACTGGAATCGGACTTCCGAAATACATCCGATACAGTACTGTCAGTCTTACTGACAACAGTAAGTGCCTTCTCCCCAACGCCGAAGGGGGCAGAGACCGTATCCCACCCTGTGATGGCATGACCGAGAAGAACGTTTATACGTGCGTTGGGTTGCATCGCTTGTTGAATGACTTTATAAAGTAACGCGTGTAGACGTTTGTGGAGGTGACTATTAACTAGCATGACAAGCAAGTCAGTGTCCGTGCCTACCAGTACCTGCGGAATACATTATACATTCGATGGTGAGCTTCTGTTTGACTTTTTCTTTCAGCCGTCATTTGTTAGTGCAATTGGCCAAGAACCAGGGTTGATTTGCAGAGATTGGTCAGTGAAGATCAACGTTTATGTCTGTATATATGGTTTGACGGAGACTGCGCCTATTCTGTTCTGCAATGTTAGTTGACATGGTGCATAACCGTCAAAACAAACTGTACACTAGTCATCATTATGTAACACATTGGATACATAGGTGTCGTGGACATTGCCATAGGTACAAGTATCCAGATATGATGTCCATGGCACACTCTGCAATAAATGGCCGTCATCAACAATGTAGTATGGGTGCTCTAGTTCATCACTTGTTGTGGGGGTAACAGGGGCTTTCAGCCGATTAGCCAGATCACTTTTCTTGTTCTTCCGCATCACTCCCTTGTCAAATAATGCCGGTGGCTCCTTACTGAATTCATGCCGAAGGTGATCTTCCATGTCTGATGGTTTCTGCATGACACATGTGACACGCATGAATACAACACGTGACACGCATGAACAATAGTTTGGGATCTTTCTCAACTTTATGATTACGGTCTGTCATACCATTGTTCGCGTTAGCCATTGAAACCGCTCGGACATTCCTTTTGAATTTAGCGTCAGCATAATTCTCACCTGTAAGGCGTTCCGCAGCTTGAAAGCACAATCTGCATTAACAGATGTTGGCGCAACTAGTCCAGTTGAGACAGAGATCAGACTGTCACGATGATGGCATGTGTACCAGAAAGGCGAGTGATCATCAGACCAATTCCGAAATATGGCATGGTGCTGTCCATCACTCGTTGTTGTGGAGACTCGCAAGTCATTGTGCTGGTCACTTGTTTGATAATGGATATCACAGAACGTTTCAGAAAGTGACAGGAACAGTCCTTGGCAGAAAGTGGACCATCCTTGACAATCCACAATTTTGCGGTCCTTGATTTTGCGGCCAGGTCACTTTCTAGACCATCAAGAACGTCTGTGAGTTGTGTTACAACCGACTCCATTTGAACTGTGCTTGGCTCCAATTCATGTTTAAGTACCATCTCATGAACAGCCTTTAGACGCCCTATGTTTACCGCAGACAAACACTCGTCTGTATCAAGCATTTTCCCAACAAGAGACGAGGCGCTCAGCGTGTGTGCATGGAGCGCCAGTGTTTGTGGCTTATATAGTTTCCCATAGATGAGACAAACCTCTTTCGGCCATGACATGTCAGATTGCGCCCATGTATTATATCAACGGAGGAAATCCACATAATCTCATTACCAGCCGGTTCAGTTCTGGGGATGCCTGTATGATTTTGGATGCTTTCTTGTACAGTTGTTGGTCGAATGTAACAGGAGCGATACCCAACTTGTACTCACACATGAATCCTGTGCTTTGGAAAGGGCAGACTAGAGCGTGTAGGGGTGGTTTAGTTGATGAATAGCAGAATGTCAATTCTGTTCACCTCAAAGTGCCCCTGGCTCATAGCAATTTGGTTGAATCCACTCCACATCGGACAATGTTCATGTTCAGATACAGTGAAGCTGGCTTAGCCATATCTCGTCCAAAGACTTAGCCAGCTTTAGTGATGGGCTATCATCTTTGACGAGTTCAAGTGGTCCGACGAATACATTTTTTAAGAGCAGGTACATGTGGTTTTCCAAAGTTTCTGATAGGGATCTCCACGAATCGGCCAGCGATATCAGATGATCGAAATTGTGTTGAACAAGGAAGCAGTTCTTCCCCAGTCTGTCCAGCTGGAGTGACACCAGCAATGCCACCTAGCACATGCCATGTTCCATGTCCGGTCAGTATGTGGGTATCAATATATGCGCTGTCAAAGACAACTTTTACCAGCGAGTCAATCCATTCTTACTGCCTTTCTCCGGTAGGCAGCAACGCATCATAAAGGTGTAGTACCTCTCGGTAGTTGTCTGCAAATGCTAAGCTGCTGAACAAATCTCTGTTGTTACGCTGTGTGCGATGCGATACGACGACGTATGTTCTTGATCAGATCGCCGAGTAACTGTAATAATAGTTGGGTCAAGTTCGTCGGCTAGGAAGTGACCGAGGAATGCAAATGGTAATTTTAGTTATCAGCGGAGATACCTATGTATATATTGCAATACATATAAGGTATGACAGCAATAAGGGAGACGACAATAACAATAAAAAGGTTCAATATCCTCACAAACACTGTTTTGGTAGTGGTCCTACGATTGTTGTTATTGCATCACATCTTCGCTGGAGAATGCCACACAATCAATGAGTAGGGTTATTGTTGTGCCTCGATATATGGTACATAACTAGTTTATTACAATTATAGGTATTATACATATGTATAACAATGGATCTGTATATATATAAATACAGCATTCATTTTCCAAAACGGACTTTAATTGAAATGTTCAGCAGCGAAAAGTAACAGGTTCATGCGATATCCGACATTTGACCTTGACCTTCGTCTCATTGGCTGACCTTGACGCTTTTGAACAATAATGAAGTCAACAAACTACTTCCTTACATCCAAAACCAGATATTAGAGGTAAAGTATGCATTGTTTTATGAACATACATTAATATATAGTGATTTGTAATTCTTTGGCGGCCATCTTGGATTTCTCAGCGAGCTCACATTTTTCAGATGATAACTTTTGCCAATCACTTCAAAAATATTCCAGCTACCACTGGTGAAAAAAATCAGCTTTCTGCATTTTTTTCCAGGTCTGGGTGTTTTGGAGCGGAATGCTCCTGAGCTAAATGGCATTTCTTTCCAATCGATGGCTGATGATTTAATATTATTAATAATATTTTATATTGCGTGAACCAGAATCTCCAATGGTAACATCTTTCAACATATGTGGCATTGTATGGTCATTTCAAAATAAACAATATTTATATTTTATTATTTTTTCTTACCAATAAGTGTATAATACAAATGCATAACCAAAGTATCCCCTTTGTGTATTAAAATTGATTAGAGTAGATATAATATTATGGTAGTATCGTAATCATGGTAATCCCAGATTTCAAATTGAATATGAATACTAGATGTATCAACTAGATGTATCAACTGAATGTCCGATATAAAATTGGTACTAAATGATTTTCTTATTACACACCACATGTTTTGTTAAGTGTAGTAATTAATCAGTAGGTTAATTATTCAAACTGTTTGCGCTTTTGTAATGCACAATTGAGACACGCCATGTGATTTTGAACTTTCGGACATCTGCGTAACTGCATGAAATATGTTTACAAAATTTACAATATTTTCCGTAAATGGCGTCAAAAGTTGACAAAATGTTCAGAGTACATTTTGTCAAGTTTTGACTCTATTTATGAAAAATAATATAAATTTTGTAAATGTATGTAATAAAATTACGCAAATGTCCGAAGGTACACAATCACATGGCGTGTCTCAATTTAATACAAAATGTTCAAACGTTTAGAGCCTTTAGAGTATTTTCATATTGATGTGCATAGTTTTAGTCTGCCTTTTGTAAATCAATGCATATTCAGCTAATATAGCTAAGTAAAATACACCAATCTCTGGAACTCTGCATGACATGGCTAAACTATCAGGCAAACATTTTGGAATTTAATAAAATAAAATAATGCGATTGGTTGATCTGGCTCATTTGCAGTGCACGAATTGATCAGCAGTCTATTGAATATCTGAGAAATGATCAGAGTAACGTGCCTTTAAACCGAAGCACTCACCGGCCAGACCGCACGCCCCTGTGGTGTTGACATATCCAGTTGTGGTATCGCAGTCGCACGAGACAGGGGGGCCAGTAACGCATACCTCATGGTTTGTCTCGTCACAGACCGTTGCGTTGGTCGAACAATCAGCACCAACAGCGGCATCTGTAATCAATATGAGGATCCGAGGTGAGCAAAGTACGTTAAACACACCTGAGAACCGTTTCACTAAACTTGGTACGACTAAAATGTTCGTAAGTGCAAATTTAGGATAGTCTGGAAATTTCAATTGATGGATTTACATTTATTAAACATAGGCTGCATATTTAGTCTATGTCAATAAATGTAAATCCAACAATTAATTGTTTACAAGACAACTTTGTTAACTTGAAATGTACAGACTATCATTATGTTGCACTTACGAACGTTTTAGTCGTAGTCATTTTCGACCTGATTATATACATTGTTTCTCAGCCATTATTAGCTGAACTCTGCGCCGGTCTAAGCTGTTTCACGTGGAAATAGGCACCGAATTCCTGACTAATTCCCATTCAGCTACATACAGAAGAAGCTTCACAAACAACGTTTTCGTCTAGTAACCGGCGGAAGAATTTGTATAATTATAGTGGTATTGGCAAACAGTATAGATCCAGATGAGCCGGCTCATGACGAGCCGTCTCATCAGGATCTGCACTTTTTGAAAGTCATTTTCATATTTTTGAGAACAAAAACACACCCTTTTCATAAATGGACTAGTCTGAAATTTTTTTTGTGGCGTTTGTTGCAGAATAACATATCAAAATACATTCCAGTTACTTAGGTGTGAAAGGTTTAATGTGACGAGCATGCCAATTACATGTATTTTCAAAACACGTCATAAACTCAAGGTGTATGATCACGTGGTTACAACAACAACAACAATGTCTGAAAGTGTTGAAAGCTCGCCCACTCCAAAGTAAGTATTATTTGATATTTTCCTTAATATGCAACGGATTTTGATGAAATATGGCGCAGTAAACGCGTCTTCATGAGCTGCATTTGGTGGTCCCGGGAGTTCGGCACTTACTTATGTCGTGCGAAGAATCGATTTCCGTGTCGCAAAATCGACCTCGAAAATTGCATCCACATTTAAAGGTACATGCCCACTCAGTAGGCATACAACATAAGTGTATAATTGTGTCACTATTCCACCAGTTCTAACAATTACAAGTGCCCGCTATACAGATATAATAATTTAGTTTACCGATAGTAATATCAGGTGGTATCAGGCTATTTGCATATGCAAATAAGGCATGATGTTTTTTAATTATTTATATTTATTAAATGCGTCACCTGAAGATAAACTATTTTCGACAGATTATAAAGTCTGATCAGTGCACATCAAAACATAAATACAGAGAATAAATAGTAATGTTCGTTATTTATATTAATTAAATGCGTCACCTGAAAAAATAATATTTTCAACAGATTATAAAGTCTGATCAGTGCACATCAAAAAAATAAGTAAATAGTAATGTCCGTTAATATTTTAAACGTTCATGTCCACTCAGTAGATACAAAATGATCGTTATATCAGAGACATCATCTGAGACACTTTTCTGGCAAATAAAACATTCATTCATCATTACCCCACGTATTTATTGGCATTATTATACATTTTATATCGGCGTAAAATTCTACACTGATATCAGGGGCGATAACAGTGTTTTCTTAAAATGTTATCGGACATTACTATTTATTCTCTGTATTTACATTTTGATGTGCAATGATCATACTTTAATTTATGTCGAAAATCTTATTTTTTCAGGGTGACGCATTTAATTAGTATCAATAATTAAAAAATATCATACCACATTTGCATATGAAAATAGCCTGATACCACTGCGCGTCATTATCAGTAAAATAAACATTACTAAATGATTATATCTGTATAGCGGGCACTCGTAATGTCACAAGTATACACTTATTTAATTGCTATAAAGAACAGTTTGTGGCTACTGAGCGGGTATGCACCTTTAATGCCATGAAATAGTATTTGCTTCCTAAGAAATAAAAAATCGTGGGAACGAAACGTTAATTCGTGGGAACGAAATACTACTTCTTGGGCACAATATTTTATTTCGTGAGAACGAAATACTAATATTAGTGGAGGGAACGAAATATTAATTTCTGGTGGGAACGAAATACTAATTCGTGGGAGCGAATTTCTGTATCGTGGGAACGAACTACTAAATCGTGGGAACGAAATGTTATTTCGTGGAAGAAATACTAAAATCTTGATGGTAACGAAATACTAATTAGTGATGAGAACGAAATATTGATTCGTGGTGGGAACGAAACACTAATTCATGGGAGCCAAACTAATTTGTGAGAACGAACTGTTATTTCGTGTGAACGAAATAATACTTCGTGGGAACTAAATGTTATTGCATGGGAGCGAAATACTAATTCCTGGGAACGAAATAAAAATTCGTTGGAACAATATGTTATTTCGCGTGAACGTAATACTAATTCGTGGGAACGAAATGTTAATTCGTGGTTAATTCGTGGTTAATTCGTGGGAACGATATACTGATTAGTGCTGGGCTATTTCATGGGAACGAAATAAATATCAATAAAAAAAACTCATGGATCATTACTCTTCTACTTACCTATGGTAACAAAATATCCACTTATGTAAATTCCGATTAACATGATTCCTATAAAATACTTCATAACGGTAGACTAAGGAATTACTAGTTCATAAGTCACTGCTTCAAAACCAGTAATTAAAATGAGATAGATATATCTTAGATCAAAACCAATTACTAGTATCTGATTGATAATAGATGCGATACGATCCGAAAACAAACAACAACGAAAACTATTGTCTTTCCATCCTACGGAGCCCCGCAAGGGACATGGATTTAAAAAAAAATAATATTGGTTCCCTCGAATTAACAATTCGTTCCCACGAAATGACAATTCGTTCCCTCGAATTGACAATTCGTTCCCACGATATAACAATTCGTTCCCTCGAATTAACAATTCGTTCCCACGAAATGACAATTCGTTCCCTCGAATTAACAATTCGTTCCCACGATATAACATTCGTTCCCTCGAATTAACAATTCATTCCCACCAAATGACAATTCGTTCCCTCAATTTAACAATTTCATTCCCACGAAATAACAATTTGTTCCCTCAATTTAACAATTCGTTCCCACGAAATAACAATTCTTTCCCACGAAATAACAATTCGTTCCCTCAAATTAACAATTCGTTTCCTCGAATTAACTATTCGTTTTTACGATATAACAATTCGTTCCCACGATATAACAATTCGTTCCCACGAATTAACAATTCGTTCCCGTGGGAACGAATTGTTATTTCGTGAGAACGAATTAATGAAAAAAATCATTCTACGTCCCCTGCGGGGCTCCGTAGCATCCAACGCGAATGTGAGAAAATTACGTAAACAAATCACGTGGCTTCTCTCATGTCATGTATTAAATGTATACCTACATTATGTAACATGTACAATGTCACATTGTGTAATAATGATCTTAATGTCATCAAATATATCTCATATTTTAACCTAGGGTAATATGACCAAGTATCAGATGCTGTCTTATCTTAAGCATAGTTTAAGCTGTGTATGAGATTATGTGCTTTGTCGCAAAATTCATATTTCGCCGAAAATGAACCCGGCTCTGGGATTACCTCCCTTATCGCATCGTCGATTTTCGCCGATTTTCGCCGATTTTCGCCGATATTTATTTTAAAAAATCCAAGAAAGCATGTGCTTTGAATTTTGTGACAACTTTCGACGTAATTTCCAGAAAAACACTTGGATTTTTGCGCCATGTTTCCACGTCATTTACGAAAAATGGTGCATTTTTTTCGAAATCAATATCGGCGAAGAACGGTGATGCGATAAGGATTGCTGAACGAGAGCCGGACCCAATTACGACACTCTTCGTAAATGCCGTCGAAAGTGGATAACAAATGAAATTATCCAAACATACTGCAGACCTTCAAGTCAGAAAAAAATGTCCTGTATTAAAAGCAAAAAATGTCACATGTACATTTGACAACTTGTATCGTCGTTACAAGCGGCTGCTAAAAAAAAATCATACAGAATTTAATCTTACCTATGCTCGTATATTTTTAAAACCCAATTTAAGTTTTATTCATGTGGATTTTCCACACGAAAGATAGCTATTATTATTCTACATCACCCAACCCCGAAATAATTTTATAAATGCGATTGTTATGTGTGCAACATCATTGATTTGATGCCAATATCGGATTATCTCGTGATTTTCTGGTTGAAAGACGATCGAAATGATTAAATTGTTTAATAATACAATAAAAGACACAAATATATTTGTGGTTGTGACTGGCTAAATGAGAATTGTGGGTTTTGGCGAACAGTGTAGATCCAAATCAGCCTATGCATCCGCACAGTCTGATCAGGATCTGTACTGCTCGCCATTCCACAAATGAAACACCCGTAGTGCTACTAAAACGCAATGCAGATCGTTATCTGGAGTGTGCTACTTGATCAGGACATACCGTGACACTGGTCACACATCCCATAAGCCCCATTTCTCCAGCCACAGCCACATATGTAGTGTGGATTTCACGGTGAATAACTGCATCAGGGCACATGACCTGAACATGTAAACAACGGGCTGTGTCAATTACATAATTAGACCTTGAGCCAGCAATAACGCCCCTCCCCCATGTGGGATTTTTGCTGAGTATGATTTTCGGATTCAGTAGTATATTGTCTATCAATCCTGGTTTTCTGCGCTCAAAAAGCCGCTGGATGAACAAATGGCGGCAATTTTACAAGATGGCCACCGTTAACTTTCAGTATGATCAACATTAACCGGGTAAATTGCTATAATTAAGTCACAATTTGAATGTAAAATAAATGATTTAGAATACATCTTACATTTAATTACATCCGTAAATGGCAATACATTTCAAAATGGCTGCCGAAATAGGCTGTTTGACAACATTTTTCTGCGAGTCGTGTGCTGTTACGAACAAATACAGACATTCATAAAGTTGAAACACATAACCATTGCTTTTCTTCACAAATAAATGGAAAATATAGGAGATAGTGATGCAATACCCTTCCACAATTATCAGAACAGACAAAATTGCCGCCATAATGTTCTTGTTTTGTTCTATTCTTAACTGTATACAGTTGTTATAAACAGCATTTCATGCACCTATTACATGTATGCATACCAGCTCGAGGTATACAAATCAAATCATTTGATAACATATACATATCCACGTATACAATGCTATAATATATATTCAAAATGGCCGCCAAAATGATCAGATGTTCAATAATATTGATGATGAAGCTGCAGTTTTCAGTAATTAAACAACACTAACATTGTTATGTATAGAGTGTGATATTCTCGGCTGCTTATTTTCGAAGACAAATACGGATGTATTTAATTCAGTTTGAGTATTGAATAACTGTTTCAAAGTGTGTCCAAAATGGATTGACTGTTGCCAAGGAATACAATATTATTATTGTTAACGAGCACACTTCTGACAATTAAGTGAGCATGATGATCATTGGCCAAGGCAGTATGTAGTATGGTATGATGAATGATATGGGTATGCTTATTGCAAACATTCATGGCTTTCTCCCACATTAAGCATCCCGCATATGTCTTCACATGTGACAATAATTTAAATTAACCCTTGGTCGTGAGTTGGATTGGAAAATAAATACAATATATGGTAACGATATGTAATTCATGCAGTCACTGGTTTAGTCAATTCTACATTAACCACTACATGTACTGTATTCATTCTTCTAATTAAACATTATTGAAAATAATACACCAAAAACCTAACCATATACAGTGTCACCATGACTGTCGATCAGTTTCAAGATGACCATCAAGATGGTCGCTTTTGAAATTAGGAGATGTGATATTTACGGATATATATGTACACTTTTAATACAGCTTAAATTTCTAAAATTAGTTGATAATACCCTTAGCCCGAGGAGGTCCCGCATCTTGCGCTGACACCAAACTCTGCTAGCCCATGACACATACTCGAAAACGTGTGGTTTGTATGTGCTAAAAATGTACAATGTAAATATAATTCTGCACTCGTACACACGGTACATGATTATATAGTTGTTTGATCATTAGAATGACATTACCTGTTGTCAAATAGAGAACAATATATTCAGACGACCCCAAAGAGCCAGCAAAACACACAACTGTGGTACAATGCTGCAGAAAACGCCTTCCATTAACCTGATCCGTACCGCCTGCGTACATAGTTAGAATGCCATGTAGACAATAGTTAAATTGCATAGTAAAATTCAAAATTTATTATATAATCGATAGTGGCTATGTGATATTGTTTAGATGAACATGTTGATACATTGCACAATATGGGGGTCTAAGTACATATTGGTGGTCCTATGAGTGTGTTTGGCTACACATGGTAGACGTGTATGCTTCTTAAACTGGACTAGATTGATGTTTGAATACCCCGGAATGGCTTTTTCAGACTACATACGTACTAATATTGGTCTGTATATATAGTAAATATTGGTAAATTGACACAACAGGTGTAGAATAACACGTGTGCTATAATTAAAGGTACATGCCCACGTTTCAGGTTACACTGTACTACTACTTTTCATTTTCTGTCATGCCTTATATGAGCCATTTGTCTACCCACTAACGAGTTATTTTTAATTACTGCGCGTGTTAATTGGTGTTAAATCGCATGTTATATGCCGGGACCAAAAATGGTATTTTCCGACCTCGTGCTATTTTTAGCAATACGCGTCACGTGACACGGTCAATCATATCACATCTTTGACATGCGCAGTGAAGTATCGGAAGTTGAGAAGAAAAATCTCTGTTCGAGTCCAAATCTAAATCTCCACGTAACTCTTTCCATTTGATGATCTGGTCGCCAATATTAACCACTCTCTCTCTGTACTGCCTGTCCCTCAGACATTTCGCCTTTTTTTGGCCGACGCCGTTTCATACAATTTCCGTCCTGGACGTTTCGACATATTGGGAAGCCTACTGGCGCGCGTAGTATACTGCGCATGCGCACCGCAAGCCGTGACGTGAAAGTCGTCGTCCCCGCACATTATCAAACTAGACTGTTACCGCCGCGCGTCGCTAACAGAAAATTGATAATTAATAAATGATTATATTTGTATAGCGGGCACTCGTAATTTTTAGAACTGGTGGAATAGTGACATAATTATACACTTATTTAATTCCTATAAAGAACAGTTTGTGCCTACTGCGTGGGCATGTACCTTTAAGAACGCAGAATGTTGAAACATATTGGACAAAATAGTTTATGTATGCGTACATAACAGCTACACTGTATATTAATATAGTTGATACATTTGAAGAGCATATGCATGCTTTTAGAAAGGTCATGCACCTTCAAAATCTTTGTTTATATGAACAATATGAAATGCTATATCAACCTTATAGGTTATCAAATGTCACTATTATGAAATCATGGTTAAATATTTACTTACAACGCCTCACTTACAAAATACAATATCGTAATGGGTGCCTCTCAAATAAGACTGATGAAACAATATACCTGCAAATATTAGGTAATGGTAATGATGCATACACTGGTGTGAACTTACACTGGTAATGGATGACGGTCATACACATTGGAACACACACGTTCTCGTATGACACATACTGTATTTCAGTAGTTTTACAAGTTATACATTTTCACTATATACATGATTTTAAAAGTACAGGTGCCAACTGCACATTTGAATCCTGTTCCTGCTGATGACTCGGAATGGGTTGAAGGAATATTATTGGAATGCACGATAAATAGTGTGAACATTATGTGCAACCGGGATATATCTTCATCGGTTCTACTACCTAATATTATTTTTATGTCATACAAACTCATTTACTTGCTGGCTGTCATCTTGAAAGTGTATAACAATATGTTTGTCCTGTTTTACTCCAGCTTAGCTTGCTCGTATTATTTACAGCTATCTTAATGTTCTGTAATTTAGTATTTACTGTGCTACAAATCATCCATTCAGCATGGTAGAATATGTTCTATATCCAAGTTGCAAATTAGTACCTACGACCTATACTATTGATAGTAATTTTTATTTACTTATTTTTACTTAATGGTGGTGTAAAGGCCTGTCAACAGCTGACAGTAATACTTATATGTATCAGAGATGTTCATGTCGGAATACACAACATAGTAAACATGGTAATTGTCTTGCTTCCATAAATAGGAAATGGACCTATAGAGAGACGAACAGACATTAATTCTTTATCTGAAATGTGTGTGGTTAACTAATATGTGGCTGTGACTCATGGATAAATGGGGCTCACGGGATTTGCGACCAGTGTGGCTCCTGATCAAATAACACATTCCTGTACCCTGATAACGATATATTATGCTTGTTAGAAGCATAATGTATGTTTCACTGATGGAATGGCGAACAGTGCAGATCCTGAACAGATTGTGCGCATACACAGGTTGATCGGGATCTACACTGGTCACAAACCCCATAAGCCTCATGTCTCCAGTCACAGCCACATATACAGGTGTTAGTAGCTACACGTTCATACGAACCTTTCATAAGTGTCTGGCAGCGTATAAGGTAAGAAAAAGTATTACATGTAAAATGGTAATTGTAAATTCAGTGGGTGGGGAATATATAGCTACAACTACTTTGTTTTAACATTGCATCACCTGCTGTTGTGTTTTTATTTTGTTTGGCTAACTAATTGTCTCGTACTTCAGCCAGACCTGTGTCACGTAGCAAGCATCGGCACAATCGTGTATCTGCTATTGACAAGGCCAGGAAAGTCGTTCCCTTGTCTACCAATAATAATGAAATCATAATATATTATTATCAAAATAAAGTCTGTCCACACGACCACCGAAAGGGTTATAACACAACAAATAGGTGTATAATAATATTATACCGACAACTTTATTATGGAAATTTGATATTATAATTCATTTATAACATAAAACTGTCTACATATATGCAATGTGACTCAATAACAAATCAAAGGTGCATGGCTATATGATAAAATAAAAAATATGTATTATCAGCCAAGCTCTGTGCATGAATTATATTAGGTTCCCATAACAACCACTCACAACACATGCACAAAACAAACCAAAACTACTTCGCTGTCAATATCATATTTGTCACATGAGGTATTGAGCACATTAATTGAAATTACATTTCTAGTTGCAAAACAAAAACATCACAAAAGTGAACCCGCAACGCAACTGTTCCAAATATGTATAATAGGGTGTATTATAGATATAATTAGTTACTATATTATGTTTAAAAGTGGCATAACAGTAAATACGGTGGTACAATGCCATGTGAACAAATACATAATTGTTAAAGATGGTCAATCGAAGTTAGTATTTGAAAATGTACAATGTTAGCAGGAGTTGCATGTTGTATTGTCAACATTTACGGTGAGTAGTATTGTAAATTAGCATACTGTATATCAGGTGGTTAGGATTGAAATAGGTTTTAAATGCTGGAACAATCACGTTACTAACTCACATCATAGATTATAATATATTGTATGTTACAATAATATAATGTGAAATAATATAAACTTCACTTCTGTTGCTTCTGTGTTCATGGTAAAGGTCAGAAATTCCTATGTAAAGGAGTAACATTTCTCACATAACATAGCCAAATTTGAAATATCGTACAATATCACAATATATGGCAATATTATGTTGAGAACAATAACATATACATATATGTATACGGTTTTGTCCTTGGGAGACAAAAATGGCGTGTTAAACGTTTTATACGTGCACGAACCCTCCACGCCACCGTAAATGTACCATGATCACACTGAATCAGTTACAAATCACCAGAAGTTAGAAATAAAACCGATTACATTGTAAATAATCCAATTATATTGTAAATAATCCAAACAGGTGCAAAACTATATGTTTCTAATGATAAGATAAATGAAAAGCATTAGGATCAGGTCGGCGGTCAAAATTAGGTAATCTCTATCAAAATAGTTTTGTAATTATAATCCTAGGGATGTATCTAGTACCATATGTAGTGATACGTATAAGAGGACGACTAGCACTCAAGTTAGTTATCAGTTAAAATTAGGGATAAACCTTAGAGTATGAAAACCGCTAGGGTTAGGTTAACATTCAAAATTTGGATTAGGACAGCAGTCAAAATTAGGGGATCTAGTCAAAAATTGCTGAGTAATAATAATAATCCTAGGGATGTGCCTAGTAATATAGGTAGTGTCTAGTAATATAGGTAGGGATAGGTTTAACATTTAAAAATATGGATAAGCCTTAGGGTTAGGTTTAACATTTAAAAATATGGATAAGCCTTAGGGGATGGAAAGCGTTAGGGTAATGTTAGCAGTAAAAATTAGGGAATCTCTATCAAAGTAGTTTAGTAATGATAATAATAATCCTAGGGATGTGTCAAGTACCACAGGTAGTGATAATCCTAAGAGGACGACAGCTAACTCAGGTTAGTTAGCAGTCAAAATTAGGGATAAGCTTTAGAGTATGAAAAGTGCTAGGGTTAAGTTAATATTCAAAATTGGGGTTAGGTCTGCATTCAAAAACAGGGGATCTTGTCAAAATTTGTTGAGTAATAATAATAATCCTAGAGATGTGTCTAGTAATATAGGTAGGGTTAGGTTCGATATTTAAAATAAGGATAAGCCTTAGGGTATTGAATGCATTAGGGTACGGTTAGCAGTCAAAATTAGGATATCTTGTCCAAAAATGTTAAGTAATAGTAATAATTGTAGGGAATGTGTCTAGTAATACAGGTATGGTTAGGACTTAGGGGTGAGTAGTACTAGGGTTATGTCAGCAGTCAAAAGTAGAAGATGAATAGCATTAGGGATAGCTCAATATTTAAAACTGAATAATTAAACTAACCCAAACTGTATAGTGAATACTGAATAAATATACAATTCACACTGCATAGTTTGCACCTATTTAGCATCTATCATGTATACATAATAAAATTGCATGGCTAAAAACATGTATAACAATGCATACAATAGTTAAAATTGCAAGTTTACAATATCACCACCCCTGATGTTATAATAAAAATAATAAACTTTTTTTTAAAAATATTTTAATTTCTTTTTTTATTTTTATATTTAAAATTTTTATTTTTAATTTTTTAATTTTTTAATTTTTACAACCATATTAATTATTATAAAAAATATATCCCGATTAATTTAGAAAAGAGGAATGTGTTGTCTGATTCCTGCATCAAAAAATAATAAGATAAACCAATGTAGATCCAGCTGAGATAGCACTTAGTGAGCCGGCTCATCAGGATCTACACTGTAAACATTTTATTATACATAATTATACACAAAATGGTGACATTGTAATTATAATCTTAGGGATGTATCAAGTACTATAGGTAGTGATACGCATAAAAGGACGACTAGCACTTAGGTTAGTTATCAGTTAAAATTAGGGATAAGCCTTAGAGTATGAAAACCGTTATGGTTAGGTTAGTTAACATTCAAAATTAGGGTTAGGTCAGCAGTCAAAATTAGGGGATCTTGTCAAAAATTGCTAAGTAATAATAATAATGCTAGGGATGTGTCTAGTAATATAGGTAGTGTCTAGTAATATAGGTAGGGTTAGGTTTAAAAAAATATATGGATAAGCCTTAGGGGATGGAAAGCATTAGGGAAAGGTTAGCAGTCAAAATTAGGGAGTCTCTATCAAAGTCGTTTAGTAATAATCATAATAATCCTACGGGTGTGTTAAGTACCACAGGTAGTGATAATCCTAAGAGGACGACTGCTAACTCAGGCTAGTTAGCAATCAAAATTACGGATAAACCTTAGAGTATGAAAAGTGGTAGGGTTAGGTTAACATTCAAAATTGGGGTTAGGTCAGCAGTCAAAATCAGGGGTTCTTGTCAAAAATTGTTGAGTAATAATAATAATCCGAGGGATGTGTCTAGTAATATAGGTAGGGTTGTGTTCAATATTTAAAAATAAGGATAAGCCTTAGGGAATTGAAAGCATTAGGGTACGGTTAGCAGTCAAAATTAGGGCATATAGTCCAAAAAATGTTATAATTGTAGGGAATGTATCTAGTAACACAGGTATGGTTAGGCCTTGGGGGTGAATAGTACTAGGGTTATATAGGCAGTCAAAAGTAGGAGATGAATAGCATTAGGGTTAGTTCAATATTGAACATTGAATAAGGAAACTAACCCACACTGTATAGTGAATACTAAAAACTAAACAACCCACACTGCATAGTTTGCACCTATTTAACATCTATCGTGTATACACAACAATATTACATGGCTAAAAACATGTATAACAATGCATACAATAGTTAAAATTGCAAGTTTACAATATCACCACCCCTGATGTTATAATAAAATAATAATAATAACCTGTTTTTTTTAATTATTTTAATTTCTTTTTATTTTTATTTAAATTTTTTATAAATTTTTTTATTTTTATTTTTACAATCATATTAATTATTATAAAAAATATCCAGATTAATTTAGAAAAGAGGAATGTGTTGTCTGATTCCTGTATCAAAAAATAATAAGATAAACCAATGCAGATCCATCTGAGATAGCACTTATTGAGCCGGCTCATCAGGATCTACACTGTTAAACATTTTATTATACACAATTATACACAAAGTGGTGACATTGTAACATTTCTAATAATTTATATTGGTTGAATATTCAGTAATATATAATATTGATTATCTACATAACCCCAGGTGAAAGTCATGACATAAAACTAAACAATAGAGCAATTGACTCCAAATTGTATGTACATTTTTTTATAAAATAAAAAGATAATAATTTTTTTAAAAAATAAAAAGATAATAATTTTTTTTAAAAATAATTATTTTTTAAAAAAAATAAAATATTTCCTTTTTTTTTTTAAAAATTTTGTTTGTGCTGTCGACAAAATTATATTCAATAAAAAAATGTGCTGTTGTAAAAAGATTCCACCCGGAGCTAAGTAGTATCGTAATAGTTCTGTCCTTAAGTTACAACGGGAGCCATGCAGAATCCCATATCTGGATACTTTGTTTGTTGGGGATTAACGGTTTATCAACAGCTAAGTTCACTAAAATCCGGGTCAAAGGGTAATACTAAATCCCATATATTGTCTGTACAAGTATATGTACATGTTCAAGTACATATACAAATGGGGAAAAAACCACACAAAATCAGAACTATATATTATATATACCTAATATTATTTTTATGTCATACAAACTCATTTACTTGCTGGCTGTCATCTTGAAAGTGTATAACAATATGTTTGTCCTGTTTTACTCCAGCTTAGCTTGCTCGTATTATTTACAGCTATCTTAATGTTCTGTAATTTAGTATTTACTGTGCTACAAATCATCCATTCAGCATGGTAGAATATGTTCTATATCCAAGTTGCAAATTAGTACCTACGACCTATACTATTGATAGTAATTTTTATTTACTTATTTTACTTAATGGTGTTTAAAGGCCTGTCAACAGCTGACAGTAATACTTATATGTATCAGAGATGTTCATGTCGGAATACACAACATAGTAAACATGGTAATTGTCTTGCTTCCATAAATAGGAAATGGACCTATAGAGAGACGAACAGACATTAATTCTTTATCTGAAATGTGTGTGGTTAACTAATATGTGGCTGTGACTCATGGATAAATGGGGCTCACGGGATTTGCGACCAGTGTGGCTCCTGATCAAATAACACATTCCTGTACCCTGATAACGATATATTATGCTTGTTAGAAGCATAATGTATGTTTCACTGATGGAATGGCGAACAGTGCAGATCCTGAACAGACTGTGCGCATACACAGGTTGATCGGGATCTACACTGGTCACAAACCCCATAAGCCCCATGTCTCCAGTCACAGCCACATATACAGGTGTTAGTAGCTACACGTTCATACGAACCTTTCATAAGTGTCTGGCAGCGTATAAGGTAAGAAAAAGTATTACATGTAAAATGGTCATTGTAAATTCAGTGGGTGAGGAATATATAGTTACAACTACTTTGTTTTAACATTGCATCACCTGCTGCAAACATTATGTAATCAGAATATGGGCATTCACTATATATTGCAAACACTAGTAAGTACAATTACCATTGATACAATTAACACCGAGATAGATTTGCATAATGAGACATATAGCGTAGTTGTTATCATCACTAAAAAAATGCGAAGCGGATGGACAGACGGACGAACACTCGGGCACGCTGTGTCTGAAGTGTGCACGGATAGCTATCAGTAGTGCCTAAAGTAGTTGCATATGCATTTAACAATTTATAAGTAAGTGACAGTGCATAACATAAATGAAATTCATGACATGTAAAATTCCCATTATAAAATGTCTGGGTCCTGAATGGTGAAAAATACTTTGTTTTTAACATTGTATCATAGACTGCAGACATAAGATAATCGGCATATATGCAATTAACATGTCTAATGAACACTACCCGGTACCATAGACACAAAAAGTAACTCGTTTTGTCAAATTTGTGAGGTTCGAACTCTCGTCTAGTTTGAATGAAAACAATATCTGCAAACTTTCGGATATTCTACCGCTTCGATACCACTAAGCCAGTTGACCTCCAACAACTTATTAACGTCTGTCATTTCTAGACCGGGTGTATTATCATATCATATATAGCCTCGTTTTCGTGTATACTAAATACATGATAGAGTGCACGTGCATGCATGTACATATAATAGTGTATCTTGGTAGTTATAAATGGACATGTCGTGTGGCTCAGTGGTATCGAAGCGGGAAAATATCCATTCGTTTGCAGAACTTTTGTTCATTCTATCTGGTCGAGAGTTCGATTCTCATAAAACGCATTACTTTTGTCGATATTATTGTGTTCTTTTTATGACTGGTTGCTGGAGAGGGAAATAGGTGAAACGGCGAGCGTTTTAACTATTGCTGTATGACTTCAATATAACATGATCGGCGAGAACATACTCCCATATTCTTCATGTAGACACATATGAAATGTGCATTTAGTTATTAGTTGTTCACATAGGGTATCCTATGTATTGGAATCGCCTCGGACAGTTAGCCACGCCCCAGACCCCCCTCGATGGGTTAGTCCGTAGTGATATCTTGGAGTAACCATAACAACAAAATGCATTGTGTTACTCAACGTTTAACTGTCATACGCAACCGCTAAATTAAATTTAAAATAATATTATGAAAAACTACTTGCACTGAACAATATCAACAACGGATGTTCTACATAGAATTATTTTGTTCCACGTCAAGTCGTTATTTGCCTCCATTTTCACCACAAATCGTGCGGTCATCGCTAAATTTAGTAACAGGCTATAGCTTTCGGCAGAGTTAATTCCCCTCCGAATACTCTCCACCGGACAAACACGTGTAAACGCGTGACCGTGACGGGCTACAACAAAGCCGTGTTAAAGGAATTAGCGACCTCCGTTGACCCAGATTTGTTTAATGATCGCGATTGTGTCGCAACAAAACTCGTACGTGTGGGTCTAACTGATGTTAATCCTCATTCTATCGATAGAAATATGCATGAATAATAAATATAAGCAAATACAAATGTATATGTATGAACATGACTAAGATTTGAACTCATTAGCTACGGCATTGATATCCGTCACTCTAACCCCTCGACTACATAAGACTTGACAACAAATCTCAAAATCAATATTGATAGGCACGGGTATATTTATAAAAAAAAAGAGTCCGCAGACGATAACTTGCTAATTGTTTACATACAAACCGATCATAAACAAAACACAGAATAGGTGAGACAGGTAAATATACCCGTGGCAATATTCCTTTTCAATATTGATTTTTGATCAAGTGTTATGTAGTCGAGGGGTTACAGTGAAGATATCAATGCCGTAGGTAGTGAGTTCGAATCTTTGTTTTTCGTTCATGTATACACATATATTTTTATTTGTTTACATTTTATTATATATTTCTTTTGTATGTGTGTTGCTCTTACAAATTACATTAACTAAGCATGAGATAGATTACATGTAGAACGTTAGTCTCTCACTTTGAAGAAAACTAATAACTAAATGCACACATGTGTGTACATGAAAAAATCTTGGAGTATGTTCTCTCAGATCATGTCATATTGAGGTCAAACAGCAATAGTGATAACCCTCACCGTTTCACTTATTCCCTTCTCCAGCAAGCAGTAATAAAAAAACACAGAATGATATCGACAAAAGTAATGCGTTTTGTGAGGTTCGAACTCTCGACCAGATAAAATGAACAAAAGTTCAGCTAACGTATGGATGTTCTCCCGCTTCGATATCACTGAGCCACACTACATGTCTATTTTGCGCACCAAGATACACTATTATATTGACATGCATGCACGTGCACTTTATCATGTAGTTAGTATACACGAAAACGAGGCTATGATATGATAATACACCTGGTCTACCTATATTTTGACTCATCGATTGACCTCCAGCAACTTATTATCGTCTGTCATTTATACCTGTCTCACCTATTCTGTGTTTTGTTTATGACCGGTTTGTTTGTATACAAGTATAAAGTTAACTTCTGCGGACTACTAAAACAAAGTTGATTTCCGATAATGTTGCAAGGGCAAAGGTCACAGGAGATTCCATGTTGAACCATAATAGGTAAAGTATGTGTGTTAAAAATGCAAAACTGACATTAGCACTCATGTCACCAATGCTGGCCCGAAATATATTCAAGCAACGTTTGGGTATATTCTGAATCAAGTTGTCACTTTTGTTGTTACGTATTTGCTGAAAAAGAAAATAGTGTGCACAGGCACTCGAATCGTATATGCATCACACACCATCATACGTCAAGTGTTCATTGATAATGTATGCATGAGCAAGTCAATATTAATCGATATCAATGCAGCTGTGTTTCATCATCTCATTTTAGAACATACAAGCAGTGTTATACATACGTGTGAGGGGCTTAAAATAATTATGCTGTCAAATCCAGTAAATGTCCCGGTAAAATGACCTGCAGTGCAGGGTCATTTGGTTGGTGAACGTCGCAGCGCATTTTTAGCAACAGTTAAATAACCTGTAATGTCACCGCAGTGCGGGACATCATCGGCGGTTGAAGCCCCAGTGTATACCCAGTATGCCCAGATAAAGCCCCGCTACTCCCCTGGAGGGGAGTGGTGCGGGAATATACATGGACTGATGATAAAATATGCTTTTAAAATCTAAAGCTGATCTCATTGTAATCATCTAAATAGAACACCCAATGATTGGAACGAACATTATTATATATGTAAAGTGTATTGGACATGTAAGTATTGAACAGTCGAAACTGACCATCTGTTAACAATTTGTACCATAATGTTTTATATTTAGTTACTATTATCATAGAAGTTTACATTTCATACGATAGACTCTATATCACAGACATGGAGATTAAAAAGTAATATAACAAGAGGACCAAATGGGCCTGCTTCGCTCACCTGAAATTATTATCCAAATTGTAAAGTAAGTCAGAAATGGTCCAGACTCTCTATTACATGTATATATACCATCAACATTGTTCTGTCCACCATAGCAATAGCTTGAAACATACAAATTGAGAACACTGTAAATTGTATAATGCTTTTAAAACAGCATTAACAAAATTAATGTGATGCAGAGCAAATATGAATAAATGATAAACGGTATATATAACAGACAGTCTGATGCACAAGGAAAAGACGCTTGAAATCACTAATAAACTTTCGGCGGGCAGTCATCTTAAATTATGTAATCATCCGATGTGGACCAAAAATGCTCCAGAGTGATCGTCTTGTCGATACCTTTGAGTTGATATATGACATGACCATAAATGGTAAAATATGAAATTTGACCCCTACTTGACCCTCCCGGCCGCCTTTTCTTGAACCATGGGCCACCATTTGAACAAATCTGAAACAGCGTTAACTATCGATCATTCCTCGAAATCCGTCATCGAAATCCGTCTGGCGGTTCGTGATAAGAATTTTTGTTTAAGAATTTAACATAATTTTTGACGGCGGCCATTTTGGATTATGCGATGATCTCCATTTTAACAAATATGAAAAGTCTTCACACACGGACCATAACTGTGAAGATTGTCCAATATTAGCACGGCGGTTCATGAAAATAAGACGTTTGAAATCACTAATAAAATAATGACCTTTTGACCTTTCGGCGGTCATCTTGGATTACGTAATGATCAGATTTCGACAATAAATGCTCCAAAGTGATCGTCTTGTCGATACATTCGATTTGATAATGATATGACCATATTCGGTCAAGTTTGAAATCTGCGATTGTGTGACATATTCGTTTATACCAAAAAGTGAAAACTATTTGGATGAGATTTTCGGTTTGTGATGTATTCGGCCGAATTCGGCCAGTATTCACCAACATGTGTGATGCATTCGCACGAATACTTCACACGTGTGATATATTCGTTTCTGTGACATATAAAGTTCAACATGTTCACCTATAACAACCTGTGACCAGTACTGACATTTCATATCAGATGCATGTAGCGTAGTGGTAACAGTTATTTTTTGGTTTAATTAATCAACGTTGATGTTTGTGGGTTCGAATCAACACTGTGCTATCTTTTTTTTTGTTGAATTATGTCCCTCACTTCCTCACTTCATACTCCCAGATATATATCTGCTGTCGTTTATATGTTTATTTTATTAACATTATTTAATGTAACTTACAGAAACATATTTTTGTATTGGTTAAACAATTTATAAAGACTTATATTACAATGTCATTTGAATCGTTTTAGCTAAATCCATATGTCCGTCTGGACAAAATTTATAAGTGCAACCAATGTTTTCCCCGCTCTGGGGCGGCGGACATACAATGTGTGGGGTGTATTTACAGTCAAACATTTCCAGGGGCCGGGAATTAGGAGGCCAAGAACCCCGAGATGTGTATATTGGACATTCCCAAGAGTCCCCCCCCCCCCCCACACCGGACGGTCGTTTCTATAAAATACCTACTGCCGAAAATTTTAGAATGTGTCTACATCCTGATTTTTGTTTCACGTTGTTTGATAGTCACATATTTATTCAGTAAATGAATTGTGAACACCGTATGCCCTGATCTGACTGCGTGATGTGCATCATGATATGTGACGCTGTAAACCCAGTGCACACGTCCCGTTTGTCAAACTCTACCTAAGACATTTGTGTACAAGTTGGAAAACATTGAATCTGTTATATGAATAATAAAATTAAACAAAACAATTTGTCCGAGGCGCGAACTCGCACAAAAGGAATGCAGGTCAAATGCATTTACCGAGCACTCTACCATCTGAGCTGTGGGGACAATACTGCTTATGATGGCGGACGACTGGGCAATCAAAATGAATCAACTATCGAAACGTTTTACGTGTAAAAATATGGCATTTATTGTGGTTTTCAATCGCCTGTTTCAGCAGTCAACCAGTTGGTAATTTAAAGTATCATTTTCAAGCTCTAAATAGCTCTAGATAAGGCGTCCATTCAGCCAGCTAAACTGGCTGCAAACGGCTACATCCCTAGAAAGCTATACTATACGTAGTCCGCTGACCCCGTGACGTCACGTGCCCATGCCAATTTATCGGAAACCAACAGTATAATTGATTGTGCTGTATCACGTACACGTATGGTATTCGGTGCCGTTGTAGTCCCAGGTGTTTGAACAGATGGTCAGAAGTATGGTGTCATATGGGTCTATGGGTGGATTTTGGGTAGATGTGTGTTAATTTCGTTGGTTTTGGGTAATTTACATAGTTTTGTGCAACTACATTTGTAATAATGCTCAATCATTACACACGACCGAAATCGTCAACTATCTACACATTCACCGTTCCGAACTTTCGGGCCCCTTTTTTACTGTCTAGATACCCACGTATACGTGTAACTCGCGGTCCCGAGGTGACGTAAATCGTATGTTGGTAACAATGCACAGAAACCACCAGAGATACCAAAATAACCCACCGAACTATGAACCGTTCTTCAAGAACCTGTGGTTTTAGTCCACGACTTTCGAGCCGGTTTTTGTAATCACCCGGTTTTTGTAATACCCCGGTTTTTATAATCCTCCGGTTTTTATAACCCCCAGTTTTTGTAATCCCCCTGTTTTTGTAATCCCCGGTTTTTGTAATCCCCCAGTTTTTATATCCCCAGTTTTTATAATCCCCGGGTTTTTGTAATCCCTCGTTTTTTTGTAATCCCCGGCTTTTGTAATCTTCCGGTTTTTGTAACTCCCAGGTTTTTGTAATCCTCCGGTTTTTGTAACCCCCGGTTTTTGTAACCCCAACTATGGATATTGCGATGTATGAAACAGTTATAGTTCATATAGTGAATGTTAATATATTAATTTCGTAGCGAGCGCAAGTGAGCGAGAAATTAATTTATTTATTGTTGCCTTAGTTTCTCGACCAATGAAAGCAGAGCATTTCGTCTCAATTAGTCGCATATTGTGATTCTTTTACCAACATCTATTAAATTAATCATTAACTGTTTCAATAACTCAGCAGTTATATTTAGAACCACATGCCCGCCTTGTTGACGTAATTTCCTCCACCATGTGTACGATCGATTCAGTGTCACACCACCACGTATTAATACGCGTATAGACAGCGCTCCATTATAATAGACAGGAGCCCGCTATGAGGCCGAGCAACCAACGCTCGCTACGACATTAATTTATTATTAAAATTTCAATACGTGAACTATAACTATTACTAAAAATTCAATATGTGAACTATAACGTACTTATTGTTTACCAGCCCACTCGCGAAGCTCGGCACAGAAACGTGATTTTGAATCACTATACTAGTATGTGACACAAAGTGAGCGCGTGTGTGGGCGATGATATGCTTTGCGTCTCGTGAACTGATGACGACAAGGCGTAAAGTCAGTTTTAAATATAGCGGCTGAACATTTAATGATTAATTTAATAGACATTGGCGAAAGTGTCGCAATATGCGATTAATTGAGACGAATTGCTGTTCTTTCATTGGTCGAGAAACTAGGCTAAACAATAAGAGATACATGTAGGCTTGGTAAATGCATGTTGCTGCATACTTGAAAAAAGGCGATCGCCGGTGAGCGTCTCACACACAAAGGTCAATGTCACCAAGGTGAAGGTCACAATGTAAAGAAGTCCATACTTATTGATACGAAGGTCAGTGTTATATAAATGACACTGGGTGGATAACCAGCCATCCACGTTATGATGTTATTGATGAAGTTTGGTAATTATCTGACTAACGGATCAGGAGATATTCAACATTTGAACGTCCAATGTCATGTGAGGACGAGTGAGACGATAAAGTATGTTCGGGCCTGATCCTACGTTTCCAGTTCGATACTCAAGCTTCATATCATAGTAAAACAAACATTTTATTATTTGTTTAGCTGTTGATGCCGAACATTATTTATCATTCATGTGTTTATATATGTCATCCACATCGTTAGGTTCACTCTGAGGGAGCAAATTTCAAATGAAATAAATGGTCAATTATTGTACTTAAATACTTCACAAGCATGTTAATGTACCTTTGAAATACATTCCTAACATAGTTTTGTGTTTCTTTGATGACTAATAAATTTAATTTCGAGCGAGTGATACCGAAAATCCAATAATGTGTACTATAATCCAAGCGGGGGGTGGGGGGGGGGGGGGGCATGTTGTGCGAACGCCCCCACTAAACTTGTCCAAGTTTAGGTTTTAACCAAGACTGTTCAACTGAGTGGTAACGTCGGTTCGACTGAGTGGTAACGACGGTTCGACTGAGTGGTAACAACATGTACCTTTGTCGAGAAATGAGTACCATAAAATGAAAAGAAAATGTATTTTAGGAATGATGACGAACATGTGTTTCTACGGCAGAAGTTTGAGGTTTCCCGGTGTGATTTATTTCTGAACCAGCACACTACACGGAACACTCTCATTCTTTGATTGATATAATGTATGTACGGAAGATTGACTCCGTTGTTCATAGTGGAATAGATGAACCCTTCTTAGACCTTCCAGTAAGATACCACTGTCCTGTATTCACCATATTTAACTATAGGAAACCGAAAGTGGGCACATATACACTGAATAACATTGTGTCGTCTGCTGTTGATGGTTTATTTTCTGTTGTTTTTTTCTCTCATCAAAACATGCTTTTACAGCATTTTAGTATAATTACCAATGGAAATGATTCTAAAATGCTGTCAAACTATGTTTTTATTGCGAAAGAAGACAAAATATAAACAACAGCAGATGACAATTTGCGGTTCCCGCCTTCGGGTTAACATATCCGGTGATGAATGCAAGTAATTCGGAATTGAGCGGTTACATGTAGCGTCCGAGTTTGACCCGCGTTTGGCTCATATGTGGCTGTGACCGGAGAAATGGGGCTTATGGGTTTTGCGGCCAGTGTCGATCCAGACCAGCCTGTGCATCCACACAGTCTCATCAGGATCTGCACTATTATATATTCCATCATTCAATGAAGCACTCGTTATGCTTCTGACAGGGAATATATAGAGAATACCGCTAGTGTCTTTTGATATCAAGTTTATCAGGCAAGGCTAGGAAACGCGAACGAGGCTTGCCGAGGAATTCATACCGTTTCCGAGCCGAGCCTGATAAACTTGATATCAAAAGACACTAGCATGGTATTCAATTTATCAGGTAACGTTTAATGCTCGAAAATGAGCCCAGATGACGTCGTTATCTATGGACTGAACGCGGACTTGTCTACGTTCCGTCATCACACTGACGTTATTCGGTAACGTCACAAGATGTCATCCGTTCAATGGAAACGTCAGTTTTCACTTCAATGTAACCCGGATATTTTCAGGCCATTGCCTGATACAACAATTTGTTATCAGTCAGTACGTATTCGGTCCAGTACAGGGCAGGTTTCTTGATAAATATCGTTATCGGGCAACACGAGTGTGATATTTAGTCAAGAGCGACACTGATCACAAATCCCATAAACTCCATTTCACCAGTCACAGCCACATACTGGTAATAGTATCACGTTGTCAGGAAACCAATTTTTGTGGTTTATGTGTGTTTCCTTGTTTTATCTTCACTGCGCATGCTCAGAGATACAAAGACGGTGAAACCATTCCGGTATCAAGTTTACCACGTCCATTCATGAGTTTATTTGTAAAGCTGTAACGAAGTGTTTGTGTAACCGGCTGTAAATATCAGGAAATGGCCAGAGGTCGCGGACACAGGCATCGGCGTCTTTTCCCAAGTCAGCAATCATTGCCTATTTATCGTCACTGCGCATGCTCAGTACACACATGATGAAACGTTTCCGATATCAACTTTTCTTTTCCGGAATGACTGAATACACGTCGACTGATAGCTAATGCTGAATCACTGATGCAGTCAACGTGTATTTAATCAATGTATAGATGGTTACCATATTAAGGATATAGGCCGTCTCCACCCCCCTCCCCCACCCCCCTGTGGGATTTTTGCAGACATATTTATTCTGAAACTACATTCAGTTGCGAGTGTATGACGTATGTCTGCGCTCTGTAACCTGCTGGATGAATGTTTGGCATCATTGTGAAGTATACCACTCTCGGACTTTTCGTAATTGTGAAAAATCGCATTTTTCATGGAAATTCGACTGTTTTCATCATTAGAAACAACGGCTATGACAGTTTTGTATGTTTTCTGATTTGTTAATAACTATATAATGGAATAAAGGTAAATTCATTACTATCTTCTAATTCAGATGAAGAATTGTGCATGTTTTATAACCCCACCCACTGAATTTCAATGGCAAAACACCTATCTTAATAACTCCATAAAAGTTTGGTACTTTTGTATTTTCTCTGTGTCAATGGTACCTAGTAGTGTTCATTAGACATGTTAATTGCATATATACCGATTAACTGATGTCTGCAGTCGATGATATAATGTTAAAAACAAAGTATTTTTCGCCATTTCCCACCCACACATTTTACAATGGGAATTGTACATGTAATGGATTTCATCTAAATTATGCAATGTCACTTACTCATAAATGGTTTAAATGCATATGCAACTACTTAGACACTACTAATAGCTATCCATGCACACTTCAGCTACAGTGTGTCCGAGTGTTCGTCCGTCTGTCCATCCGCTTCGCATTTACTTAATGACGGTAACAACTACGCTATGTGTCCCAATATGCAACTCTCTCTCGATGTATATTAATTGTATCAATGGTAATTGTACTTACTAGTGTTTGCAATATATGCTTGATGTCCATATTCTGATTACATAATGTCTACAGCGGATGATGCAATGGTAAAACAAGTGGTTTTAACTATTCCCCACCCACTGAATTTGCAATGACGATTTTACAGGTAATACTGTTTCTTACTTTTTACGTTGCCAGATACTTATGAAAGGTTTGTATGAACGTGTAGCTACCAACACCTATATATTAGTTATCCACACACATTTCAGATACAGAATGCATGTATTTTCGACTCTCTGTATGTGGTTGTGACTGGAGAAATGGACCAGTGTAGATCCAGATCAGCCTATGCATATGCACAGACTGATCAGGATATACACTGTTCGCCATCCCATCAATGATACAGCCGACATGCTTCTAACAAACAATATAGATCGCTAGCAGGCAACAGGAGTGTGCTAATCCTATAAGCCCCATTTCTCCAGTCACAGCCACAAATGTCCATTTCATATGTATACAGCCATGACAATTACCATGTTTACTATGTTGTGTATTCCAATATGAACGTCTCTGATACATATAAGTATTACCCTCAGATGCTGACAAGTTATGGCAAGTGAGATATATATACATACACTTGAGAACAGGGTCTCGTTTCACTAACAAATCTTAGTTTGTTCATAAGTTCGAACTTAAGTTAGAACTTATGACAAACGTTAGGACCGCTCATTGCTTATTTGGTTCCACAAACTTAAGACGGTCATAACAAGTCCGTCATAAGTTACAACTTACATGTAGTTGTTGTTTACAGCTTTGGTATGTGCCGCGCGGGTTCAAATCCCGCTCGGTGCTTTTTATTTTTATGATGACTTTATTTCCCTTTATGTGTTTTGACATCTAAAATAACGGAAGTGCAGGCCTAATGTTGAATATTATTCATTTTTAAAAATAATCTCATGTAGAATATAAATTATATCTCAATATTCCGTCGCCATTGAATATATGTGGATATATTTATTGCCAACTAGTGAATCTTATACTGTAATACATACTAGCATATGCCATGAAACAGCAACAAAAGAAGCAATTAACAATTTTTATTTTTTTACATTCCAATAAAATGATAGTTCGACCATTTTGAAATTTTACATAGATTACCTTATTAACTTTGGTCACAAATCACGTTTCAGAGTTAGCAGAACACGTGTACTGTCGATGATTAATGGTATGCCCGGTCAGATATGGATGTATCTTATACAACTACCGAATGCCATATTATATGTATTTGAACTGGACACGGGTAATATGTTGATTACATGTAGAAATGCATGCACTGTTTGAGTCAGTGGCACACATATAGGATTGCCCCTGAACATGTTGACCAGTATAGGAATGGATTAACGCGCAAATGCATTCAGCATAGAACGGGTCTGAAATTGTTATTAAATGCGTCAGGATTGTTTCTCCATCTAGTCTGAAAACAAGGTATCCCCTTATCAGAAACGAAACACAGGCTAATACGCCAATACACTGTCCGCAAAAGTTATACTCCATTTTCTAGAAACACTTGCTTTGCTAATGTTGTGTACATCTCCAGTAACCGCCAGGAAACTACCAGTTGCGTACCACTTGCAATGACACTGGCAGACTGTGTGATCTCAGGGTTGACCGTATAATGGCAGCATGTACAATGTCGCATACTTGTAGAATAAGATCACGAGACAGCCTGCATTTAGATATTATGTCCTCGTTATCCATGAAGTCTAGGGGATTGGTTCGGTCCTAAAGTCTAGTTCCCGTCGTAAATTGCGCGCCTGTATTATAGCAAATGCAGCTGCCATCGTTTGTATGTTCTGTAGAGAAAGAACAAACAAAAGTCAGACAGTCAATAATACGGAAGGACGGACGGACGTTCATACATGACACTCCATTAGGTAGTATAATGATCGTTTTTAAAGAAAGGAATGACCACCATAGGCTTAGGTTGCGGAATATGTTGCATTGTTTTTCGTTTGTTTTAGGCCACACCTCCAACCACCTAAGATCCCAAACATGTGCCCGGACGAACAGACGGACGGATGGGATGGACGGATGAACAGATATACGGACAGAGGACACACTTTCGGGGTAAGCGGGCGGGCAGGCAGGTTGGCGGGCAGGCAGGCAGATAACCTATTTGAGGTCCTCGTGTACAAAGATACCTCAATAATACTTAAAGTTTACGTGTATAGTTATGAAGTAATACTGTTACTGTTAAGTACATTCAATTGCATGTCAATACTTCATGGGATTTGACAGAAAGCATAACGTGTCGTAACGTGTATAGCATTACATTGTATAAACTAAGCAGCCAGTGGTAAACTACGGAGCCCCACAGTGGACGTAGATTTTCTACAATTCGTTCCCACGAATTAACAATTCGTTCCCTCAATTTAATTGTTAATTAGTGGGAACGAATTGCTATATCGTTGGAACGAATTGTTCAGTAATTCGAGTGAACGAATTGCTAAATTGAGGGAACGAATTGTCATTTCGTGGGAACGAATTGTTAATTCGAGGGAACGAATTGTTAAATTGAGGGAACGAATTATTTCGTAGGAACGAATTAATAAAAAAAGTGTCCATATCCGCTGCGGAACTCTGTAGTAAACACTATCTATTCAAGGTGATACCTCAAGATTACATGTAGAAGACATCTCCGTCATATAGCCACATGTGATATAGAGAATAGTAAGTTAGTGCCGCGAATGGGACAAAATGTCTGGCAAGGCTTAGGAAACGGGATGGGCGAGGCTCTGAGCGAGCATCCCGTTTCCGTGTCTGCCGAACCCATCCCGTTTCCGTGCCGCGCAGGATATCAAAAATGTTTCACAGCACCGTTTCACGAGTGTTTCACAGCACCGTGTTTCACGGCATATATACACACTGTATTGACGGGATAAAATGTAATTATTTCTGCGATATGTAGGGGTAACACATAAATAAGCAAACGGCTCTGAGTTTGATTGTTATATTCGTGCTTATGGCGCAACAATAATGGGCACACCCTACTCGCATTACAAACTAATTAAATAAATTGAAATGGCATGCACATTAATTTATGTGATACACACGTTTACACGGTTAGAATATCAATTACACTCACAGAAAACTTGCAACTATCGATACATAAATATATATATAACCTAAACACAATAGTACGCTTGTATTTCATATACATACTTTTCTGTGACAAAATATGTAGATGTATATTCGTTACAACTGGTACACGTTAGGAACATGCATTATACATGAATTGTACATGTATTACACAGAGCTCCAGATAAAGACTCCCCCTTCCCTTTTCAAAAATGCTGGTGACGACATTGGGTGGTTCTCCCACACCCAGCAGCGAACAATTCTGCCAATAGATCAGCCTTATAATAAATATATCATTGAACTTAGTAAATGAAGAGTAACTATTCCCGTGGCATCAATGGCGGGAGAATTGGCAGAGATTGTTGGCTTGAGGTGGGCCACCGCAATTGATATTTCCTATATGATAATTATAACCTAGCCATTTACCACATATTTGACTATTCCCTGCCACTTTCAATTTAGTATGGATGGTCTGGTGTAAAAGTTACATTAAAATGTCTGTGAAGTACATCAATTGCCAGGTTCTCTAAGCAGACAGTGTCTATGGCATAGAATATTTGGATTATTTTCTTTATCGTACTACTACAGCGCGCATGAATATCTTTTGATTTAGTGTGGTTAAACCTTGATGCCACGTTGCTTAGTTTGAACAAAGCAACGTGACGTCAAACGGACAATGTTCGCCAATTCTAACGTGAAATAGGGGAAAATTAGTCGTCATTTCCACGTTCGGTTTATATAGTATGGTAGTTTGAATTACGCAAACTCTACACACAGGTGGAAGACTCGGACCTATGACACCAACAAAAATACCTATGAAAAAAATCCCATTACCCCACCCACCTGGTATCGTACTGTACATCATTACCCCACCCACCTGGTATCGTACTGTACATGACGTTAATAGAAGGTTAGCAAGAGTCAGGTTAATATGGGAAAAAAACCCTTGTTTCTGACTCGCACAAACACAATACACATCGATTAGTTTTATGACTTGTTTCTCTGGCAATCGAAAAAGGTCTTAGGTGCGTGAATATACTCACTTCTAGCCGTTATCGAGTTATTCTCATTTTGTATACCCCATCCAAAACGAAATTTGCGTGTACGAAAGAATCTCACACATAATCGGAGGCTGTCTGCGGCGTGGATTATCGGTTATATTTGGCCGATAGCTGATCGCCAGCTCAAACTAATGTCGTGCACAATGACCTGATGACCATATACATTAAAAACTCCAACCATATTAGAACTTGTGGAATAGTGACACAATTATACACTTATTTAATTCCTATAAGGCCTTTATTTTTTTATTATTTTTTTTTACAAACCCGCCGCCGAAAATTTAGCGTTTTTGGGACGTTTTTAGCGTTTTTTATTTTTTAATTTTATGACTAAAATGTTTTATTTTCACTTTTAAATACATTATGAACACTGTATAGCAATTGAACATAATAGTATCTAATTATACTACACACGTTACATACAAAATGTGTTAGACAGTAGTGTTGACAAGAGCTTAAAGTTAGGGGAGATAAACATGAGAAAAATAAGGAAATAAATATTTCCAATTGTGTTCCTATCAAATATACCTGTTTAACTGAATATTCAACCTACCCCACTTGATAATGTGCTGTTCTCGTTTATCCTTCAAGTTTTTATGTGGCTATTTTCTGTTATATCTGATTTCTGTTCTTCAAGTCATTCATTATGCATGTTTTACCCTTATCATTTAGGTAAGTTCTTGGCCGAGACCAAAAATGTTGCACATGGGTACATTCCCAGAATACGTGTTTTATACTTTCAACATACATAGAGCAAACATCACATAGGTTACTACTTACTATATTACAGCGATATTATTAATTCCCAGAATTCGCATCAGGTATTTGTATTGGACGTTGTGTAATGTGGAATCTATAGTACAATTGAAAATTAACGTGTACATTTATTGCCCACAAAGATAAACATCTGAAAACTCGCTTGTTCATTTTTGTTGAGATATTATTTCTTGAACATTTTTCCCGTGTCGACGATTCTGATGTGGTGCCAAAACTGGATGAATTTTTATGATATATAGCGCACCAAAGACAATGTCTTGTGTGTTTTATGGTTGCATTAAACGTTCTTTTCAAAATCCAAAAACTTTCATTAAGAATCAAGTACTGGGTATTTCTTAAATTCACATGCTCTCGATTTTTATTTACGTTCACGGTAACCAATTCAGTTATGAGATTACAGCAAACTGTACAATAATGGTTAAACAGTTTAGCATTTCCTGCACTATGTTTCATGAAAATCATCATTCCATTTATGATTAGCATGATTAGTGTTAAAGATATTAAAAGAAAAAAATACTGTAAACATATCTAAAATCATAACTTCCCACTGTTCGGAAACCACGTGATCCCACACCCTGTAATATATTGTTTAGAAACTATTGTTGCACATGTAAGTCTTGTATTCATTGTATAATGTCGCATTAATTAATGTTTTACCCTTAGACCGCTACTCACAACAATTGTCGTCTGCTGTTTCTTTCATTATCTTGCCTTATTTCTCAATAAAAACATGTTTTGATAGCATTTCAGTATCATTTCCAATGGATATGATTCTGAAGTGCTGTCAAAGCATGTTGTAAATATTTCTAAATTGCTGTCAAAGCATGTTTATGAAGATAAAAATGGAAAATAGAAAATAAACAGCAGACGACACAAAAAATAAGATAGCGGTCTAAGGGTTAAAATAAAAACTACATATAATCTGTGCAAAGATATAGATGTACAAACATATATTTTTCTAATTAATAAAAATACTTTTTATTGTTCTCCGTACAGTTTATAACTCCCGACGAAAAAATAAAATTGCAAATTCTTTTTTTTATTTTATTGTTTTCCCTCCTCCTACGGCACTTCAGAGATTTGGTCGTTCGTAAAATAAACAATTAAAACATAAAGGCCTAAAGAATATTCTGTGCCTGCTGAGTGGGAATATACTTTTAACTCCCGGGTAATAAAAGAGCTAAAGGTACGTAAACACGTACCTGAGGGCCAAACCATGCAAATAGTGATTCCTATAAGGATGAACCCCACCGTTAATTTACACCGTCGCATTCGCCCGACTAACCATCTACTAAACCCAAAAGTACGCTTGTATTTCATATACATACGTTTCGGTGACAAAATGTGTACATGTATATTCGTTACTACTGGTACACGTTAGGAACGTGCATTGTACAATGTATAGTACATGTATATTCGTTACTACTGGTACACGTTAGGAACGTGCATTGTACAATGTATAGTACATATATATTCGTTACTACTGGTACACGTTAGGAACGTGCATTGTACAATGTATAGTACATATATATTCGTTACTACTGGTACACGTTAGGAACGTGCATTGTACAATGTATAGTACATGTATATTCGTTACTACTGGTACACGTTAGGAACGTGCATTGTACAATGTATAGTACATATATATTCGTTACTACTGGTACACGTTAGGAACGTGCATTGTACAATGTATAGTACATGTATATTCGTTACTACTGGTACACGTTAGGAACGTGCATTGTACAATGTTTATAGTTACATATATCGTTACTACTGGTACACTTAGGAACGTGCATTGTACAATGTATAGTACATGTATATTCGTTACTACTGGTACACGTTAGGAACGTGCATTGTAAAATGTATAGTACATGTATATTCGTTACTACTGGTACACGTTAGGAACGTGCATTGTACAATGTATAGTACATGTATATTCGTTACTACTGGTACACGTTAGGAACGTGCATTGTACAATGTATAGTACATGTATATTCGTTACTACTGGTACACGTTAGGAACGTGCATTGTACAATGTACATGATGTGTAGTACATGTATTACATATTAGACACTTGCTGTTATCTATATGTTATATCATGATTTATATATCTGCCACACATTTTAACATGATAATACATATATCGTATATACTACCGCCTGCACTAATTAATATGTGTCCATTTCTTTATTAAAAAACAACACTGTACTTAAAGCAGCTTATGCTCAGCCAATCAATTTGCTTGATGGCGAGTTAGTGTATACTGTTATGTCGTTAGTTTAGGGTTTGTGATTTGTTTTGCTACATTGTTTAAACCAAGGTTTTTTTTCATCTTTAGACCACATGCAACAAAACTGAGGTTTGTTCCATTTTTTCCTATAAGCCATATGGCCGCCATCTTGAAATTCAAAATGGACACCATTGAAATCTATATTTCGAGATCAAAGTCATTATGTGTGGTGTTTTTGCAGCGGAAAACACATTGTTATGGACGAGAAATATTGACAGAATGAGTTAAGTACATTTTGAGATACTAGCCATTTTGGTTTTCAAAATGGCCACCATTTCAAAATTGGAAATCCAATATTTATTTTACATTTTTGAATGATGTGGTAAGATTTTGTATTTTCTTTCTGGTTATGCTCGTATTTCTTTGAACACAGTCAGCTGAGATTATTTCTAACTGGTGTTGTGCTACGAGTAATCTTTATCTTCAAAATGGCCACTGAAACTAAGTGTGTTATGTACATCGCCACATTAAAGATTTGTTACACATTCTAGTATTTCTGTGGCTGTAGTTATGTTCTTTCAAATGATATTGTAATTGGAACGTATCTATATACAACAAAACAAAACAAAACAAAACTGAAGTTGGTTGCATTTTTTAAGAGCCGCATGGCCGCCATTTTGAATTTCAAAATGGCCGCCATTGAAATTAATTCATATTTAACGTCAACGTTATATGTGGTGTTTATTTTATCATTATTTATCATGGATAAGAAATATTGGCATATTTATTTCAGTATATTTTAAAATGGCGACCATAATATTTTTAAAATGGCCGCCATTTAAACTTGACAATCTAATATTTATGATACATGCATGGTGATATTTTGTATGCTTCTTCTGCTTATACTCATAATACAATGAACACAAACTGTTGAGATTATTGCTAACTAGTACTGCGGTACCAGACACCATTATGGTCATAATGGCCGCTGGAAATAAGTGTGTCACATACATTGACACTTCAAGGATTTACAGCTATTAGGTATTGTTGTATTACATATTTACATGTACATGTATCACGTATCACGTATTGTTGTGGCTTATAGGTATGTTTCTTCAAATGATGTATTGCACAGCACATGCGTTTCCCTTTAAAATAAGAAGATGAAAATATGGCAAATCATCCATTTTGTCCAATAAAGTGCATATTATGGTATTGTATATTGCATTGCAAAGGTAAATACTCATATTCTCCATCGCTTCATGAGAAAGCGTCTGTTACGGCGATATGATGTACCATTTGCAGTCTGTAAGAACTGACATTGCGCTAGCAGACTGCAACCTGTCTTAACAGTTTGTTGTCTTTATTGAGTCCAACTTGGTCGCCAATGTTTAGCTCTTTTAATTTTAAAGCTATTATGCTTTTATCATAGCGTTTCTTGCTCTGTTTGATTGGATCTGATATTGTCACAAATCAAAACATGTATTGGAAATACCTTCTCACAAGTGGTCAGTAAACTGGACAGAAGCCGCTGTCCCCTCAATAACTGAAATTGAGTTATCCCTTTAGACTCGTTTTTCTAACAGAATCAATCGTGCATCTTACTCAGTCCAGTTTGCAATTTCTTACGACTCGTGATCACTGACAGGTATGCTCACGAATACTACATGTACCTGTGAATTCATACCCTTAACACATTTAGAATATGTGTCTGTTACTGACTCATGGGATAGCGTATCAGTAACTAGTATGTTTTTGCCCGAAACGTGTTTCATTGACGGGCCATATTGCTTCAGCAGCAGTAAAAGATCCTGTAATCTGTGACGACATGAATAGAGTGTTTAGTTCATGGATATGAGAGGCAATTGATCTTACTCCACTTGAACAGTCAGTCCGTACACATAACGAAACCGTTTCTGGCCAAATAACATGCCTCATTATTCAAGTTCAATCAGAGCATATTAGTTTTATGCAATAATCAATTATATGAAAGCATTAGCCATTGGTTTGCCGTTCTGGCACACCATAATGCAGTCTCTCTGGCTTTGTCCAGTCATAATATGACAATTTCAACAAGTGAAACGCAATTTAGACCATCAAGGCACAGATCACTTTTATACTGACACAGGAGTTGTGATCTTAAGACCATATGGTAATCGTAAATAATGATAATGACCATACTGCCTTTTCAACGTGGCTATTTTTTTCTATGGAGTGTATTCAATCTCTCCAATCAGTCGGACATTTTACTCACGTCGTCTACACATACTGAACATGTGCACATGCCGTTTTAATGCCAAAAAGTCATTTAATCACACAAATACTGCCTTTTCGACAGTTTTTCTACACTTTCCTGCATACAAGTTTGTATTGGGAATATATTTTATATCAACTCCTTTGACCGCATTTTGAGGGTGATTGTGCCAGCCCTGCCTTTCAGGAACACCAACAAGATGGAGACACTAATGCAGATGATGATGAAACTGATTGAAAGCACTGTATTAAGAAAATTCCTGCATACACACAGTGGCCATTTGAAATATAACATGTTTGCCATAAACAGTGACTTGAAATAGACTTTAGTCATATATAATTGACTTTCAATAATGATCATAGCCTGGGGAAAAACAGTCCAAATGGTTTGTGCATGATTATATCAGAAATATATGATTTTCACGGCAGCCATTTTGAAAATTAGAATAAAATAGGAATAACTCATGTTTTCTTTGATGATACAATGAACGTTTGTTCCAAGAATGTATAAAATCAGTCAACACAATGTAGTTATAAATACACCTTACTAAAGACAGTACGTAGTGAAGACATAAGAAATATTATTTACATAGAGGCCATTTTGCAAACAAAATATCCGCCATACCAGCTATCAGAAAAAGTGGAACCAACCCCAGTTGTATTATTTGAAGTAGGTAGATGGCATAGCCGAAAAAATAAACATTATATCTGCATTATAAATGTAGATATGAATATTATAATGTATTGTATACGATTTCAGGGCAGCCATTTTTAAATATAAGATGGCCGCCATGGGGGTTGTTAAAATTAAAATAACACTGGTGTTGTTTGTGGTCAAAAGATGATTATCACCAAAAAACGAATCAAACTTCTACCTGTATTAGAAGTGTACATATAATGAATATAGCATTTCAGGGAGGCCATTTTGCAAACAAAATATCCGCCATACCAGCTATCAGAAAAAGTGGAACCAACCCCAGTTGTATTATTTGAAGTAAGTAGATGGCATAGCCGAAAAAATAAACATTATATCTGCATTATAAATGTAGATATGAATATTATAATGTATTGTATACGATTTCAGGGCGGCCATTTTTAAATATAAGATGGCCGCCATGGGGGTTGTTAAAATTAAAATAACACTGGTGTTGTTTGTGGTCAAAAGATGATTATCACCAAAAAACGAATCAAACCTGTATTAGAAGTGTACATATAATGAATATAGCATTTCAGGGAGGCCATTTTGAAATTCAAGATGGCGGCCAAAGGAATTGTCGAAACAAAAAAATGGAACCAACCCCAGTTTCGTTCTCCGTGGTCTAAAGATGACAAAAACATTGGTTACAAGAATGTAATAAAAACAAATGCAAAACTACATAACAGTATACACTAAGTTAGCATTGCCAATCATGCCAATAGACATGATAGATGTTCGGTATTGTGTTATAATCCGGGCAAGATTAACGCAGGCAGTTGTAAAATTGTGTCTATTGACCCGTCCTATAAATAGGTTACCGAACTTGTAAATCACGATTAACTTCTCTTAGAACTACATCCGGGGCATCAGCGTTAGAATCGGCGATGTTTGCCGGTTTGACGTCACATTGTTCGTGATGACGTAAGCAATGTGACGTCAAATTGTAAGAAAATGCTAATTCTACCGTCATAAATGACCCCCTTCCCCCTCCAAATAATATTGTTCTAAGGGAAGTCACTCGTGCTTTTCCAAGTTCGGAAATCTATGTGGCTGTGACTGGAGAAATGGGGCTTATGTGTTTTGCGGCCAGTGTAGATCCAGATCAGTCTGTGCATCCGCACAGTCTGATCAGGATCAGCATTGTCCGCCATTCTATGAATGAAACACTCGGCTCGTTATCATGGTTATCAGGCTACAGGAGCGTGCTATTCGATCAGGAGCTACATTAATTAGTCACGAATTCCATAGAACCATTTCTCCAGTCACAGCCACATATATGATTGGTCATGATATCGGTGGATGTAAATAGAGATTACCAGTCCAGTGGCTATTGATATCAAGTTTATCAGGCAAGGCTAGTTCTAGGAAACGCGTAGGAATTCCAAGGGTCACCGAGTAATTCCTACAGTTTACGTGCTGAACCTGATAAACTTCATATCAATATATACTAGGTATTTATCAGGTAAGATACCCGTTGATGAAATATAAAACAGTTTTCAGGTAGGTCGGGTTACCCGCATCACAATACTGGTTTGTTAGACCTAATTCTGTTCTATACACTGTTCTGTCAATATGTAGTATACTATAACAAGTTTAAATTGAACAATACAATGAGGGTTATAATATATAATGGTTTAGTAGTGTAGTAGTAAACAAATCAAATTATAAAGTGCAATATTTAGCAACTGATTCATGAGACAGGTCATGCGATTTTGTACCTTCGGACATCTGCGTAATTTCATGACATACGTTTACAAAACCGCATGTACTCTGAAACGTTTGTCAACTTTCGACGTTATTTCTGAAAAATATTGTAAATTTTGTGACAGGAGAAATTGGAGAATCCGGATGCACAGTCTGCTGAGTATTTGCACTGTTCGTCATCCCTATAATGAAACACCAGTCATTATTCTAACAAGTAATATAGATCGTTATAACGCTGCGGGTGTGTGGTGTGCTATTTGATCAGGAGCTGCTCTGGTCACAAATCCCATGAGCCCCATTTCTCCAGTCACAGTCACAAATATGTACCATGTATAAGTTAAATCATTGACACGGTGTACAGTTTAGCTGCATATACAACACACTAATGAAGTTTATTGCATAAAATGGGCCGTTTGTGTAAAGGTACATGCCCACTCAGTAGACATGGTAGACACACAATGTTTTTTATATGATTTAAATAAGTGTATATTTGTGTCACTATTCCACCAGTTCTAAAACTTACGAATGCCCGCTATACAGATAATAATCATTTAGTAATATTTAATTATTTATACTAATTAAATGCGTCACCTGAAAAAACAAAATTTTCGACAGATTATAAAGTATGATCATTGCACATCGAAAAATAAATACAGAGAATAAATAGTAATGTCCCTTAACATTTTAAGCAAACACGGTTATCGCCCTTGATATTAGTGTGGAAATTTTCTTCTGATATAAAATGTATAATAGTGTCAATCAATACGTGGGGTAATGGTGAATGAATGTTTAGTTTGCCAGAAAATGTCTCAGATGATGTCTCTGATATAAAGAACATTTTGTGCCTACTTTAATAACACTGTGCAATAAAATACTACACTAGTGTAATAAATATATGCAAATGAGCCCGCTATAGAAAACATGTTAGGTAATCAATCCAATTTCATATTATGATGATGTGCGTATGCAACAAATATAATACAACCTTTGTGTTGACTTAATATAATATGTATTAAACTCGTTGACTGATATCATACGAAACTCTTGAGCACACTATTGTCCAGCGATTGGCTTAGAAAGTAGGGTGAACTATACACATATAAAGTAGTCATACACACTGTACATGTAATCATTTGTTGGTTTACAACACTGTACAAAGATAGAGTAATAATTGATGATTTTCACCAAAAAGAAAACCTATTACATACATACATTACATGTAACATGATGTACGTGTATATACATGTATTTTGAAATGTATGACTATCAAATATCCCTATTGCCATTAACAGTTTCAGTTTTCGGTTATGTTTTGTTATGTTTACAATTTTCCTCTGGCCAGGTACGATATAATTCCGAGGCTGAGTACAAGCAGCATGTTCCCAGCTACAGTCGCAGTGCCTGCAAAATAAAATACAGACACAATGACAAGATATGAGACACGCCATGCGATTTTGTACCTTCGGACATCTGCATAACTTTAGTAAATACGTTTGAATTTGCAAAATTTTTACATAAATAAACTCAAAAGTTGACAACATTGTCAGAGTACATGCGGATTTATACATGAACTCTCAAAAGTTTGTCAACTTCTGACGCCATTTACGGAAAATATTGTAAATTATGTAAACGTATTTCCTGAAATTACGCAGATGTCCGAAGGTACAAAATTGCATGGCGTGTCTGATATAGTGAGGAGATTCATGATGGTCACAGAACACATCTACCAAAAAACAATGAATTAAGTTTATTGCAAAAGAGGAAAGTCTACTAAGCATCTTCGTTGGCAGATTTATTAAATGGCGAACAGTGCAGATCCTGATCAGACTGTGCAGATGCACAGACTGATCTGGATCTACACTGGTCGCAAAACCCATAATACCCATTTCTCCAGTCAAAGACATAAATAAACAATGTGTGATCCTGATGCATATTTGCATATTCTTGTGCCGTTTGTTTACGTTTTCAGTCACAAGTATATGCAAATATGCATCACCTGAAAAAATAATATTTTATACAGATTATAAAGTATGATCATTGCGCACTAAAAATAAATACAGATAATAAATAGTAATGTACGTTAACATTTTAAGGAAACACGGTTATTGCCCCTGATATCAGAGTGATAATTTACGTCTGCTATAAACTGTATAATAATGCCAATAAATACGTGGGGTAATGGTGAATGAATGTTTAGTTTGGCCGGATTAGCTCAGTAGGTAGAGCGTCGGACTGCGGATTTGGCAAGACAAATTCATGCTAGCCTAGTCCTATCGGATGGGGACTTAATAAATAGTCGGTCCCGACATGCAAGGTCATCGAGCCACTGCCGTCTTTAAATCAAATCATTTACATTTTACACTAGTATTTATTATTAAGTTAATACGTTCTGAGTGGACAAATAAATTGTATTGCCTGTTCGACTAATTCTTGCAATCCGATCAGGATCTACATTGTTGTCATGCAGCCACATCAGTGCACTCTCATAACGGTATACAAGGTATACACAGTTCTTTATCAAGTTAGCCCTTACAAGGCCAGGCGCGGATACCGAAATAATTGCAGGGGGGGTCTGTAATTAAAATTCGGCATAGCCGACCTCCGCGAGCGCGAAATGGTAAAGTAAGGGGGATCTGGGGGTCCTCCCCCAGGAAAATGTTAGATGCCAGATCATCCAACTATTCGAGTATTGTAGATTTTCGTCTTTTTTTTTTTTTGCCGGGAGCAGGGGGGGGGGGGGGGTCCGGATCCCCTGTGTGTCTTGAAGTACTGTCTCTGAATATCTGATACCTTTACAAGTGGTTGTTAAAATTGTATTTATGAATCAATTTTGATGTTTTATATATCAAACTGAAGATGATATAATAAAGTTTCGTTTGCTTAGAAATTACGGGAAAATGTTGACGTCATGACGTCATGATGACGTCATGTTGTAACTGATTGTTTATCCAAGATGGCGTCGCCACAAACAATGGCCGCCGAAGTTGTTAAGCTGTGTTATTCCACTTTTTCACCGATAACAGTAGCCTATTTCACAAACATTGCAAAGTATACTTTCCTAGCAACGTATACTTTGAGGGAGAAATTTTCCATTTTAGCCTTTAGGATTAAATTTATTATTTTTTATTATACTGAATTTATTTAATTATCACAACCATTTTGGCTGTGATAATGTAATCAATTCAGTATAATAATTCTGCATAGTTTTAATCATCAACTATATGCAATCATTAGTTCTGTATGAAATAATGTATTTCGGAAAAATCAATGATTACTCCCTCAAAGTATACTTTGCTATTGTCTGTTCCACGAAATGCTGCCCAAGATTTATTGCTATGAAAACACTCCAAACTGCTTATTTTTTATATAAAACAATGAGCCTAGAAATGAGCCTACTTTTTATTTCAAGAAAATCCGTCTAATAACAAAGTTATTTCGAATAAACAGTCATGGATGGGCTTTTGCCTTATAAATTCATTTCACCGAATTTTAGTTGTTGACAATAAAAGAAGAAACTGCTATGCAATAATCACTTCCGGTCAACAACAACAACAACTATTTTTGCGAACTGAACACAAATTCTTAATAAATTTGTTTATTAACATCATTTTCTGGCATATAATTTAAACAATTTGCATTAAAATATATCAATTAATCATTTAATCTTCATATATTTAGCGAATATCATTCATCCATAAGGTTCCAAGTCGATCTGATACTATTGCTAATACGTCCTAATGTATTGTAAATTGTGAATGCTAACGAACTTGATTCGATTAAACTCGTGACCTTCACCAACCAATCAGCATTTAGTAAACCAAGTTGTCCGCCGGAAATTCGTCCGGCAAAGAAACTGGCTCACAGGAAGTGACTATATACTTCCGCCGGAAATGACGTATATATGGTGTTCCCAAGTCATACCATTAGAGAATGTAGATATACACCGGTGTCGATGTGCGAGGATATGTGCAATTAATTTTTCGTGGTAGGAACAGCGTGCCAACCTCAGCTTGGCGTTGTCAATAGATACGAAAGCTGTAGCAGATGATGATGACATCATGTTGTATTTTGACCAAATTCTCGGCATTTTCTTCTGTAATTCTTGTACGAACACCGAGAAATGGAGGCTCGATTCCTTTATTTTTCAACCTGGCAAGATTTACTCTCATAAATACAAGGTTAGTGTCTTGTTTTTAATGATGAAATCCAGCAAGCAGTTCGATGCTAGAAAAATGTTGAAAATCTGATCGCACGTGACATTTTAACATGGCAACCCTGCATTCAATTCTTGATTTATGGCTATTACTTCATAATAGGACCGAATTTAAAAAAATAAAAAGATGGCTCATTGCTAAATTTTGCTGAAAAATGATTTTATGCCAAAAAATAAGAGTTTTAGGGTGTTTAAATAGGTGTAACAGTTGGGCAGGTTAACGTGAAACAGACAGTAGATAAGTATAGTTTGTAATTTTAATGAAATCGGCTACTGTAATAAGAGAGATGCAGGGAAGACATCCTGACCAGGAGAGGCTTACAAAGTTGCAAGTACATAGAACAGTGAAGCGGTTTGAGCAAACTGGATCAGTTCTCGATGGACGACACGGCAATAGTGGAAGGCCAAAATCTGTCAGAAGTTCAGAGAGCATTGCAGAAGTCAGGCATGTGATTGAAGAAAGATCTGTTAGAAAAATAATGGGTGACATTACCAACAATCCTAGTCGTGCAAGTGTTCACAGAATGCTAAGGTATGATTTGAAGTTGACTCCATACACCATATCAATTATGCAGCACCTTAAAGACTCGGATATTTCAAGTAGACTACGGTTTGCTAATTTGATGAAGGAACATCTCGAAATCACAGATGTGCTATGGTTCTCGGATGAAGCTCATTTGTATTTGAATGCGCAGGTAAGCAAGAAAAACTGTCGTTATTGGGACAGTGAAAAACCAAACATTTATATTGAGAAACCCTTACATGGCGAGAAACTTACCGTATGGGCAGCAATAAGTGCTAAGGGAATAATCGGACCATTCTTCTTCGAGGACGAGTTTGGGGATGTTGAATATGTCAAAAGCGAACGTTATTTGAATATCATAAGGAGCAAATTTATGCCGGCCTTACGCAGGAAAGGAATATACATCAGTAGCATGTGGTTTCAGCAGAACGGTGCAACCCCGCACACAGCACTACGCGTCATTGCGTGACTTGAACAGAAATTCGGAGACAACTTTGTTTCATTCAAGACGAAAAATGAGTGGCCGCCCCATTCTCCGGACCTGAGCCCTTTTGACTTCTGTCTCTGGGGATATTTAAAAGACAGAGTTTACAATCCCTTACCAAACAACCTAGATGAACTGAAAACGGCTATTCGCAGGGAAATGAGGAAAATCACTACATGAACGTGTGAATCTGTCATCAGAAATTTTAGTGAACGTTTAGACGTTGTCATAACATAAAAAGGACGTCATCTTGAACACATACTATGACGTCGTGTACGTTGTTGGTGATACTTTTGATAACGTCAAAACAACGTCATACAGTGACTGACGTTTCTAGCGCAAACATACAATTATGTACATAATACAATGGTTGTCTCTATCATAACCATTAGTAAATATAATGCGAGTACCATGTGGGTGTAATAATACATGATAATATAAATAATGCATTTGAATGCAGCAGGTATATGCACATGCTCATGGTCAGGGATTGTGCTAGATATTTAAAAGTTGGTATTTTTCTTTTATGTTCATATACGACCACTAAAAAAGGCACACCAATAGAAAGAAGACAAAATTCACATTTCGTAATTGCAATATCACTATCGTACAACAAATTTAGGCATATCCTTTATACTACACAATCTACAGAAACTTTTTAAAAATGTACAATAGCGACGTACTTTGCGGCGTGTGACGTTTTCACTAGACATTTTAAAGTGCCTATTTTTTTATTATGTTTATGTGTGACCGCCATAAAATGTACTCTACTAGAAAGAAGACAAATTACAATATTAATTATTTTATAACAAATGCTGGCATATATTCCATATCCGACAAGCTTCGTTTACGCTTAAAAGAATGTAAAATAGTGACGTAATTCGCAAGATGTAAAATTTCCACTATACATTTTGAAGTATGTATTATTTTATTAAGTTTATGGGCAACCACCATGAAATTTACATTAATAGAAAGAAGATACAATGCACATTTCGTAATTACAATAGTATTATCATACAAGAAAGAAATTAGACAGTTTAAAATTTCTTATCACATAAACTACGGCAACATTTTATAAAACGCACAATAACGACGTAATTTGCAAGGTGTGACATTTCCACTAGACTATTTAAAATGCGTAGTTTTTTATGATGTTTATTTGCGATCGCCAGACAATGTGCACGACTAGAAAGAAGTTACAAAACACATTTTGTGGTTACAATATAATAATTATCGTGCTATATAAATTCAGCAAATATTTTCCATCACACAAACTACCGTAACTTTAAAAAATGTGCATTCGCGACGTAATCCTTAAAGTGTGACATTTTCACTAGACATTTTGAAATGCGCAGTTTTTCATTCATTTTCTACACGGATCCTACACATTGTATTTCACAAGAAAGACTATAAAATACACATTGTATAAGTTCAATATTATTTAGTTATTTGAATGTGTGACATGAATTTTCTTCGATTTACTTTTCTAATGAAATAAATAAAATGCGCATTTACGACGTTGTGACAAAATGTGACACCTATTGTAGCATAGCATCAAATATAAATATATCGATAACGTGTTCAGATTGCCCACTCAATTTTATAACACAAACTATTTATACCCTAATGAAAAGTGTGCATCTCAGAAATATGCATAATATATACCCGAAGTAGTTGTTTCGTCGCCTCGCTTTGCGAATGAAAGTATGTTCCTGCTAACGTTTTTCATTTGTGACATAATTCTCCAAATTACAAATTCGTCTCTTATTTATTGATTTGGCTATGAAATGACAAACCATTTATGAGTTGATAACTTAACACAACACTAATAGTTATGTATGATACACTGGCCTTGAATTCTTAAGATATTTTGAGTATCAATATATCTTAACTTCATATGTGGGGTATTTATTTTCTATTTTTCACGTGTCTACACTGGTTTACTACACCGCAAAAACGACGTCATTCCAAAATAACTCACTTGACATAATACTTCACGGACATACGCATTTCACATCTTAACCCTAATCATTAGTACAACAATGAACAAGTTCCGACGATGAGAAAGGTAAAATAATAACATGAACGTTCACCCGAGTGTTGATTGTTGTTACGCGTCTACACGCAAATTTGGATGTAAATGACGTTCGCTAGTCGGTACCATTTTAAACATGTGCATGCAGCACACTATTGTTTTTGATAATTCAAATGAATATCCAATTAGCTTTCTTTGCAAATTTGGATGTAAATGACGTTCGCTAGTCGGTACCATTTTAAACATGTGCATGCAGCACACTATTGTTTTTGATAATTCAAATGAATATCCAATTAGCTTTCTTTTGATGTATGACATGTGCACATTGACATTACTGGTGTCCAGTTATGCCCTGTTTATACATAATAGTACGGTCGAACACGTCATTATCACCAACAACGTACACGACGTCTATAGATATGAACTGGAAAATATGTTCATGTAAGGTGGAAAATGTGTATGTATTATATGTCAGAAAAAACCTTATTATGTGTACAATAACAATGGTGTGTTCATTATTACTGCATCGTTCTCGATGAAATAAATAATGCGCCTGCAAATGGTATCAGATATTATGAGACACCCTGCCAAGGGTGTCCGGTTTAGAGAGGTTCCACTGTTGTTATCACCCATATTTTCATTCCATAGCCCACACATGTAACCCTTGTGCTGAAGGTCAAGAATACATGACTGTAAAATTGCGTTAATGTTTTTGAGGGTTACATCTTCCTGCAGTGGTCTGATTTTGTTTTCAATTTTACTCATCAAAACGCATAGTTTGTGCTGTCAAACCATATTTTTTATTGAGAAAGAATAATATAAACAACATCAGCCGACAATTTAAGTTACCAACATTCCAACGGTGACTGGAAAAATAGAATGTACATGTATATCTTATTATTGTTCCATCTGCCTGAAGCTACTTCTGTGCGATGAGACGAAACATATAAATATATTCATGTAGATATAAAAGGTAAAACAAATGCAACGAACGCCCACAACAATTATTCCCCCAATGAACCACCATGAAAATAAAACTCCCAGCAAGAAATCAATTGGCACAAAATAAAATTGATGTCGGTTACCAGTACGTAGTGAATTAGAAATACATAATTTTTCTCTGGCTGTCGGCGGGACAACCTTAAACAATGTTAAGAATATTGATTAATGGTAACCCGCTTGCGCATGTCGTGCGCGTTTTCGCGCCAATCGTGGTCATTAGGTGTGACCACCAGCGGAATCATGTCATTCAAGTGTTGACCGACTCTAGAGCGACATGTATTTTTTGTGCTGCTGGTTTGCGTCGTAGTATGGCGGATTCGAGTACAATTTGGTCGGGCTTATTGGACAGCTAGCTAAATAAAAAAGGGAATTCGACAGGCAATTCAACAGCAAGTCGGACTGCAGATTTGGGTGCAGTTGTCGGGCATGAAGGGCGACATTGAGCGGGAGCGTTTGGCAGTTGAGGCCGAGGTGTAGAAGATACATGCAGGGGGTGAATACACGTGGATAACACAGGGTAATATGATTCAATTGACTTTTAGTTCTGACATTGAATAGCAGATACTGTCAATTCAATTCAATTCAGAGTTAGGACACATAGTAGTCTTTCCAAATTTGCGTTTGAAGCGTTACTTTGTTTACTTTCTAATGTGTGAAGAGTGACCTAAGACATTTGCTAATACACACTTTATTAGGTAAGTTTATGGTACTATGTTTGTGTCATATTGTAGTATTGTGTCTTAATAACAATATAGCGAAGTATGAACGTCACCACCCTGCATATGTTTTCTATATTTTAGTGCGCGAAGTGTACATGCTATTACGCACAGTTTTACTTTGTAGCGTGGTGTAGCTATATAGTGCCTATAAGGCGGAAAACGTGAAGCTATTATGTGGGAGGTTGTGAATGCAGTATTCATTAAACCCCATTGCTGACTTCTAAGGACAGAACCGAGACCCTTTTGCAAAAGAAAGAATAAACAGTCTACATTTGCTAATGCGTATAAACAGAAACGTATATGCCCCCCCCCCCCTTCTCCGTAATACTGTTGCTGCTTTGTGGGCCCATACTGTTTCAGGATAGGGAAATATGCCAGTATGTCGCAGTGGGGCTCGGTGCAGTCCATGTTTGGGGGCAAGGTGCCACATGAGGGGCCGATGTATAAATTGGCGCAGCCGTATTCAAGGCCGTTGGCGCAGAATGGAGTCGGTGGAGGCGTGTAACAAAACGAAGGTGGACAATTTAAAAGATGAGTATTGCTGTGTTGGATTGCAGTTATATTTGAAAAGTAATACTGGGACTGGTCTTAATCGTATCTCATATGCAATCGTATGCACATGGTATAATACATATTTTATGAATAACATTTGTTGGACATTTGACTATATCTGGAAGAAGGAGGCTTATGACCTTTGTGGCCGGTTTGGCTTCCGATCTGACAGAAATGTTTTGCAGTCTGATAAAACGTATTATGATTGTTAGGAACACTTGTGATGTGTTTCACTGATTGATTGACTAATAGTGCATGACCTGATCAGACTGTGCGGATGCGCATGCGAATCTGGCACTACACTGGCCATGGGCAGTATTTTTTCAGTCACAGCCACAATCATTTCGTACTGGGTATACTGAATATTTCATGATTGATATTCGGTAATATATTATTATTATTTGTTTTTAATACCGGAAGTTGATGTTTTGCACTCGGCGTATCAGCAAAATCTGGTATGCCCCTTCTGTGATACTGTTGCTGCTTTGTGTGCCCATACTGTTTCAGGATAGGGCAATCTGCCAGTATGTCGCAGTGGGGCCCGGTGCAGTCCATGTTTGGGGGCAAGGTGCCACGTGAGGGGCTGTGAATACGGCGGGAACGGGCGCTGCTTCGCCTGTGGGTCGTCCAGCTATTGGCGCATAATGGAGTCGACTGAGGCGTGTAACAAAATGGTGGACAATTTAAAATATGAGTATGCTTGACTCATGATTTGTATAGGAATTTGGAATTCCATGTGCTGGTTTGCAAAGTTGTTGTATGCACATGGTATACTACATATTTTATGAATGGCCTTCAGTGGTCATTTGACTATATCTCGTGTAAGGAGGATTAAGGCATTTGTGGTTGGTTTGGCTTCTGATCTGCTACTAATGTTTGACAATCTGAGAAAGACGTATTATTATTGTTAGGAACACGTTTGCTGTATTTCACTGATGGATTGATGAATATTCCATGCCCTGGTCAAGACTGCGCGGATGTGCAGGCGGATCTGGCATCATACTGGCCATTGCGTTCTTCAGCATATTCATCTATGTTGTGTGTTGGCTTATTACGTACTGGTCATATTATACTGAATATTTCATGATTGATATTCGGTGACAATGTTTTATGCTTTTGAGTATACCAACACACATGTTACTGGGTGGGAGGCGTCATATATTACAATACAGAGTATACTGAAGATTGAAGATTGGTTTTTGGTGGTCGTGCTTATGGCATACCCCCGGCGTCGTCGGCGTCGGCGTCGGCGTCGGCGTCGTCCACAAACTTAACGTTGGGGGTAAATGTCTTATAACTTCCGTTTCCTTTCATGGTTGTTATTTCATACATGCATTCCTCAGATGACCCTCTATCATGATGTAGCAAATCCATGACCCACCACCCAACCCTTACCCCAAGGTCAAGGTCACAAACTTAGCACATTCATAAACTTAACGTTGGGGTACATTTCTTATAACATCTGTTTACTTTCATGGAACGCCTTGATATTTCATACATGCATTCCTCAGATGACCCTCTATCATGATGTAGCAAGCAAATCCATGACCCATCACCCAACCCTTACCCCAGGGTCAAGGTCACAAACTTAGCATGTTCATAAACATAACGTTGGGGTAAATGTTGCGCAACTTCTGTTTATTACAGGGAATACCTTCATATTTCATACATGCTTTCATCTAATGATACTCTATCGTACTATAGCAAATCCATGACCCACCTCCCACCCAATGTCAATGTCACAAACTTAGCACATTCATAAACTTCACGTTGGGGTAAATGTCTTATAACATCTGTTTCCTTTCATGGAACGCCTTGATATTTCATACATGCATTCTTCTGATGATACTCTATTGTGCTATACCAAATCCATGACCCACCACTTACCCCAAGGTCAAGGTCACAAACTTAGCACATTCATAAACTTAACGTTGGGGTAAATGTCTTATAACATATGTTTTCTTTCATGGAACGCCTTGATATTTCATACATGCATTCCTCAGATGACCCTCTATCATGCTGTAGCAAATCCACAACCCACCACCCAATCTTTACCCCAAGGTCAAGGTCACAAACTTAGCATGTTTATCAACTTAACGTTGGGGTAAATGTTGTGTAACTTCTGTTCCTCTATTGTGCTACAGCAAATCCATGACCCACCCCCCCCCCCACCCATTTCCCCAAGGTCAAGGTCACAAACGTAGCACTTTCATACATGCATTCCTCATGTGAATAGCTATCATGCTGTAGAAAATCACCAACTTAGTGCGTTCATAAACTTAACATTGGCTTAAATTTTGTTTTACTTCTGTTTTCAGGGAGCGCATTGATATTTCATACATTCGTTCATCTTAATATGCTATATTATGCTATAGCAAACCCACGACCCACCTTGCACCACTGACCCCAATGTCAAGGTCTTTGCTTACTTTCTACTTCGTGGACAGTGACCTAAGAATATTTATAATACACACTTTATTAGGTAGGTTTATGGTAATATTTGTGTGTTATATTGTAGAATTGTCTCTCAATAACAGTTACTGTATAACTAACTATGAACGTCAAAGTCATGCATGTTTTTTTCTATATTTTAGTGCGCGAAATGTAGATGCTAGTACGCACATCTTTAGCATTGACTATTGTGTAGCGATATACTGCAACCTGTTGTATATAAGGGGAAAACGTGCAGCTAATTGGATATCAATATGTCAGCCTGAGAGTTGTATCAATATAATTACCTCCTCCTCCTCCAGTCGAGGTACAAGTGGGCAGATCCGTCCATGAACCGGTAGCCTCACATGTAATCGTTGTGCTGGCTCCGCCCGTGCTAAATCCCTTGTCGCACGTAATGGTGGCTGTTTCTAAGTAAGTAGTTACACCAGCGATATCCAAGCCCGTACGTCCATTAGCTGGGTGGCTTGGACTCGAACAATCTACAACACATGACTGTACAGGTAGGCCACCAACATTTAATGTCCTATATGTGGCTGTGACTGGAGATGTTCCATTGATGGAATGGTGAACATTGCAGATCATGATGCAATGGCGGCCAGTGCAGATCCTGACCAGACTGTGCGGATGCACACTCATGTAGCCAGATAACGATCTAGTTTGTGTGTAAGAAGCAAGCTGATGTTCCATTGATGCAATGGCGAACAGTGCAGATCCTGATCAGACTGTGCGGATGTACAGGCTGATCTGGATCTACAGTGGTCGCAAAACACATAAGCCCATTTCTCTAGTCACAGCTACATATAACATATAGTGAATCGTTATATTGTGCTACATGTATATACTATATAGATGTAATACTACTGTCAAGCAGGCTGCATGAATGTCTGCCAAAGTTGAACAGCATACGCGTAAAGATCGTCTTCGGTATATTTTATTTGGAATGTTTCAAACTTTTAAAAAATTGACACAATTGTTTAAAAAAAATAAATTATCGAGTGGTACCTATTGAGACCGTAAAATGATGAAACTACAATAATATGTTGCGCAGTATCCAAGTAAATCGTTTATGCTCAACAGATACCAACATAAACAACAAAATAAGAAATAAAGTAGATAATCGTAAATAACTAACCGAATGCATAAACTAACCGAATTGTATCTAAACAGAGGGTGAGTATTATAGCCAGCGTGTTTTCTCTCTGTTAGTCTATACAATTATTTTACTTTCACTCTCATCAAAACATGTGTGTTGTGTTTATGTGTTGTCATGGAATGTGTTATAATGTCTTATCACCTGCAGTCATTGCTTGCTGAATTGGAAATCATTTTAGGAAGTATTTTTTTCCTTTTTTGTACATGTAATCAATCCCGTGAATCATAACACAATCACTTCCATTAGATATAACACTATGGACAAAAACTCCCGTTAGATGTAGCACTATGGCCGATCACTCCCGTTAAACACAGCACTATGGTCAATCACTCCCGCGAAACATAACACTATGGCCAATCACTCCCGTTATATATAGCACTATGGCCAATCACTCCCGTTAGATAGATATAGCACTATGGCCAATCACTCCCGTTATATATAGCACTATGGCCAATCACTCCCGTTATATACCCGTTATATATAGCACTATGGCCAATCACTCCCGTTATATATAGCACTATGGCCAATCACTCCCGTTAGATAGATATAGCACTATGGCCAATCACTCCCGTTATATATAGCACTATGGCCAATCACTCCCGTTATATATAGCACTATGGCCAATCACTCCCGTTATATATAGCACTATGGCCAATCACTCCCGTTATATATAGCACTATGGCCAATCACTCCCGTTAGATAGATATAGCACTATGGCCAATCACTCCCGTTAGATATAGCGCTATGGCCAATCACTCCCGTTAGACACAGCACTATGGTCAATCACTCCCGTTAGATATAGCATTATGGCCAATTGCTCCGGTTAGAAGTAGCACTATGGTAAATCACTCCCGTTAGATTCAGCACTATGGTCAATCACTCCCGTGAAACATAACACGTTTGATACAGCAGTATGGCAAAGTCACTCCCGTTAGACATAGCATTATGGCCAATCTACGGGGCGCCAAGTGGGACATGGCTCAATTTTGTGCCACAAAATTCATTTTTGTGCCACAAAATTCAATTCTGTGTCACAAAATTCACTTTTGTGCCACAAAACTCAATTATGTGTCACAAAATTCAATTCTGTGCAACAAAATTAAATTCTGTGTCACAAAATCAATTTTGTTACACAGAATTCAATTCTGTGTCACAAAATTCAATTCTGCACACGCATGTAAGAAGGACTACCATTGGTCAGAAACTGGACTGGAGAAATGGGTCACGGTCGCCGATCAGCGATCCAAAATGGCGTCTGAAGAAGTAAGTTTCAGAGAACGCTGGATGAAACACACTTGTTACTGCTTTGTAGCTTAGTGTTGCAAGGTATTCTTACTGTTTAAACGTATACACGGGGTGCTAGCAAGGTCCCACGATAAAATGGTCTCGTGTGGTGGTTACAATAAGATTAGTCACAATAAGATTCTTGGACAGAACTAGAGGTATATATTTTGTAATCATAATATAACCAAAATAACTGTCCATAAAGAAGTATAATATTGATATATTGGGTTATATTTTCGCATTGAAATATTTAAACCTGCAAGTGTACTCCACCATCTAGTAACAATAGACTATCCTACGCAAACTAATTGTTGTGGACAAAACTGACTTTTGTGGGCAAAACTGAATTCTGTCCCACAAAACTGAATTTTGTTCACAAAACTCAATTCTGTCTTACAAAATTGAATCCTTTATAACAAAAATGAATTTTGTATATCAGAATTTTACATAATTGGATTTTGTGATTTTTAGTGTTACAAAACTCAATTTTGTCTGGACAAAATTGGTTTTTGTATCAGAATTTTACATAATTGGATTTTGTGATTTTTAGTGTTACAAAACTCAATTTTGTCTGGACAAAATTGGTTTTGTACACATCATTAACCTGTCCTGCATGGCGCCCCGTACAATCGATCCCGTTAGACATAGCGCTTTGACCAATAACTCCCGTTAAACATAGCACAATTTCCAATCACTCCTGTTAAACATAATACGATGGCCAATCCCTTCCTTTAAATATAACACGATGACCAATCACTCCAGCAGTATGGCCAAGTCACTCCCGTTAGACATATCATTATGGCAAATCACTCCCGTTAGACATAGCACTATGACCAATAACTTCCGCTAAACATAGCACTATTGCCAATCACCTCTGTTAAACATAACACGATGGACGATCACTCCCTTTAAACATAACATGATGACCAATCATTCCCCTGAACATAACACCATGGCCAATCACTCGCGTTAGACACAGCCAATATGGCCAATCACTACCGTTAGACATAGCACTATGTTCAATCACTCCCGTTAGATGTAGCAATATGGTAAATCACTCCCGCTAGATATAGCACTATGGCCAATGACATAGCACTATGGCCAATGACATAGCACTATGGCCAATCACTCCCGTTAGATATAGCACTATGGCCAAATCATTTCCGTTAGACATTGCACTATGGCCAATCACTCCCGTTTGATATAGCACTATGGCCAAATCACTCCCGTCAGACATAGCACTATGACCAAATTACTCCCATTAGATATAGCACTATGGCCAAATTCACTCCCGTTATTGTGCCAATCACTCCCGTTAGACATGGCACTATGGCCAATCACTCCCGTTAGAAATGACACCTTGGCCAATCACTCCCGTTAGACATAGCACTTTGGCCAATCATTCCCGTTAGACATGGCACTATTGCCAATCACTCCATTTGGACATGGCACTACGGCCAATCACTCCCGTTAGACATAGCAATATGGCCAATAACTCTCGTTAGATATAGCACTTTGGCCAATCACTCCCGTTAGACATATCACTATGAAAAATCATACCCGTTAGGCATAACACTATGGATTATGTACAGTAGAACCTTTCTATACCGGACACCTAGAAATATTTGTATTCTTCTTTGTGTTGCTTTTAATTTAGATTGATCTATTATGTTAATGTGTGTTCTTGTTCTCAAAACACACATTGTCAATCATTTCTCAGAGTGCTTATTTACCTGTTTGAGGATCATCATTATGCTGTAATTTGTCTTGTCCTTCCTTTATCAGTTATCTGAAATACTCAATAACCCCATTCCATCCCTCTGACCCACCAATCCCCACATCATGCAATTGCATCTAGAAAACATGAAATACCATATTAACCTAACATAATACCGGTACTATCATATATATTACATGACTACATATCTAACATATTTGTCTCCTCATTGGGGGCTACCTGCTATTTGGCGTTGTGCTTCATCAGACTCACATGTGCCAGACCAAATTTCTCTGAGCAAGAGGTGACGTATGCAGTAGCTATCCACTTGTACGACTATGGCGGAGTGAATGTGTAGAGCTAATAACTCGCGTGAAACGACTAGAGGATGACGAGTTGAGTGAAAGACTAGAAAGATAGAATGTGCGTAACAGACTGGCGAGTCGAGCGTACTCGGATTATAGAGAGGTCGGTCGTCCAGGGCAGTCGAGCGTACCGACTATAATGAGGAAAGTGGTGCAGGGTAGTCGGGCGTAACCGACTGGCGAGTCGAACGTACTCGGATTATGGACATGAATACCTAGTAGGTCATATCTACTTATGACTGAAGTATTTCAGATTAAGTCACCAGATATCTCATGAGCTAGACTGACTGTTAGAACATTAGTCCACTTACGCAAAATTGTAAGCCAAATGTTGGCACAGAGTCTTTTATATTGACAGGCGGACTTCGGTAGGAAAGTTGTCCGCTAGAGTTGCCATTTATATATTATCTCAAACCATATTCTAGCAGTCGGACACTCAAAACATTCTTGTGAATACATTGGATCACAAGCCTTCACTGGGAATTGTCCCAGCCAGTAAGCCAGCCAGGCAGTCAGCCAGCCAGTCAGCAACCAGCGACGGCACGTCCATCTGGTGTATATGCGTAGAACCAGTACGCAACACCTGTTTATTCTGGAGTCCACAACACGACACCGTGTACCAGCGGGGACTCTGCTGCGCGTGGACCAAGGGCGTATCGAGTGGGGGCATCATTCCGGTGACGTCATTCCGTCCAAGGACGAGATGAATCTCGAAGGACGTTCACCCATGCATCCGCCCTAGTAGGCTGTATATTCTAGTTCCAAGTAAATTTACGACGTCATAAGAACGTCACTATCATCATAGCGGAAACCGGAGTTGATTAATGGAAATCTAAAATCGGATCTTGAACCTGATGCATAATGTTGAACTATACCTACCTGTTCCAGAATAGTGACGGTGCCTTGGTTGTGCGATAGTATCTGGGGGCTACATCCAGGGGACGTTGTCCGTACTGACATTACCATCCATTGTTTGTGCATTTCATTATATGTAAATACATCATAATTGTAAATATATACCTTGTTGTCTCTGTCCACAACGTCCTTGGTGTTCCATCCCTTCAGTAAACTATCTCGGTGTCACCCTGGCGTGACACGGATGTGCGTTCTGGTCGGATTCCACGCAGATTGTTTAACATTTAGTTGAATAGATGTCGTGATTTATTGTTTTTGCAGAGATATAACCGATTGAACTGTGGACAGACTGCAGATATGAGCTGTCTGTTCGAAGTAAAATTGGGTATTTTATACGTGTATTCTTAAGCTTATACAAAATATTTATTTTGTAAAACACGACACCGGACACCTTGGGGTGTTCCACTGTAAATCAGACATGTTAGTGCTTTATGGCACATTCTATTGTTTTGCAGTCATGAAACGACATTGTAATGAAAGGTAAATGTATATACATTACGAAAATCTCGGGTGGCCATGTCGGACTCACAGCTTAGTAACAGAAATCACGTGGTTTCCATGACAACCACCATATTCACAATATACAGAGCGCATACATTGTAAAGTGATCCTGACCAAGTTGCTGTTCATGGTGTAAGGTTTATTTGTCTCAGAATCGTTAACATAATAATGAAGCATATTTGTCTTCATAATAAACTATTGTCACCGTGTGTATGTGGAAGAAAGTCCGATATGGTCGCCAAAAAATACACGTTTCGCCATGCAACTTCTTCTAAATGACACACTTCAATACTTTTAGTATCTAAAATAGCGCTAGCAACCATATATCATGTGGACATCGATAAAAATTCATTGTCGTATATTTGCTGCAACGGCCGGCGGTGTATGCTATTTGTAGCACTCTTCAATCTTCTGCTAGCTCGACCATGGAACCATTGCAAGCAGTTTTCTGCATTTTCCATAGTACTTGATGTATAGATGAAATATGGCCTTGGTGGGAACCCGCCAGTGGGTAGATTATTTACAATCCAATATGGCGGCCAAGATGGCCGCATTATGGTACTGGAACCTTAACTTTTGTTCTAGATATCCCATAGTAACGATATTTGCGTATAAATGTAGGTTTTCAAGGTGGTAGAATGAGATTCTGAAGCTATTTTACCATTTCACGACCTTCTTGGTGATGTAATTTAAAGATGGCCGCCAGATTACCATAAGATGTTCCTCTGTTAATACCCTAAAAATAGCCGACTGGTACTATTCGTGCGGACAAATTCTAACTATGTATTGCTACATATCATGGACTGAGTTAGAACTTTGGTACAATGACACCAATAATATGCAATGACAAGGTAAATTGACGAATATAGCTATGTTGGGTTCATGTCGGAGATTGGTAGTATTAAGTCAGTCTGGGTTCTCTGAATTAAAATTGTCTCTGCGAGACAGATACTGAATATATTGAACAATACACGAATATGCTTGCACTATGACAAAATGGCATGCATAAGATAATATGCATTGTAAGTACTACACCATTACAATATGTGCTTATACATGATTAGTATGCGATGATTTATATTACCATGGAATGCATACATTGCATCTTCGCATACATTATAAGATTTTATAAGATTATTTGTGATTGTATATGCATATTTTATTATTATACGGAATACATATTGCTGAACGGTGCAGTGTATATTTCGTTCAGTCATTCATTCCGGTCGTCTGCTGATCTGTACTGCTGACAGTAACAATTGTGTTCAATGTAGCATTCACAGTGTCTGCCAAATTATTTAAGCTGTATGTGTCATGTGCAGGCGGCAGTCATCTAATTTTGTTTTCATAACTTTTACTAAGTTGTACATTGTGTGTGCTACTTTCGAATGATACTTAAAGAAATTCTAACAGTGAAAAATGCCTGAAAAAAAGGGTTTGTGTGGAATCAACCGGATCCAAACAGTACATGTAGAAACTGTAAATATTTATTATTTTATTGTGTATGTGTTTCTACAAAGACATGTTTAATCTGTTTCCGAATGATTGATGGCAGCCATCTTGTATTTGAGATTCAGTTTTGTTTACATATGCTATTATATATCTCAGTTAATTTATGTCCAATGAAAACTGTCTACAGATGGAAGAGATGATTCCTATAATAGCATCTACGACAAACAGTTAGCGAACTCGGAATTAATTCAAAATTGGCTGATGGCGACCATCTTGGATTCAATATACAACTTATTATTATGTTATTCGGTGTTCTTTGACACATATGTAGTTCTATGTCAAAGAGGAGAGTCACATTACAACATTAATTCATTAAATACATACTATTGTCAGCACTTTTTACCAATATGGCAACCGGTGGCCATCTTGAATTTTAGATAAAGCTTCTGTATTAGATATTCATTCCTCCATGACCCTTAGAAACTTGAATATAACAGAAGAAATGTAAAGCATTACTTTTATTACTTATTTAACTACACTTTTTCCAATATAGCTCCAGCAATATTTTACCAATATAGCCATCGGCGGCCATCTTGAATTTGACATACAACTTCCATATTAGATATTCATTCCTCCATGACCCTTAAAACATTGTATACAACAGAAGAAATGTAAATCATTACTTTAATTAAAATTTAGCTGAACGTGTATACTGTGTGTCAATTTTTTTCCAATATGGCCGCCGGCGGTCATCTTGGAATTGAGATACAACTACTATATTTGATATTTGATATTATTTTTTCCATGATTGTTAGAAGCTAGCATAGAACACTAGAAATGGAATCAATTTTAATTGAAATTTAACTCAACTTATATATCGTCGGGCATACTTTCAATATGGCCACCGGTAGCCATCTTGAATATGAGATAGAGCGTGTATCTTTGGATAAAAAACTGTATATGGTCCTAAGGAACTTCCATACCAAAGGGGATATTTGCATCATGATGTGAAGTCAGACCCCTATTTGTTGCACTTAAGAAGCCTACTATGTGACGTAGTTACTGAAAAAGCAAATAGTGAACACAGGCTCTCGAGTCGTATATATATCACACCAACATACGTCAAGTGCTCATTGAAAATGCATAAATGAGCAAGTCAATATTAATCGATAAAAATGCACCCGTGTTTCATTATCTAATTTTAGAACATACAGTCAAGCAGTGTTATACATACGTGCACCTATATCAACATGTGACCAATACATACATTTCGTATTTGATGCATATAGCGCAGTGGTTACAGTTACATGTATTTTTGGTTTAATTAATCAACGTTGAGGGTTGTGGGTTCGAAACCAACACTGTGCTATCTTTTATTTTATTGAATTGTGTCTCTCACTTCATACTGCCAGATATCTGCCGCCGTAAATACATGTACGTTTATTTTATTAACATTATTTAATGGAATTTACAGAAACATTTTGTTTGTATTAGTTCAAAACTGATAAAGACGTATATTGCATAATGTCATTTGAATCGTCTTAGTTACATCCATATGACTGTCTGACATACAATGTGTGGGGTGTATTTACAGTCAAACATTTCCAGTGCATCCTGATCTGTGACGCTGTAAACCCAGTGCACACATCACAAGGACGCTTTTGTCAAACTATATCTAAGACATTTTCGTAAAAGTGAGAAAACGTTGAATCTGAAATAATAATTTGTCCGAGGCTCGAACTCGCACAAAAGGAAAGGCGATCGAATGCATTTACCGAGCGCTCTACCATCCGATATGTGGGGACAATAATGTTTATGCTTGCGGACAACTGGGCAATCAAAATGAATCAAATATCTAAACGTTTTACGTTTATAAATATGACATTTATTGTGCTTTTCAATCGCCTGTTTCACCAGTCAACCAGTTTGTAATTTAAATTATCTCCCAAGCTATTTGGAGCATGCATTTTCAAGCTCTAAATTGCTCTAGATAAGGCGTCTATTCGCCCAGCTAAAATGGCTGCAAACAGCTACATCCCTAGAAAGCTAGAATAGACATAGTCCGCTGACCCCGTGACGTCACGTGCCCTTGCAAATTTATCGGAAACCAACAGTAGTCATGACATGTCCTATGTCAAATACATATGGACACATACGCCCTTTATTCCGATGATCCCTACGGCGTCACGTTTAAAGTTCGTTTGACGTCATTAATTTCCACTAGGTTCTCAATAACGTCATGCTATTAACCGGCAACGTCGCTGTTCCAGGAATTGCGACAAGATGACGTAAAACAATAATATTCTTAATTGTAACGCCATATTTAATTTTTTGCATTTTTGAAACGATCAGAAAATGCAGTGTAAATATAAATAATAAAACCATGGGCTGTTGTGTTTACTGGGGTAAACAATACATTTGGTATTTTTAAAGTTTGCGAGGTGTCCTTCGGACTCCACGCACTTTAAACATACCAAATGTATTGTGCGGCCAGTAAACGCAACAGCCCATGGTTTTATTCCTTAAATAAATGTCTGATATATGCTCCCGATTTGTAAAGGTTACACTGTACAAATCCGCAGACCCGTTTTGGTGATGAAAATCTTCATAAAAAATAGTTCGATCAGTATCCGTTAGACACGAGCATTTGCAATTGGCATTGTCTGCTATGCACCTCAATTGTGTCCGTTTTGATAGGTTGCATTGCACAAATCCGCAGCCGCCTTTTTGGTGATGAAAATCCGCCTAAAATGTAGTTCGATCAGTATTCGCTAGACGCGTGCGCTTGCATATTCACCATGTCTGCTATGCACCCAAAGTGTGCCAGGTTTTGAAAGATTACACTGCACACATCAAACAAATCATTTTTGGCGACGAAAATCCGCAGAAAAAAAGTAGTTCGATCAACATTCGCTAGACACGTGCGTTTGCATGTTCGCCTTGTCTGCTATGCGCATTGCAAGCGTTTTGTCATATCGTGTTCCTTCCTACATGGTTTGTTCGCTTATTGCAAGATCAGGCGTGTTAACAATTAATGTTTTAATGTTAGTTTGTCGCTGATTTAAGAAGACGGTTGTAGCAACCTCACGAAAATGGAAAAAGAAAAGAATGCGTTACATGTCCGATGACTAGCCGTTTAAAGCGAGCGTCTTTGCACACTAGGATTGTACAATAACTAGATTTATCACACGGTGCAATTTGCCACAGACACAATTATATTTCTCAGTGCCAATTAGCACCGTCTGATAGTTAGTTGAGATCGTTGTACGTGAGTTCTGGAGTTTCATGAAAGAAATACAATTTGCCATTGGAATTTGTCATTTCGATGGTCTAGTAACATAAGGTCGTTAGCATAGCAGTTACGACCTTATGTTACTAGACCATCGATTTATTCAAGATAATACAAACATAATACAAACATAATACCACATACTGAACAAACAATGCAATATGCATGTATTATGTACACATACGGCGGAATTCATAAAAACGGCAACGAATATATTTGTGTATTTATACATGCTCTGTAATTGATTAAACTATTTTCTCAGTATTACATTTGATATATTGTCGTTGTATTTGTATATAAATTAATATGTTAGAATATAACGACGTACACGTAACACGGTGTTACACAATTTGTCGAGGAGGAGTGTTTAAGTTTTCCACTTTCCGCACAATACGGCGTCTGTTCTCGCATGTGTTGCGAGTACGCCATTCCTTCAGTGCGTAACGTTTGCGTCAACTTTTTCGTGCACTACATCCTATACTATCTATGTTACTGTACATGCTGTAACAATCTTAGACAGATTAAACTGTACACTCATATGATTGTTTACCCACGAGTAGCAGGGAGTCCTTGCATTTACATGCGTGTTTGCCACTCTGTATTTTTCTGTTATGTTAAAGAGTGTTCCTGATCACAAAGTGCACACTTATGTTCTGGAGTTCTCGGTTGCCTGACACCCTGACAATGAGGTCATGGTGTGATTTAATGAATTGCCACTGTATTATTGAAACGTCTACTGTCTGTTCGACGTTTTGCTGCCCACGAACTTTTGGCCATTAAACACATTAAATCTAAAACATATTTAAAAGTAAGTACTTTTTCATCAATAACAAAAAAAGTCACCCTCCACAAATTTGTTTGTTTCATGAAATTCCATCAAATATTGATTTTATTGCGAAAAAACGATTTTCCTATGGGAATTTAACATGGGGGCTAAAAATAGATTTTTTTAAAATATCTTTTTATTTGTCAACCGATTTTCAAAATCTAACTTTTGTTTTCTTAATTACATCATTTTCAAGCTATCTCGCCAGGTTTCGGAGTCAATTTCCAAATGTTTTCGTTTGTTGATCCTTCAGGATCAAAAAGCGAAAACATTTGGAAATTGACTCCCCACGTTAAATTCCAATAGGAAAATGTTTTTTTCGCAATAAAATCAATATTTGATGGAATTTCATCACATAAATTTGTTTTTGGGGAGGGTGACTTTTTTGTTATTGATGAAAAAGTATTTACTTTTAAATATTTTTTAGATTTAATGTGTTTAATAGCCAAAAGTTAGTCGGCAGCAAAACGTGGAACAGACAGTAGCTCACATTAAAATAATGATTTCACTTGCGAGAAAAACCCTTTAACACGTTACACAACTTTCTATATTCTGCAGACGATATTTCTGGACACTGCCGTGAAAAGGTACTACACCGACCTGACCGTCAGCATAGGCACTAATCAGCATGCACAGATCAGAGCACGCACCGTTTCCAAGGCAATTACCAGTCACCATTCAAAACGTCCATTTCCGCAATCAGCGTAGCTACAGATCAGGCTGCACGAATGTGCAGACTGGTCTGTAGCTACGCTAATTGTAGATGTCATAGGAACATGTTTCGCGGTTCGGCGACAATTTTACAAGCGAATATCTCGTAACACAGCCGGATTACGTATGTTGAGATGATCCTATGTATAACAAGTTTAACATCCGTTGACCCCGTATGACCTTTAGTTTCGTAAAAATATAAAAGGGCCCAGAATTTCGGTATTCGTCGCTTTGATTTCTGCCCTCGTCTCGGACTTCATCTCCTGCTCAGATTCTCAGGTTTGTCTTTATTTATTTATTCATTCATCCATTTATTTAAATGTATATTTATTATTTATTATAGAATATGCCAAACTAAATTATCTCCCCTGGCTATAAAAGTTTCTAATTGTAGTACAAACTTGAATATAATGTGCTAAGTTTCAGTATTTATGGTAATTATTACAATTTCATTGAAGCCTCTACTTCATCTCGTCATATATTTCCTTTTCTTGTACACTGCACAATGAAGATTATTGGCTAGAAGCATTACATTGCGTAATGCTTAGTGAATAGCACTGTATTGTATTGTACAATACAATGAGATTTATTAAGCATACATCAATGCAATGCTTCTAGCCAATAGGCTTTCAATGAATGGTAATAATTGATTGGGTTATACGAATCTAACCATTCTACGGCCTTATTTATTTTCCGTATAAAAGTGATAAAAAACACAAAACTTAAAATGCGGATTTCTATTCCTCATGAACCCTGCATTTTCCGTCAAATCTTGCATTCATCTACGGAAAATATTGATTTTTTTTTCGAAATCAATATCGACAAAAAACGGCGATAACCGTAATAGAGGCATTGTGTCTCAGATGATGTCGGGGATATTCAATATGTTTTTTTTGTTCATAGACTGTAATAAACAGGTGAGATGCTTTGGTAATACGTTTGCTAGTACTGTCATACAATGCATATTATGTGAAACAAAGACATTTTTGTTGTGAAATTTGATACATAGAGGATCGTACATGAGTGGTGATTTATGATATTTATTAAACGAGTTTACTGATTGCATAAGAAACGAGGCTACGCCGAGTTTCTTATGAACTCAGTCAACGAGTTTAATAAATAAAATATTTAATCAACAGACAGCACATCATCATAATTTGAAGCTATCATGAATCCTAGCATGTTTTCTGCAGCGGGCTCATTTGCTTGCTAATGTATCACACTAGTGTATTATGATGTTTAATCCCTGTGTTATTAAACTGTGACAGCCAAATGTATGCAATACATTTAGTATACCACCTACCCTCAGAATGGCCAATTCAAAAAGTTATCGCCCATATCCATTACGATAGACTGTCAATATATACGATGTACAGTACATGTATATAGACCAGAGACAAGAGGCGGGGCTGGTGGGCAGAGTGCGAATGCACCCCTAAAAGGTTACCACGTGTGTATTTTTACTTTATCTTACGTTTTTTACGAGCGAGATAGCTAAAATATAATATAGGGAATGTATTTAAACTATATATAATTGATTAAATTGAATGGAGAACTCGCTATTTTGTCTGGGCAAGTCGTTGCGGGCAATCATTAACTCTGCAAAATCAATCTCCGCCAAAGTCGTCGGTCCGTCGGACATGACCGTTAAAATTGCCGCCGGTCTATTCTAAGCTTCAATGAAATCACCTTCCTTTGGTATGCGCTTCTGGTGGTAGCTAGCGTTTTATTATATGACTGATACACTTAAAAAAAGCTCTTAAATATCACACAAAATTAAGTTTATTTTTATAAATGTTTTTGTTTCGGTCTGGTAAAGTTTTGTCCGGTCTGGTAAGAATTTCAAGTTTACCAGACCGATTGTCCTGTAAAATGTTGGCAGTTTTGTGGATACTGCAAAACTATGAATTTTGCAGTTACTGCCCGCAACTATTGAGATGGATGCTCCCGTATCCCTTTCCAAACTCGACCCACAATCCACACCCGCTTTGACAAGAACCTGACTACGCCACTAGTAGCAATGGATGGGGCGTTTGGGTATCTTTTTAAAGGGGTATATCAGGATTTTTTTTTTAAATACTTTAAAAATAAAAACGTGTTTTCATCATGGCCCTGTGTAAAGTGGTTTAATTGAGGATATAATATATTACTAGGACACACCAAGGTGTTGCGTTCAACAACAAAGAACATCTGATACTTATGTATCGATATCGGTGAAAATTGAAACAAACCAGCAGTCCTAGTATCGTCACATATCTGCAATTAAGGACCCATGGGACCCTGGATCATCATTTGATTAATGCATAATTGCTTCTTAAATCTGAATGGATTATAGGAATGAATGGCCTTTTTGTGGAATTTATCGGGGTATAAACTTGGAAAAGTCGCGGTTATAATTCCAGCATTTGAAATAAATTCATCAAGAAAATGTGTTTATTTTCCGTTTTCTTAAGAATTATTTTAACTGCGCCTCACGGTTACGCGGAAAGTAGTTCGGCGTGGGAGTTTACTGGGATATAAATTTTGGACAGAGACTTGCTACGGGCCAATCAAATGTTAGGCAATTGTGTAAATATGTTTGTGCTGGAATTATATGTGCATAACATACATGTGAATATTCTCTTCTTACTATATCCTACACGGTGCATAGAGTTGCCATGTTGGCCATCTAAGTGTGTACAAGCCATCGGCCAATTTTACTTCTTATTGCGTTTATATACAAACATATGCATACAATATGATGGGGAGACATCAGACGACAGCGTGCTATGCCTTGTTTGCATCAAATTAATATGCAAAGTCTGATATCTGAAGGGTTTGTTGACCATTTGTTAACATGTTTGAGTATTCAGTAAATACTGTGTAACAGTAAGAACAATACACAGTGCTTGCAGTAGATATATACATATATTACCATACATACTGTATCGAATCCAGTGACGTATAAGCAGTTATCTGAGTGTATTGCCACTATTGTCTACTTGCCTGCTATGCGAGTAGATACGGCATGTGACAGGTGTGCTTCTAATAATAGACAGTGCATCAGTTTGTCATTTTACACTTTGAAAAAATGTCCATTGTATATGTCGTGAGTGAAATCTAGCGTTTTGTGTAATCTGCTGAAATAATATTGACAGGACGTTGTCATCCTATATATCTGGGACGTATTGCACCAAAGTTTATTAGATTTTCTGCCATAGTATTTTCTGTATGTATCATACGCACCAAGTGGTGAAACTGTCCGATAGCATGTAAAAACTAAAATGGCAGAGATGGCAACTCAATGCTCTGTATATATAAGAACAGGGTCAGATATACTGTATTTATCCCGTCAACACTGTGCGTATGTGCCGTGAAACAATGTGCCGTTAAACATGTTTGATATCCTGTCAATACGACCTAATCACTGCGTATGAATATGTGCGGTGGCTGGGATTATTGTTTTGCATTTTAAAGTAGGTGTTGACGGGATAAATAGAATAGTAGGTTAGTGCCGTGAATGGGAAAAATATCTGGCGCAGCTCGGAAACGGGATGCGCTCGACAGAGCCTCGCCCATCCCTTTTCCTAAGCCTTGCCAGTTATTTGTTCCCATTCACGGCACTAACCTACTATTCTCTATCTAGATATTCCGTCACATGTATGACTCTACTAAATTTAAACCACTTTACACAGGGCCATGATGAAAACACATTTGTATTTTTTATATTCTTTTTTATTAAAAGAAATCTTGAACAATAATTTTCAGCGGTCATAGTACCATCATATATATTTTCAAATAAACCACCCATATATCAAACACCCATTTTATTTCACAATTCAAACTTTTTGAAAGCAAATGGGCATATTGTTTTCGTCCGTCTGTCCGTCCCGTCACATTTATTGTAAGAAAACAAGTAAACTGTAACAGGTGGAGACTTTATATTCGTGTCGGTTTGACCACCCTTTGGTCGTGGAATTTCGCAAATTTGCTTTGTAGTCGGTAAAACGTTAACATCATATAGCTGTAGACTTCATATTTGGTATGTGTCTTCAGTAAGGTGTGCAGATGAGCAAAATGAATTTCGATGTTTGGTTCGACCCCCGGGTCATGGATTATCTCCCGCTTTATCGCCAGCTTGCCTTGCAAGACGTAAAACATTTAAACCCTAATAGCTGTAAACTTCATATTTTGTATGTGGCTTCAGTATGGTGCAGATGCGCGTAGTCATGGACTAACTCCCCCTTTTTGGCTTAGAAATTCTCCATATTCCCTTGTAAGAAGACACCATTTTATGAGCCTAATAGTTGAAGACTTGATATCGATTTTTTAATTTACTCCCTGATAATGGATTATCTCCCCTTTTTGGAATTAAAATTTGCCAGTTTTGCCTCGTTGTAAGTCGTAAAACATTTATTAAACCTTAATTGCTGGAGACTTGATGAATTTCGCAGAATACAAGAATACTCTCTATTGTACTGTTATAGAGAATAGTAGGTTAGTGCCGTGAATGGGAAAAAATATCCGGCAAGGCTCAATAATTTCTTTATTTCTCATCAGAAGTATATGTTGTGACCACTCATTTGAACCGTCTCGCCGAGACGGTTCAAATGAGTATGAGTGGTCACAACATATACTTCGGTTCAGAAATAAGGAAAATAGATAGAGAATAGTAGGTTAGTGCCGTGAATGGGAAAAAAATATCTGGCAAGGCTCAGGAAACGGGATGGGCGAGGCTCTGCCGAGCACATCCCGTTTCCGTGCCGCGCCAGATATTTTTTCCCATTCACGGCATTAACCTACTATTATATTTATCCCGTGAACACCTACAAATGGCTGCAAAATGCAAAAGTAGTATTGACTGGATATCAAAAATGTTTCACGGCACCGTGTTTCACGACAAATACGCACTGTGTTGACGGGATAAAAACATATTTCTTATATTATTAGTAGTAGTTATAGTTCACATATTGAATTCTAATAAATTAATGCCAAGCTAATAAAACAGCAGACGAAAAAATAATTCAAAGCTGCACCTTAGCACCATTGACTGCATGCTGATACCGACATTAACGGATTTACGGTCACCATGAACTCGTGTAATGATACGTTACATGTGAAAATACTCATTATGTACATGTACATGCTCGGACATGTGTTATAATCATTAATCGATGTGTTAAATATGTCCTTATGACGCGCTCACGTGTTAAAACGCAATCTTCAAAATGTAAGAGCGACTATTGTCGACAAAACACCGGAAGTTGTACATATTCCGACGCGACATGTTAACATTGTTGTCATCATCGCCTGAGTACATGCACTACAAGATGTAGATCCTTTGAAGGTGAAATAAACACAGAATGTATCATAGTCTACACGTGTAACGCACGGTATGGGGATTAGGACAACAGCTCACAAGAAGCTACACGTCTCTAACATTGTCCAGACATTGTATGCGGTCGAACATCTACGTCACGCAGACTTGTTATGTATTAGCTTTAATTAATATATTGTCTATTAAAAAATAACTAGGTGGAATATAGCTGTTTATTCCTTGGCCCGCCCCTGCACGTGCACATGCTTGATTGACTATAGACCCGACCCGAACGCGCTTTCGATTTACGATACCGTTATGTAATTGGTCGTTTGTCACAGAGGCACGCTAGCCCACACGGTAACAGGGTGTGTGTCTTGTTAACTCCACAGGTGAAAGAAGAGTCGGACCTAGGACCCGATAAATGGCTCATTTGCAAACCGTTACCCACCTACCAATTTCCGTACAATAGACACTATAGGTCCCCAGGGTGTCCGGCTTTGAGAGGTTTCACTGTAAATCAGGCATTTGATCGTTCTGTGCCATAGTTGTGTGCTATGCGATCATGAACATGCATTATCACCCAAGATAAATGACAAAGAGCGTCATCGAAAATAAGATAAAATGTGTTTCCTTGGTGTCTGGTATAGAGAGGTTCCACTGTACGACACTTTGTTATCAGTCAGTGTATATATCGTCAATGCAGGGCGAGTTACCTGATAATACATATTCTCGCTCTCATTGGTCAGTGGTTGTGAAATAAACACATAGCTGTCAATTTCAGGTGACGCCACAAAATGAAGACATTGATCCTTCTCCTGTCTATCGGACTATCGATCTGCCGAAAACATGGAGGCGGAGGCAACGCGATGGGCGGAGGCAAAGGTGAGTTCTGATTGGACAGTAATTCGAGGGCGGGACGTATGGGCGAGGCTTCTGCAACCAAGTAGTCATTGAAACGCCACATTGCACTCCACTTTACAATCCGTACGGCCGTATTTCTCGAATTTTCCAACAATAATAGATTCAACGATACGTTATGACGATATAACTTATTTGGCATTTTGTATGAAAACAATGGCAGCCGCTACAGGAAAATGCATTGTAAACTGTCAAAATAACACCAGTGTGTCTAGTTTGAATATGTTCCATAGTTATGATATCCGGTATCTACAGTTTTACACAGTTAATGTTTTTCGTAGCATAGACCATCATTATATAATCAGAGCTACACATTAGTTAAACCAATCCAAATGAAACCGACCCATTTTCCGGGGTGTCCGGTTTAGACTCGGAGGCGTGCCGTGGTATTCTAATGTAATGACGTCATGTTTCCGTGGAGTGTGATGTGGCGTTTCTCTGACTTCAGGCGCAGGCGCACCGCCGGCACAACCGGAAGTTGAGGGCCCGCCCCCGTCCCCTACTAATGCCGCTTTGTATGCTTTGCTTGACCAGTTAATGCAAAAGGCTGCGAGCGGAGGCGGGGCTATGAAAAAAGCTCCGCCTCCGGGATCAGGTATGGGAGACAACTCAGTTGCCAGAGCAGAACAGAACAGAACACATGATGCCTATTTTTCTGTGACTGGAGAAATGGGGCTTATGTATTTATGAATCTGCACTGTTCGTCATTCCATCAATGAACATCGTCATGCCTCTAACAAACAATATAGATCGCTATCAGGCTACAGGAGTGTGCTATTTGATGAGGAGCTACACAGGTCACAAGTCACATAAGCCCCATTTCTCCAGTTACAGCCACATTTTAGCACGGCGCCGCGTCATGCGCGATTAAAAAAACCACACGTGTTTATCACAGTATTACAATTTGCTGAGACGCCAGTACATGCATTATTTATCATTAATCAACCAACATTTTAACCGCGAATTTTATTTTTCCTGGCATTCACCTTTTTCATCATGTTGTAACGTTCAAGTAATATTAAAATGCGCGCTGAATGTACAGATTTTCAACGTTTTACGCGTTAAATGTGCCTTTTTTCTTGCCCCTTTTCATCCCTAAGAGAAACACGAGTTGGATGGTGTTGAATAAAAGCCGTTGATGCTTTTTTTGTACCTATGACGGTTTGAGTTTTTTTACAGAAACTGTGATATTTTCTGTAAATTACGTCAAAAGATGGCGAAATTTTCATCGCTTTTCGTCAACTTTAGACATAATTTACGGACGTATCGTTACTTTTCTAAATATTGTTCATATGGAGACCGATACGAAACATTTATATATAAAAAATATCATAATGATTGAATTTTTAAATTTCAAGCAATGTTTATGGAATACGTATTAATAGTTATACATTAGTTTATTAATACTTAAACGATATCTGTTTCATGATTTGGCCCACACCTTCGAGCATATATGTTTGATTGCATGTAGCCCTGCCCATACACAGGTTGAAGTAACGGACCGAGGCCTATAAATACATTAAATATGCCTAAAAGCATCAATAAATGGAGAACATTTTTTTTTACCCCATCCATCTAATCTTATGGGGATGGTGTCCAACTTTTTAATAGGCCGAGCCCATACGGGCTCGAGGCAACGGACTCTCACGAATCGTCAACCGAGTTATATCATTGTCGCCTATTGCAGAAGTTGGGACAATGTTAGTATTCCGCAACGATATATTCCCCATTGCGCTATGTCAACGCGTTTTCGAGCTATCGATTGTTTTGTTGTAAAAAAAGTATCATCATTGCTAGGTCGTTAAAGAACGGACACATTTCCGAGGCCGATATTGCTATATGAAGGAGTAAACATCGGGTTCAAAATACACTTTTACGTCGTCCCGGCCCGTAAAGAAACATTTTGCATAGATAAAACATTGTTTCCAATCGAACATTTGATCAAACCTACATTTATACCCGTCCTGTGCGTCACGACAGACAATTTAATCACACAGACATTTCTATCATTTCTCGGGAAGCCATTTTGTATAAACATCGTGGGACAGGTTTATTGCGAACTCGTGCACTTACTATGTGGTTAAAAAAACGGAACTTTTAGAAACGGTTATAATTCATATTTTATAATACCTGTTGATGGTAAAATAAAAGTATCAAGTTAAAGGTATGTCTCTCTACTCCGATTTCAAGTTTTGTCAAAATATATTTTTTTCTAATAAACATGTTTTGGCAGCATATGAGAATTGTCCGTGGGATCAAATTTTATTTTTGACCGAATATGGTCATGTTATATGTCAAATCGAAGGTATCAACGAGGCGATCACTCTGGTGCATTTTTTTGTCGAAATCGGATGGCTATGTCATCCAAGATGGCCGCCGAAAGGTCAAAAGGTTCTTTTATTAGAGATTTAAAAATTCTTCTTCACATGAACCGCTTGGCCCATGGTGGCCAAACTTAAAAATTATGGTCCATGTGTGAAGCATTTTCAGATTTGTTAAAACGGAGATCATCGCTAATCCAAGATGGCCGCCGTCTAAAAATAGCATAAATTCTTAAAAAAATCTTTTTCCGGGGTCAAAAATGGGCGTGGCCCGTGGGGTCAAATTAGGGTAATATTTTATTTTTGACCGAATATGGTCATGTCTATATCAAATCGAAGGTATCAAAGAGGCGATCGCTCTGATACATTTTTTGTCGAAATTGGATGGTGGCCACCGAAAGGTCAAACGGTCGTTCTTTTATTAGAGATTTCAAAATTCTTCTTCACACGCACCGCGTGGCCCAAGGTGGCAAAACTTCACAGTTATGGTCCATGAGTGAAGCCTTTTCAGATTTGTTAAAACGGAGGTCGTCGCTAATCAAAAATCTTCGTTCTCATGAACCGCCAGCTACGCCCATTTTTTACCCCTGAGTCACCATTTTAGCAACTTTGAAAGAGCATTGTACATCGATCATTCCTACCAAGTTTCGCCGAAATCCGGCTGGCGGTTCATGAGAAGAATTAAGAATTTATGCTATTTGTAGACGGCGGCCATCTCGCCTGCCGCTTTTGGAAATATATTTTGCTGTAATCCGAATTATAAAATGCATGCTTTCCCCGTGTTACAGACAGAAAATTCGGGTTAGTTTTGCTCATGCGTGTTGATGAGATCATGAAGCAAAAATGCTTCCATCTCTGGGGGAGAGGTTACGAAAAAACAAGATTGGATAGGATAGAATCTCGTATTTTCGTCTCGCAATCTCGTGATCATACTTCACATTTTCGCGATCAATATATGCTCGATATCACGAGAACGTGAGATTGTAACAGTTTTGACCCCGTGTCACCATTTTAACAATTTTGAAAGAGCATTGCGTATCGATCATTCCTACCAAGTTTCGTCGAAATCCGGCTAGAGGTTCAAGAGAAGAAGATTTTTTAAGAATTTATGCTATTTTTAGACAGCGGCCATCTTGGATTAGCGATGACCTCCGTTTTAACAAATCTGAAAATGCTTCACCCATGGACCATAACTGTGAAGTTTGGCCACCATGGGCCAGCCATCGGCCATGTGGTTCCTGAGAAAAAAGCGTTCAAAATCTCGAATAAATGGACCTTTTGGAGGCCATCATGGATGACATAATCATCCGATTCCGACAAATATTGCACCAAAGCAATCGCCTCATCGATACCTTCAATTTGATATATGACATGAGCATATTCGGTCAAAAATAAAATTTGACCCCACGGGCCACGCCCATTTTTGACCCGGAGTCACTATTTTAACAACTTTGAAAGAGCATTGTACATCGATCATTCTTACCAAGTTTCGTCGAAATCCGGCTAGCGGTTCATGAGAAGAAGATTTTGTTTAAGAATTTATGCTATTTTTAGACGGCGGCCATCTTGGATTAGCGATGATCTCCGTTTCAACAAATCTGAAAATGCTTCACACGTGGACCATAATTTTTAAGTTTGGCCACCATGGGCCAAGCGGTTCATGTGAATAAGAATTTTTAAATCTCTAATAAAAGAACGACTTTTTGACCTTTCGGCGGCCATCTTGGATGACATAGCCATCCGATTTCGACAAAAAAAATGCACCAGAGTGATCGCCTCGTTGATACCTCCGATTTGACATATAACATGACCATATTCGGTCAAAAATAAAATTTGACCCCACGGACAATTCTCATATGCTGCCAAAACATGTTTATTAGAAAAAAATATATTTTGACAAAACTTGAAATCGGAGTAGAGAGACATACCTTTAACTTGATACTTTTACCATCAACATAGGTATTATAAAATATGAATTATAACCGTTTCTAAAAGTTCCGTTTTTTTTACCACATAGTAAGTGCACGAGTTCCGGCGAATAAACCTGTCCCACGATGTTTATACAAAATGGCTTCCCGAGAAATGATAGAAATGTCTGTGTGATTAAATTGTCTGTCGTGACGCACAGGACGGGTATAAATGTAGGTTTGATCAAATGTTCGATTGGAAACAATGTTTTATCTATGCAAAATGTTTCTTTACGGGCCGGGACGACGTAAAAGTGTATTTTGAACCCGATGTTTACTCCTTCATATAGCAATATCGGTCTCGGAAATGTGTCCGTTCTTTCCCGACCTAGCAATGATGATACTTTTGTTACAACAAAACAATCGATAGCTCGAAAACGCGTTGACATAGCGCAATGGGGAATATATCGTTGCGGAATACTAACATTGTCCCAACTTCTGCAATAGGCGACAATGATATAACTCGGTTGACGATTCGTGAGAGTCCGTTGTCTCGAGCCCGTATGGGCTCGGCCTATTAAAAGGTTGGACACCTTCCCCATAAGATTAGATGGATGGGGTAAAAAAAAAAAAAAAAATTCTTCATTTATTGATGCTTTTAGGCATATTTAATGTATTTATAGACCTCGGTCCGTTACTTCAACCTGTGTGCCCATAAACGTGCTTTCAAATTACGATACAATTAATGTATGTGTTTGGCGGTTTGACACCGCAGCGTGCGTGTTCATGTGTAGTTTCGGGAAGTAACTCTGCAGAATACTCCCGATAGACATGGGTACGGACGACACGGGACTGTTCTACATGGTTACTTCCCGAAACTAGTTTACGTGGTAACAGGGTGCGTGTTTCGTGAACTTTAAAATTTTAAATTACTATATTTCCATTCTGAGCAAAGTTTGGCGATTTTCAGACCTGATCATTCACGGCGGGTAATCTAGAGCTGGAACGTGACGGCGATGAATCGGCTGATATTGTTCTCTTGTTTCAGGCGGCATGATGCCTATGATGGGCCACGATATGATGGGAATGATGCCACCGAAAATGATGGGAAAAGGCGGGATGATGATGCCGATGATGGGTGGTCACATGATGATGCCTGAAGGCGGGAAAATGATGCCGATGCCGAAAATGGGCGGAGCCGGAAAGATGATGATGATGCCAATGGAAGGTGGAATGAAGAAAATGGGCGGAGATATGATGATGTCAGGAGGCGGGCACATGATGCCAATGGAAGGCGGGATGAATAAAATGGGCGGACCTATGATGATGCAAGGAGGTGGTCACATGATGCCAATGGAAGGCGGCATGAAGACAATGGGCGAAGCTATGATGATGCAAGGAGGCGGGCACATGATGCCAATGGAAGGCGGAATGAAAAAAATGGGCGGAGGTATGATGATGCCAGGCGGCGGGCACATGATGCCAATGGAAGGCGGAATGAAGAAAATGGGCGGAGCTATGATGATGCCAGGCGGCGGGCACATGATGCCAGAGGGCGGACACATGATGCCCATGGAAGGCGGGATGAAGAAAATGGGCGGAGCTATGATGATGCCGGAGGGTGGTCACATGATGCCAATGGAAGGCGGGATGAATAAAATGGGCGGACCTATGATGATGCAAGGAGGTGGTCACATGATGCCGATGGAAGGCGGAATGAAGAAAATGGGCGGAGGTATGATGATGCCAGAGGGCGGACATATGATGCCAATGGAAGGCGGGATGAAGAATATGGGCGGAGCTATGATGATGCCAGAAGGAGGGCACATGATGCCTATGGGAGGTGGTATGAATAAAATGGGAGGAGCTATGATGATGCCAGGCGGTATGATGCCAATGGAAGGCGGGATGAAGAACATGGGCGGACAGATGATGATGCCAGAGGGTGGTCACATGATGCCAATGGAAGGCGGGATGAATAAAATGGGCGGACCTATGATGATGCAAGGAGGTGGTCACATGATGCCGATGGAAGGCGGAATGAAGAAAATGGGCGGAGGTATGATCATGCCAGAGGGCGGACATATGATGTCAATGGAAGGCGGGATGAAGAATATGGGCGGAGCTATGATGATGCCAGAAGGCGGGCACATGATGCCTATGGGAGGTGGTATGAATAAAATGGGAGGAGCTATGATGATGCCAGAAGGCGGGCACATGATGCCTATGGGAGGTGGTATGAATAAAATGGGAGGAGCTATGATGATGCCAGGCGGTATGATGCCAATGGAAGGCGGGATGAAGAACATGGGCGGACAGATGATGATGCCAGAGGGTGGTCACATGATGCCAATGGAAGGCGGGATGAAGAAAATGGGCGGAGCTATGATGATGCCAGAGGGTGGTCACATGATGCCAATGGAAGGCGGAATGAATAAAATGGGCGGAGCTATGATGATGCCAGAGGGTGGTCACATGATGCCAATGGAAGGCGGGATGAAGAAAATGGGCGGAGCTATGATGATGCCAGGCGGCATGATGCCAATGGAAGGCGGAATGAAGAAAATGGGCGGAGCTATGATGATGCCGGAGGGGGGTCACATGATGCCAATGGGAGGAGGGATGAATGGAAAAATGGATAAAATGGGAATGATGATGAAAATGCCAATGAAAATGGGCATGCCTATGAAGAACATGAATATGATGCCTATGATGAAAATGGAAAAACCAATGATGAAAATGGAAATGCCCATGATGAAAATGGGAATGCCAATGCCGCCACCAGATTGCCCCCCTGGACAAATGCCAATGATGATGAAACCCGAAATGATGCCTGAAATGAAGCCGATGATGCCCGAGATGAAACCGATGATGCCCGAGATGAAACCTATGAAGATGGAAATGCCAATGATGAAACCAATGATGATGATGCCAATGATGATGATGCCAAAACCAATGCCCGAGATGAAACCGATGATGCCCGAGATGAAACCGATGATGAAACCGATGATGCCGATGATGCCCGAAATGAAGCCGATGATGCCCGAAATGAAACCGATGATGCCCGATATGAAACCGATGATGCCGATGATGAAACCGATGATGCCTATGATGCCCGAAATGAAACATATGATGCCCGAGATGAAACCGATGATGCCGATGATGAAACCGATGATGTCAATGATGCCCGAAATGATACCAATGATGCCCGAGATGAAACCGATGATGCAAATGATGCCCGAAATGAAGCCGATGATGCCCGAAATGAAGCCGATGATGCCCGAAATGAAACCGATGATGCCAATGATGAAACCGATGATGCCAATGATGCCCGAAATGAAACCAATGATGCCCGAGATGAAACCGATGATGCCGATGATGAAACCGATGATGCCAATGATGCCAGAAATGAAACCGATGATGCCCGAGATGAAACCGATGATGCCAATGATGAAACCGATGATGCCAATGATGCCCGAAATGAAACCAATGATGCCCGAGATGAAACCGATGATGCCGATGATGAAACCGATGATGCCAATGATGCCCGAAATGAAACATATGATGCCCGAGATGAAACCGATGATGCCGATGATGAAACCGATGATGCCAATGATGCCCGAAATGAAACCGATGATGCCGATGATGCCCGAAATGAAACCGATGATGCCGATGATGCCCGAAATGAAGATGAAACAGATGATGCCGATGATGCCCGAAATGAATCCGATGAAAATGATGATGATGGCGAAGAAAGACAAAATGCCAATGATGATGCAGATGATGATGGGTCCAGATTGTCCTCCAGGGATGGAGATGGGAGGCGCAAAGGGCAAGAAGGGATATTAATGAAATCACAGCTTTATAATCCGTATTTAAACCGATCTCGCAACAATTCTGCGATTGGTTGGAAGATAGAGTTAAGACCATTATATACCAATGCTACGCCTTCCCATATATGTGATCTGCGACATAATAGCTGTGGTTATGTCTCAGATGCAATTAAAGCATTTCGATAAAAGAAAAACCAATAAATTGTGAATATATAGTTATATACCAGCGCTACACCTTCCCAAATATGCGATCTGCGACCTAATGTCGGTGTATTTACGGCCCTCAGTACAAAGAATCCACACATGTGAAGATAGAGTTACAGCGGAGCCGCGCTAAACCGGACACCAATAATACACCTGTGATCTTATTGTTGATGAGTTTCTTGGCCAGTTATCTCAGATGATAATGCAAGTTCGTGATAGCATAGCATACAACTATGGCTCAGAATGATAAAATGTCTGATTTACAGTGAAACTCCCAGGGTGTCTGCTTTAGAGAGGTTAAACTGTACATGTAATACCATTATATACAAGTGCTACGCCATCCCAAAGATGCGATCTTCGACCTAATTTCGGTGTATATTATGTCTCAGATGCCATTAACGGCTCTCGGTACAAGGAACTATATCAATTGCCATAAGAGTGTGGACACTATCTGTATATTTGCGTGGCTTTATCAGGCTCTAGGCCCCACAGTTTCATATAAATATCATTCTGATCATAATCGGGACACGCTCTCACAATGTTTGGCTTATTTCATTACCTACTGTCTGTTCCACGTTTTTCTGCCGACGAACTTTTGGCTATTAAACACTTTAAATCTAAAAAATATTTAAAACACATATTGCCAACGTGAACATTGTTCCAAGTTTATACCCCGATAAATTCCACAAAAAGGCCATTCATTCCTATATTGAATGTTGTCAGAATTTCACAACAGTTTCATTCCATATTGACCGCTGACTATTCAACGTTACATACAAACAGTGGGCGATGGACGTTACAGACACCTGCTATTTAGGGCCGATTATATCTAAATAAATTTGCTATTTAGTTCCGCTTAAGAAAAATACTAGGGGTAGACCGCGGATTGAGACGCTGTCTGATTCTGTAAAAGAAATGCATGTAACAAGCACTATCAAATAAGGGTGATTTTATCAGATAAATGCCCAAGTATTATAATGAGCCCATTCAGAAGCTATTACCACAATGTCCGTTATCACATGAGTACTGAATTTTTTTTTTTTTTTCGAATTTCGACCCCCCCCCCCCACCCCCTTTCGGCGAAATCCTGGATCCGCCACTGATATACCAAGCTGATGACGCCGTTATCACAGCAGTAGCCCATTCAGAATTATTTCGAGCAAACTTACACTTATTTTGTGTGTAAGTTCTCGCAATAATGGGATAAAGTAACTCCGAAATGGGCCTTATGTGCAATTGGTGGCATCTAATTGTATCAGGTACACAAGCACTTGCTTTATCGAGTCAAAATTTCTCCAGTACATGTAGATGCCGAAAGCGGGTCAAAATAGCAGCAATGATTGAAATGCATTCTCCAGTTCCGAAATATTTTATGATTGGAAGATCCGCCCCTAGTTCAATATAACTATTCGATATGCTTTTTCTCATGTCAATATTATACAATTATCTGCTTGTTGTGAGGTCAATACGTGGTTTGATCGACCCTATAAACGTGATATGTACCGAGGACGCAGTCCAAGTTCGATATCACTTTTATCGGGTCGATACAACGATTTCTGAGCTGTGGGGGCATTTGTGACACAATGGCTGTGTTCGTCATTTGTCGGCTGTCTATGTGTTGCTTCGTTATGTAATCAATAAAATATGTTGGCTATATACACGTAGTTAATAACAAAAAGTTGTATTATCAATCGAGAAATATGCGTGTCTGCGATTGGTCAGATGCTGGTCACGTGATCTTCGATATAATACAAGTATCGCCTTGTTGTCAGGTGAATACGTGGATAAACGTGATATTTACCGAGGACAAGTGTAAATGGATATTTATGCTAGACTATTGAAAAGCGGACACATATGGGAATTTCTCAATTGATAATAAAACTTTTTATTTAAAATCACGTGTCGAGCAGCTGGCCAATCACGTACATGGAAATTTATAATAAAGATATTTATTCGCAGTAAATTTCTGAAAACCAATTAGTGTAACTACTAGCCGATATGATGAAACATTTACATGCACTTATATAATATGTTTGTTGTTCAATATTCTGGGTTGTTATGGGGGCATTTGGGGCACAATGTCTTTGTTCGTCATTTGTAGGCTATATATGTGTTGCTTCGTTATGTAATCAATAAAATGTGTTGGCTCTATTCACGTAGTTAATAACAATTATTTATTCCAACAATTCTGTAGCCGATTTCACCAACATTGCAAAGTTTACTTTTCAAGCAAAGTATACTTTGAGGGAGTAATCATTTATTTTTCCTGAAATACATTATTTCATATAGAACTAAGAACTGCATATAGTTGATGATTAAAAGTACGCATAATTATTATACTGAATTTATTACATTATCGCAGCCAAATTGGCTGTGATAATGTAATAAATTCAGTATAATAAAAAAAAATAAAAAATTATTCTAAAATTGAAAATTTCTCCGTCAAAAGTATACTTTGCTAGAAAAGTATACTTTGCAATGTTGGTGAAATAGGGTACTGATTTTTGTGCATTGACTCCCTAGTGATGAGTAGTTTGCATCTTTGGCGGTGGTCACAACAACGGTTGAGCTGAACACATATGTGGCTGTGACTAGAGAAATGGGGCGTATGGGTTTTGTTATCATGTGTAAATCCTGATCAATTAGCACACTCATGTAACCTGATAACCAACTATATTGCTTGTTAGAAGCATGGCGGATTTGATGACATGTCGAACAGTGCATATCCTGATCAGACTGTGCGGATGACTGTGCGGATGCACATGCTGATCTGGTTCAACACTTTTCGAAAAACCCATAAGCCAAATTTCTCCAGCCACAGCCACATATACAATGTAATGAGTGTGATAAAAGACAGATATAGATAATAGTAGGTTAGTGCCGTGAATGGGAAAAATATCTGGCAAGGCTCAGGAAACGGGATGGGTGAGGCTATGCCGAGCACATCCCGTTTCCGTGCCGCGCCAGATATTTTTCCCATTGACGGCACTAACCTACTATTCTATTTATCCCGTCAACATTGCAAATAGCTTTAAAATGCAAAAGATAACCCCAGCCGCATCTCCAAATTGTATTAACAGGATATCAACAATGTTTCACGGCACCGTGTTTCACGGCACATGCGCACTGTGTTGACGTGATAAAACATAGCACAGATGCAAAATGCAGACCCCAGAAGACACAACGGCCAAAGAACCACCAAGAAAACCATGACTGTATGAGAAAAACATAAAGCACTTATATACACCACCGCATGAGTTAACCGCCAAAATGTTAACGTTTCTAAACTTCTATTGGCAATATCAACTCGCAATCATGCAGCTTGATTGGCTGAGCTCAGGCTCAGTCAATCAAGCTGCTTGCTTTCAAGCACAATATGATATTTATTTTGATATAAATATTCCGTTCTGATTTTGGGATTATCTCCCCAATGCAGCAGGTTACATGCGGGATCGAACCCGTTGGCCCAGCTTTAAATGACCGTAGCTGTTGATATTATGTTAAACACCAATCATACAATATGTAAGTATTTTGAAATAAAGAAATTGACAAATATTGAGATTAATACAGGCGATAGTGTATGACATTCCGGTTGAGAGAAAAGGTACCTTACCACATTTAAAAGAAGTGAAGATATTGCACATTCACTGAGTATGATTAACACGTAACTGGTTTACTAATGACAATTCGCCTACTTCAGTGAATGGATAGCGAATAACACAAGCCCCGACCGCACTGCGCGGATAAATAGGTTTTATCCCGTCAACACAGTGCGTATGTGCCGTGAAACACGGTGCCGTGAAACATTTTTGATATCCAGTCAATACTATTTTTGCATTTTACAGCCATTTGTAGGTGTTGACGGGATAAATAGAATAGTAGGTTAGTGCCGTGAATGGGAAAAAATATCTGGCGCGGCACGGAAACGGGATGTGCTCGGCAGAGCCTCGCCCATCCCGTTTCCTGAGCCTTGCCAGATATTTTTTCCCATTCACGGCACTAACCTACTATTCTCTATATCCGGGGTTACGTTGATCGCACGCGTCTTACTGTAGATTTTGTGAACCGGCGACTCCTATGAAATGAATAGTGCAAGTGCTGCAATATGTAAGTGCAATGCAATATGTAAGTACAATGCAATATGTAAGTACAATGCAATATGTAAGTGCAATGCAATATGTAAGTGCAATGCAATATGTAAGCTACATGGACGTATGATAAAACTGGTGCTAGTTGGCTTTTACACCACTGCCTGCGTTAATCTTGACAATATGTCAACGTTTTGGAACATCTATTGGCAATATCAACTCGCAATCAAGCCGCTTGATTTGCTGTGTCAGAGCTGTAGCCCAGCTAAGGCACAACCATTCAAGCTGTTTGCTTTAAAGCACAATATTCAAGTATTTTGTAATAAAACAATATACATGTATTAGCAAGATTAGTGAAGGTGGTGATGTATATCATGGAATGAATGGCAATGCAAGTCTGACAGAATCGAAGACGAGCAATAAAACCACTCGTGCATTGTACATTTTTTCTGGAAGTCGTGTTCGACGATTATCATGGATCTATTGAATTTGTATTGTAACTTGGAACGGTAAATAATCAAACATGTCCAAAAGATGCTCGGGAACGTCAAATCGAAACTCAAAGTTTTAATATGTAAACCCCCGAGACTCGACAATTAAAAACCATCACCAGGGTGGTTATTATTGGAAGTCACTTTACCGACGTATGATAATCGCTAAACATGACTACCAGAACATATATAAATGAAGTTCAAATCATATTTACTATAGTCTGTTTCACGAAAGCTGCCCAAATTTTATGGCCATATAAACAATTCAAAAACCATATTGTTTTCGATAATATTAAATTAAAGGAAAATTTAAGAGTGAACCTTCTTTTTATTTCGTGAAATTTGGTCAAATATTGATTTTATTGCGAAAACAAAATTTCCCGATGTTAAATCCCCATAGACATCTTCACGGAGTGAAGATGTCTATAGGGATTTAACATGGGGAATTATTTTTGAATTTTAGAAATACTGGACCGATTTTTAAAATTTAACTTTTGTTTTCTTAGTTAGATCATATCCAAGCTATCTAGTCAGGTTTCGGAGTCAATTTCCAAATGTTTTCGTTTTTTGACTCCTCCCACACTACAAATCAATTTTTCGTAATAAAATCAATATTTGACCAAATTTCACGAAATAAAAAGAAGGCTCATTCTTAAATTTTCCTTTTATTTAATATTATCGAAACAAATATTGTTTTTGAATTGTTTATATGGCCGTAAAATTTGGGCAGCTTTCGTGAAACAGACTATAGTGCCGGTGGGCGAAGAGCGACGTTAGTCACTCGACCCGCACAAGTGGGACTTTGGACGAAAATATTAATACACATAGCTATAAATATACATACGTAGTTTCATGTCAATCGGGCTTATTGTTTATATGGAACGCCAAATGTACATAAACTCAAATATATATTGCTAGCAACAAATATTTGGAGCTAGCAATAAATATTTGGAGAGCTCTCGAAATCATTTGGAGAGCTCTCGAAATCAATTAATGATATCTCGAAATCATTTGGAGAGCTCTCGACATCATTTGGAGCGAGCATTATATAACATTTGATTTGTATGGAACGCCAAATCTACATAAACTCAAATATATATTGCTAGCAACAAATATTTGGAGCTAGCAATAAATATTTGGAGAGCTCTCGAAATCAATTAATGATATCTCGAAATCATTTGGAGAGCTCTCGAAATCAATTAATGATATCTCGAAATCATTTGGAGAGCTCTCGAAATCATTTGAAGCGAGCAATATAACATTTGATTTGGAGAGCTCTCTAAATCATTTGGAGCTATCTCTAAATCATTTGGAGAGCTCTCGAAATCATTTGGAGAGCTCTCGAAATCAATTAATGATATCTCGAAATCATTTAGAGAGCTCTCGAAATCATTTGTAGCGAGCATTATATAACTTTGATTTGGAGGAGCTCTCTAAATCATTTGGAGCTATCTCGAAATCATTTGGAGAGCTCTCGAAATCATTTGGAGAGCTCTCGAAATCAATTAATGATTATCTCGAAATCATTTAGAGAGCTCTCGAAATCATTTGTAGCGAGCATTATATAACTTTGATTTGGAGAGCTCTCTAAATCATTTGGAGCTATCTCTAAATCATTTGGAGAGCTCTCGAAATCAATTAATGATATCTCGAAATCATTTAGAGAGCTCTCGAAATCATTTTGTAGCGAGCATTATAATAACTTTGATTTGGAGAGCTCTCTAAATCATTTGGCGAGCTATCTCTAAATCATTTGGAGAGCTCTCGAAATCAATTAATGATATCTCGAAATCATTTAGAGAGTTCTCGAAATCATTTGTAGCGAGCATTATATAACTTGATTTGGAGAGCTCTCTAAATTATTTGGAGCTATCTCTAAATCATTTAGAGAGCTCTCGAAATCATTTGGAGAGCTCTCGAAATCAATTAATGATATCTCGAAATAATTTAGAGAGCTCTCGAAATCATTTGTAGCGAGCATTATATAACTTTGATTTGGAGAGCTCTCTAAATCATTTGGAGCTATCTCTAAATCATTTTGAGAGCTCTCGAAATCATTTGGAGAGCTCTCGAAATCATTTCGAGCTATCTCTAATTCATTTCGAGCTAGCAATATATATATTATTTGGAGCTAGCATTAAATCGCTTGAAACTATGAAAACGATGTCTCCCTGAATTATTGAATTACGCATTGAATTACGCAGCACGATTTACCCAAATATACCCAAATCTTCATTAAAAATAACATTTATGATTATATTATATACTTTTTCTACAATATATCATTAGTATATCATATAATAACCACATTTTAACCGAAACATAGGAAGAATAAAGCACCTATTTCTGCGGGAAAACGGAGACTACCGATTATGTCTCAGTTGTGTAACTTTAAGTTATCATCGACCATGATTGCATATCGCACATAATGTGGTTGTGACTGGAGAAATGTGGTTTATGGGTTTTGCGACCAGTGTAGATCCAGATCAGCATGTGCATCCGCAGTCTGATCAGCATCTGCAACATTCGTCATTCCATAAATGAAACCCCCAGTCATGCTTCGAACAAGCAATGTAGGTCGTTACCAGGCTACAGAAGGGATCTATTTAATCGGAACCTACACTGGTCACAATTTCGATAAGCCCCATTTATCCAGTCACAGCCACATATACATATTAATGCAGTATTAGTTTTAAAATATTGGTAGTTTATATATTTAAATTAGATATTACTACCGTATATAAATATATAATTATACTAGTTGACATAAAAAATTTCACACACTGTCTCCTTGGATGTCAACATTAGAGAGGTTCTACTGTTTTTATGAGTATTTCAATTAAAAATCATCATTCCAATTTAGCCATTATAAAGTTCATTATATTCCTTCGCTTACTAGCATAAGTGAATCGCGGTATTCTCCCTTTATTTCATGTACAAATATTTCCATTTTGCATCAAAACATTAAAAAAGGCCCTGTATAAGCAAATTAATGACATATATTATGTAAGTACAGTCCAAACATCATTATTATAATGTGTATAGCTTTATTTATTAACAAATATAGTAATTACATGAAGATTTGGGTAGATTTGGGTAAATCGTGCCATCCCAAATTTAGTGCGACTTTACCTAGACCGGAAGTCGCCTGTCACACGCGTAGTAGTGAATACACATATGTCAAGCATGTTTACAGCACAGGTTGAAGTAACGGACCGAGGTCTATAAATAAATTAAATATGCCTGAAAGCATCAATAAATGAAAAAGAAATAAGCTAAACAATTTTGTTTTACTCCATCCATATACTCCATATTGAAGGTTACGAAGTTTTTAATAGGCTCGGTGCACATGCGTACAGAGATTTTAAAAACGCGGGAAGTATGGAACGCCAAATCTACATAAACTCAAATATATATTGCTAGCAACAAATATTTGGAGCTAGCAATAAATATTTGGAGAGCTCTCGAAATCAATTAATGATATCTCGAAATCAATTAATGATATCTCGAAATCAATTAATGATATCTCGAAATCATTTGGAGAGCTCTCGAAATCATTTGGAGCGAGCAATATAACATTTGATTTGGAGAGCTCTCTAAATCATTTGGAGCTATCTCTAAATCATTTGGAGAGCTCTCGAAATCATTTGGAGAGCTCTCGAAATCAATTAATGATATCTCGAAATCATTTAGAGATCTCTCGAAATCATTTGTAGCGAGCATTATATAACTTGATTTCGAGAGCTCTCCAAATCAACGCTATATAATGCTCGCTACAAATGATTTCGAGAGCTCTCTAAATGATTTCGTGATATCATTAATTGATTTCGAGAGCTCTCCAAATGATTTCGAGAGCTCTCCAAATCATTTAGAGATAGCTCCAAATCATTTAGAGAGCTCTCCAAATCAAGTTATATAATGCTCGCTACAAATGATTTCGAGAGCTCTCTAAATGATTTCGAGATATCATTAATTGATTTCGAGAGCTCTCCAAATGAATTTCGAGAGCTCTCTAAATGATTTAGAGAATAGCTCCAAATGATTTCGAGAGCTCTCCAAATGATTTAGAGATAGCTCCAAATGATTTAGAGCTCTCCAAATCAAAGTTATATAATGCTCGCTACAAATGATTTCGAGAGCTCTTTAAATGATTTCGAGATATCATTAATTGATTTCGAGAGCTCTCCAAATGATTTAGAGAGCTCTCCAAATCAAATGTTATATAATGCTCGCTCCAAATGATTTCGAGAGCTCTCCAAATGATTTCGAGATATCATTAATTGATTTCGAGAGCTCTGCAAATGATTTCGAGAGCTCTCCAAATATTTATTGCTAGCTCCAAATATTTGTTGCTAGCAATATATATTTGAGTTTATGTAGATTTGGCGTTCCATAGGGAAGGGAGCGCGTATTGTTTTTTTCCTCCAGTTCCCACGTGGAGTGGTATTTGGAGCTAGCATCAAATCAAGTTTATAATGCCCTCTCCAAATCAATTTGAGATATCTCCAAGTTAATTCGAGAGCTCTCCAAATGATTTCGAGAGCTCTCCAAATGATTTAGAGATAGCTCCAAATGATTTAGAGAGCTCTCCAAATCAAGTTATATAATGCTCGCTACAAATGATTTCGAGAGCTCTCTAAATGATTTCGAGATATCATTAATTGATTTCGAGAGCTCTCCAAATGATTTAGAGATAGCTCCAAATGATTTAGAGAGCTCTCCAAATCAAAGTTATATAATGCTCGCTACAAATGATTGAGAGAGCTCTCTAAATGATTTCGAGATATCATTAATTGATTTCGAGTGCTCTCCAAATGATTTCGAGAGCTCTCCAAATGATTTAGAGATAGCTCCAAATGATTTAGAGAGCTCTCCAGATCAAATGTTATATTGCTCGCTCCAAATGATTTCGAGAGCTCTCCAAATGATTTCGAGATATCATTAATTGATTTCGAGAGCTCTCCAAATGATTTCGAGAGCTCTCCAACAAATATTTATTGCTAGCTCCAAATATTTGTTGCCAGCAATATATATTTGAGTTTATGTAGATTTGGCGTTCCATATGTTCAAGAGATAATATATACCAGAAAACAAGTATTACAAATTGAAGCATGAACAGACGATGGACGGCTAAACGGATAGGCGAACTCGATACATGTATTTAGTATGCCTTGCAATTTAAATAGTATGCGAACACACAAACATATTCATATGAAACTGGTTTGTAGATTTAGTATTATAGATACCATGGACATGGCTAAACTATAATTTATCCCGTCAACACAGTGCGTATGTGCCGTGAAACACGGTGCCGTGAAACATTTTTGATATCATGTCAATACGACCTAATCACTGCGTATGAATATGAGCGGTGGCTGGGGTTATTTCTTTGCATTTTAAAGCCATGTGTATGTGTTGACGGGATAAATAGAATAGTAGGTTAGTGCCATGAATGGGAAAAATATCTGGCGCGGCTCGAGCCTCGCCCATCCCGTTTCCTAAGCCTTGCCAGATATGTTTTCCCATTCACGGCACTAACCTACTATTCTCTATATTTCCCGCAAAGGAGAGGAATCAGGGTATACAATGATGTGGTTTCTGAATGCCATTTCTAGACGTGGCGTAATATGTGACGTCATTTTTATAGTAGATTTCCCATAAATCTTCATAGCAAACGGGCGGATTTTGATGATGTATAGTGCATCAAAGACGATGACTTTGTTATCTGTAGTATGGGTTCTCTAAAAGTGTTCTTATAATAACTTATAAATTTCACGAAGAACCGGGTACCGTTTATTTATTACATTCACGTGCTCTATTTGTTAATGGTCGTTGACGGTAACCGAATTGCCGTCAAAACGAGATGATTTTGAGATTAAAGCAAACTACAATAAATGGCAACCAGTTTTGCATTTGCTGCGCCATGTTGCATACTAATCAATAGTTTCAGCACAAAAATATTTACACAATTCCCTAACATTTGATTGGCCCGTAGCAAGTCTCTGTCCAAAATTTATATCCCAGTAAACTCCCACGCCGAACTACTTTCCGTAACCGTGAGGCGCAGTTAAAATAATTCTGAAGAAAACGGAAAATAAACACATTTTCTTGATGAATTTATTTCAAATGCTGGAATTATAATGAATGAATGGCCTTTTTGTGGAATTTATCGGGGATATGAACTTGGAAAAGTCGCGGGAATACTGGACTAGGCCTTCCGGCCTTCGTCCAGTATTCCCGCGACGTTTCCAAGTTTATGCCCCGATAAATTCCACAAAAAGGCCATTCCACTTTTCCAAGTTTATACCCAGATAAATTCCACAAAAAGGCCATTCATTCCTATAGTAATTCCGTTAGAAAGATAGTATATGAAATAGACTGTAAACATAAAACAGAACGTTACACCGTTCTGAAACCACGTGATCCTAGACGTTGGGAATACACATTGTTGAGTTCTCACAGTGCAAGGTATATACCGCATTTGTACCGGACTTTGCAGAAGCCAAGTGGAATTACATCTTGCTGGTTCATATACTATAGTGTCATTTACATGTTTGGTATGACGTCATATTGACTCTGTGTTGGGAAAATGTTCCTTACGCAATTGCAACAATTATAGATATTGGTTCACCATAATAGAAGTTAATGGTTTTGATAATGGCAGTAAGGCGAACACAGTGACTGAATTGAGGAAACATAGGTCCTGGTCAGACTGTGCGGATGCGCAGGGTGATCTGGGGCTACGATCGTCGCAAGTGTAGTTAGTTATCTTATATTTAAGGGTGAAAATTGGTTCAAAGAACCTTCCATACCCGGTTCGTCGTAAGTGTCGTAAGGTACGCTTCATCAACCGGCGGACATATAAAGATTCACAATTTTGACAGAGTATTCAACTTCCCCGAAAGTTGTGGTATGTCATCTATAAACGTCCGCAGCGTCTGCTGATATTCATCCGCGTGCACGTGTAGGTGTGCCGCGTGTTTGGATTCCTGCCAAATTTTCGTCACGACAACGGATGAAATCGATTCCCGCCATTTTTCCAATATGGCGTCAATCATTTGGTTGTCAGAAAACGTGTCATTGTTGCTATGAAACAACAATGTAGGCACGTCTAGTGGACTGAGTCTAAAACGCCTGCGACTGTTTCGGAAAGCCTCCGTTGCAGTCATATCCACTACTGAGAGTATATTAAAATACAAAAACATACTTGTTCTTATGACAGTTTGAATAATTCTATTTTCAGAAAGAGTCGTCCCCATAGCGAGTGCGAGGTGATTTATTGTTCCGATCGACACACTATCATACACCATCCCGCGAATTTTCTGTTGAATTCTGTCGTATTTTGGCGCTTCTGTGCACATTATCTCCATCATGACGTTAATGAAAGAGCCTCCAATAGACATTGCATGGACAAAAAAGTTCGGATATCTAGGCATGATTAGTGTTAGATATTCCAGCAAAACATGTGCAACTTTAATAGAACTTCGTGGCCATGTTACATATTTCAGATAGCCATGGACAAACAATACGTCAAAACCACGTTTGTGATAGAGATTACAATATATATTTATAACTTCTACAGACTGGTTGGCGAATCCAAAGAATATGACGAGCGTAGTAGCTGTCGATGGTAACCCATTGTCGGCAACAGTCTCCCGTAGTTGAAGATGAACTCCATGACGACTGACATCACTGCACTTGATCCTCATTGTGTCAAATGCCGACCCCATCTTTTTCGTCAGACCTAAGTCAGCAGATATGTATAAATATATATTGGTTATTATTGAGACACACATGTGGTCAGTAACTTTCATAATATATAAACTCGCGCACAAAGTTAAAACAATAGCCAGTGGTTTCAAAGTTTGATGGGGTATATATATATATATTATACATGCATTACATATGTATAGTATACAGGCATGTTCATATAAAATATATATATATATATGAACATGCCTATATATACACAGATGTAATGCATGTATATTATCTATTACACTTGTAGCTTATTGTTGCATAGCTATACTATAGGAATGAATAGCCTTTTTGTGGAATTTATCGGGGTCTAAACTTGGAAAATTCGCGGGAATACTGGACGAAGGCCGGAAGGCCTCGTCCAGTATTCCCGCGACTTTTCCAAGTTTATATCCCCGATAAATTCAACAAAAAGGCCATGCATTCCTTATAATTCCAGCATTTTAAATACATTCATCAAGAAAATGTGTTTATTTTCCGTTTTCTTAAGAATTATTTTAACTGCGTCTGACGGTTACGGAAAGTAGTTCCGCGTGGGAGTTTACTGGGATATAAATTTTGGACAGAGACTTGCTACGGACCAATCAAATGTTAGGGAATTGTGTAAATATTTTTGTGCTGGAATTATCATTGTGTCACAAAGCTCTTCAAGCGAAAAACTGACAAATGTGCTGTACATACTAGGATGGATGAGATGGCGATTGAGTATGCAGTGTAATATACAGTAAGAAGAATATATGAATTCATGTATAGTTTATAAATATATCCCATCACATTTACGAAGCTGTTATCTTTGAAACAAATGTTAGTCACTATAAATTCTCAATTTATACTTGTTTACTGAACAAATAAAACACCGGTATGTGATACTATATTTAATTAAGTAATACAAGTATGACTAAAATGTAAAATAAATCCACAAGCTTCGGCGATCATACATACTCGCATAATAAACAACAACCGTGATCAAACTGTGTTATCACCTCCCTACTATATGTCATTACTTTACACATATGCTATGATAACACAGATACCTCCGACACGAGCCAGTCGACATACTGATATATGTTATCAAAGGTTATAAATATATGTACAAGGGCCGGGCGAAAAGTTATGCAATTCTGCACAGACTTTCGAACTACTGAAAGGAAACGTCACATTTGCATTTCACGTTTTCATCCTATCTTCTGGGAAAATAATTTACAAAATATAAAACGTTTATTGAGTTTGGAAATATTCTCTACGTATATTGTTTGTGGAACACCTAAATGCATACTGGAAAGCAGACGACGTATCAGTGTTCCGTATATAGAACATATTATAATATTATAATACGAACTATGCAGTAAGAAGTGAAGGGGTCAGTCTTCCAATGACACCTTCAATTGACATGTGGCATCATCCAACAAATACATACGAGAGAAGCTTAGATGCAATGCCATACAATAAATTGCAATTGAGCTTTGAGCTTTTGTCCACTGAGGCATATACACACTAGGGAACATACATACCACATACAGTAATTTGTCCACTGAGGCATATACACACTGGGGAACATACATACCACATACAGTAATTTGTCCACTGAGGCATATACACACTAGGGAACATACATACCACATACACTGAGGCATATACACACTGGGGAACATACATACCACATACAGTAATTTGTCCACTGAGGCATATACACACTAGGGAACATACATACCACATACAGTAATTTGTCCACTGAGGCATATACACATGGGAACATACATACCACATACAGTAATTTGTCCACTGAGGCATATACACACTGGGGAACATACATACCACATACAGTAATTTGTCCACTGAGGCATATACACACTGGGGAACATACATACCACATACATTAATTTGTCCACTGAGGCATATACACACTGGGGAACATACATACCACATATAGTAATTTGTCCACTGAGGCATATACACACTAGGGAACATACATACCACATACAGTAATTTGTCCACTGAGGCATATACACACTAGGGAACATACATACCACATACAGTAATTTGTCCACTGAGGCATATACACACTGGGGAACATACATACCACATACAGTAATTTGTCCACTGAGGCATATACACACTGGGGAACATACATACCACATACAGTAATTTGTCCACTGAGGCATATACACACTGGGGAACATACATACCACATACAGTAATTTGTCCACTGAGGCATATACACATGGGGAACATACATACCACATACAGTAATTTGTCCACTGAGGCATATACACACGAGGGAACATACATACCACATACAGTAATTTGTCCACTGAGGCATATACACACTGGGGAACATACATACCACATACAGTAATTTGTCGACGTATACGACTACACGTACACTTAGTTTGCTATGATCGTTCTTCACACTTGGTTGCTGCCTCGACCGTGGTTTCATTTCAATGGAACATTATACATATGTTCATATGTTGGCGTATCAGGTTTCTTTGTAAATGGAGGTACACGTATATGTATGCTTTATTGAATAATTAGTTGTAATATTATAAAACATAAGCAGTCATTTCTTTAACAATTGGAAACAAACTGTATTAATGTTGACTTAAGCCAGTGAACAGAATGTACCAATTTCCTAGTGTGAACTTTATGTGTATGTGGCCTTTTCGGTTTGTTCGTTCTCAGAACATGGTGGAACAATAGAAATGTCAACGAACACACTACAGTTGAACTTCTCTAAACCGGACAACTTGGGAGGTCCCCAGGGTGTCCGGTTTAGAGATGGTCCACTGTCACGGTAAATCAGACATATGACTATGACAAGGTATGTGGCTGTGCTTTGCGAACATGAACAGCCATTGTCATCATAAATATACACCAATGAACCCCAGGGATTCCGCTGGCGATCGCCACTTTCGCAATTGGCGATAAAAATAAACAATTGGCGATAAAAAATTACAATTATCGAAAAAAAATCAAAAGAATTTGATTTCTTTTCTCGAAAATTGTAATTTTGTATCGCCATTTGTTTTATTTTTTTTGAAGTGGCGATTTTTTTATTTTCAGTTCCCCAGCGGAATCCCTGGAAACCCATACAATTAAGGATACACTGACTGTCTGTGTCCGGTTTAGAGGTGTTATACTGTAGTTTGTGTAGCAGCAACTGAAGTGTTATATTTCTGAGGTGGTTTGAATGATTCCTGAAGACTCTAATACATTGTATGTGAATCTGGAAGCTAAATGTATGTTAACTGTGCATTACTGTTCGAACAACCCTCATACGATGTATTTAATTAAGCATTAAAACCATATGGGATGTTGCGTTGTCGAGTTTACTGGGGTGCACAATAATTTGGTATGTTTAAAGTTTGCGAGGAGTCCGAAGTGCGTTCTTCGCAAACTTTAAGCATACCAAATGCATTAAGAACCCCAGTAAACGCAACAGCCCATGGTGTTATTACTTATATTTACAGTGCATTTTATGATAGTTTCAAAAATGTAAATAACTAAATGTGGAGTTTAAATTAAGAATAATCTTGTTTTACGTCATTTTGTCGCAATTCCTGGAACAGCGACGTTGCTGGTCAATAGCGTTCCGTTATTGACAACCTCGTGGAAATTAATGACGTCAAACGAACTTTAACCAATCAACTATATCGCGTGACGTCACGTGGCTCTAATGTATTGTATTGGGATGTAAACGAAATACGTCGAATGGGCGTTTGCATTATGAATTTATAGAAGGTGTAAATATTATGACTGTACAACATGTAACAATATTCTCTAACCATTGTTTACCTCAGTTGATCAGAATGTTAATAATAATCTATATATAGCATACGTGTTTGATGACAATTTGTGAAAATAGAGCAATAACTGATCAAATCCAGAGTGGCTGGCAAACTGTATCGTACATAAACACACAAGTTCTAGATTAGTTTTCTCACCACTTGCGGATATCACTCATATAATATGCGTGCACGTTGAGTCGTCCTACTTACATGTACACTGTAATGCAAGGTGTATGAGCACGTGGTACTAACAACAACAACAATTACCGATTCAAAGTACGTATTATTGTATAGTGTCCTTATTACGTAACGGATTTTGATGAAATATGGCGCATCAAACGCGTCTTGTTAAAGCTGCATTTTGGTGGTCTCTGTATTTTCGTAACTTCTGTCGTTTTTGCGAAGAATCGATTAGACACGGAAATCGATTCTTCGCAAAAACGACATAAGTCTTGTGCCAAACTCCCTAGACCACCAAATGCAGCTCATGAAGACACGTTTGCTGCGCCATATTTCATCAAAATCCGTTGCATATTAAGGAAAATATCAAATAATACTAACTTTGGAGTGGGCAACGTTGTTGTTGTTGTAACCACGTGATCATACACAATGGGTCAGGTAGATATAGTCTAAAGTGCATATTGGGTAATAAGATAAACAACAAGAAATGCGTCTGTCGAACGTGGATGCCACCTGCAGCATATTTGAGAAACTGTGACAAAGTGGTTAACCGAAATATGTGACGGACGGACGGACAGACGGAAGGATGGACGGACAGACGGACGGTCCAAACACGATATGCCACCCGTTTCTTCGAAACCCGGTGGCATAAAAACATATTGTAAGCTCAGCTTATCATAACATTTTACAAAGTTTAAAGTGAGGAAATCAAGGAGAAAGGTAGGCGATGTGTTTTCTATATTGGAATAAACGACATTTTTGGAGAACTACACTGTGATGGTCGTCAGTCAGTATTGTTGGATATTAAAAGTTTATCTTCCCGATAAAGTCTCCAAAATGTCGTATATTCTTTATAATTCCAAACCCACTTTGATTAAAAGGAGTTTAAATCTTTGTAGTGTTTCCAAATGTTATCAAACGTGCACACCGGCCATAAAAATACTCACCTGAATTCATTGTATAAGGTTTTGCGTCAAAGTCAGTGACGTAACGTCAAATGTGGCTATGTCTGGAGAAATAGGGATTATGGGTTTTGCGATCAGTGTAGATCCTGATCAGCCTGAGCATCCGCACAGTCTGATCAGGGTCTGCACTGTTCGCCATTCCAGCAATGGAACACCCGACATGCTTATAACAAGCAATATAGATCGTTATGAAGATACAGGAATGAGCTATTTGATCCGGAGCCGGATCCGGTTAGATATCACATCAGCCCCATTTATCCAGTCACAGCCACAAATAACATAAATGTCGTTAATAGCAATTTAAAAATTAAACGAATGTAAGTATTTCTCGTCAGTCTTGTGTTTTTCGCATTTGAAAGTTGGAATCGATGCACACTTTCAACAGTTCTGGAGTTTATTGATATATGAACTCCTGCCATATGGCCGGCTGTGGCTCCTATCGGCCAATGCTCAGAATTGTGTAAATCATTTGGAGCTGGAATTAAACAGTTATAACATAATGGTCATCGATGCTTATTTCGAAAATCAGCTATATACAACGGAAAGTGATGGATGCCATGATGGCAGACAGTACTTGTGCAATTGCAGGCTACGATTAAGTCTATATGAATTAATTAACCTATACTTTAAACTGTTAATCGTACATCCATCTGAACTAATCCCGATTCAAATTTCTCTGCAGAATGTTCAGACTAGCTATATAAGTAATACTGCTAAATCTGGTACATGTACCTCATGAGCACTGCCAAAACAATTGACCACGTAATTCCATGCCCTGTTATAATTAATTGCAGACGCAATCTGATGGCAGCCAATGTCACGTGCCCGGATGTCACGTGCCGTGTTGTTTACATCCGAGGATTTCATATCCAACTCCGACAACTCATGTCGGACAATGGGTTACTGCCGACAACCAGTACTCTCGTCATTTTGTTCGGCTTCTATCAACCGTCAGTAAAAGTTATAAATAAATACTGTAATATGTATCACGAACGCGGGTTTGATGTATTATTCGTCCCTAGTTACCTGAAGAATGCCGCATGGCCCCGTAATTCCATTAAACTGTCCCATATCCTGCTGGAATACATATCAACCAACATGTCCGGTTACTCTGACCTACTTATCCACGCGATCTCCATGGGTGGTTATTTCTTCAGTGTCACCATATGTACGATGCGCGCTAACGAGGGAAACTATGGCGGGATTCTGCGGAAGATCCGCGGGGTTGTCTACGACAGCGTGGTAATTGGAACGTTGAAGCATTTCACGCGGGAAGTAGGCACGGGACTTTCTAAAAATAGACTAATTCAACGCGCTGTGATGCTACTATTGTTTGTTTATTTCACAATCATCGCCGTATTGGATAAGGCATCAGCAGAATCGTTTATCCGTAGCAGACGAGATTTTCAGCTCCGCCCATTGGATGTTCCGTCGCTATGGTTTCACTGTAGAAACGATCTTCTGTCCAATTATAATATGCTTACAACAATGGTGGACCAGTGGCGCGAAACCATGTCGTCTGACGTCGTGACAAAGTTCTGGGAAGTGTCTATAAGCATGCAGCTCATTTACACGCCCACGCCGATGAATACATACAAACGCTGGACGCTTTTCTAGAGGACATACCACAAGGTGTATGATCACGTGGTTACAACAACAATAACGTCGTCCACTCCAAAGTAAGTATTATTTGATATTTTCCTTAATATACAACGGATTTTGTTTGATGAAATATGGCGCAGCAAACGCGTCTTCATGAGCTGCATTTGGTGATCCAGGGACTTCGCAAAAACGACTGAAGTTTGGCGACAATACAAACACCACCAAATGCAGCTTAACATGACGCGTATTTCATCAAAATCCGTTACGTAATAAGGACAATATAAAATAATACGTACTTTGAATCAGATGTAATCTGGAAGCTTCAGTACTTGTTGTTGTTGTTGTTAGTACCACGTGATCATACACCTTGTACCAGACTTTTCGCCTGCTGCGAGGAGTCGTCGATAGCAAACCATTACCCATTTGAACCCGAAAGCCTGCTATAGCGGTTTATGCAAACAGTGCATATCCAGACGATATCATAACGAACCGTCTCATCAGGATCTGCACTTTTTGAAAGTAATGTTCATGTTTCCCGCCCCGCAATCCATAGGCATTGTACTATGGCCCCAAGCACTTCCGTTAACGATACTATTACAATGACATAATCATAGTACTGAAAGTCCTCATTCACTTGAACGGCGACCTTGGACTGAGCAGATCGTGTGTTTTTAACGGACGGCAATTATATCAAGGTTACCGGCGGCGGCCATTTTAACTGTTGGACATTAAAGGTACATGCCCACGCAGTAGGCACAAAATGTTCTTTATAGGAATTAAATAAGTGTATAATTATTTCACTATTCCACCAGTTCTAAATAGTACGAGTGTCCGCTATACAAATATAATCATTTATTAATTATCAATTTACTGTTAGCGACGCGCGGCGGTAACAGTCTATTTTGATAATGTGCGGGGACGTAGTGACTTTCACATCACGACTTGCGGTGTGCATGCGCAGTATACTACGCGCGCCAGTAGGCTTCCCAATATGTAAACAAGAATATCAACATGTCGAAACGTCCAGGACGAAAATTGTATGAAAAGGCGTCGGCCAAAAAAAAGGCGAAATGTCTGAGTGACAGGCAGTACAGAAAGAGAGAGTGGTTAATATTGGCGACCGGATCACCAAATGGAAAGAGTTACGTGGAGATTTATATTTGGACTCGAACAGAGATTTTTCTTCTCAACTTCCGATACTTCACTGCGCATGTCAAAGATGTTATATGACTGACCGTGTCACGTGACGCGTGTTGGTAAAAATAGCACGAGGTCGGAAAATACCCTTTCTGGTCGCGGCATATAAAATGCGATTTAACACCAATTAACACGCGCCGTAATTAAAAATAACTCATTTGTGGGTAAACAAATGGCTCATATAAGGCATGACAGAAAATTAAAAGTAGTAGTACAGTGTAACCTGCTGCGTGGGCATGTACCTTTAACTTATATTTCCATTGTGTTTATTTGTATTGATTGTTACTTCTGGATTTGCGAAAAGGTAGGTGGGAGGTGGGATTGTGGTGGGCGATCTTTCGGCTGGAATTGAGCTAATTTAGACTAGCTGCTAGGGCATTTGTTGTTCTTATTATTCATATCTCCGTGTTCTGTGTGGTTGATTGTGACACCTGGTGGAACTGCCTGTCCTCACGGTAGGGCAGTTGACTACTTGGTGCATCCGACTGCCACTCAGAGAACAGCTATGCGTGTAGCCCTTCTGGGACTCGGACTGGTTTGTGGTGACACCCGTGTGGCTCTGCTTGGCTGACGATATATCGAATAAGCCGGGCGGATTGACCTATCTGGGTGTATCCGGTGGCCATTACCGGGTTCTGGCTTGAATATGCGCATGGGTGAGATATATATACGATTTACATATTATTATTATTATCTGGTGTGTAGTCGTACTGCGGCCAGTTCGCACCAGTGGGACAGGCGACGTGTTAAAGGTGCACGCCCACTCAGTAGGCACATGTTCTTTATAGGAATTAAATAAGTGTATAATTGTGTCACTATTCCACCAGCCCGATATACAGATATAATCATTTAGTAATGTGTATTCTACTTATAGTGACGCGCGGTGGTATCAGGCTATTTGCATATGCAAATGAGGCATGATATTTTTTAATTATTTATACTAATTAAATGCGTCACCTCAAAAACAACATTTTCAACAGATTGTAAAGTATGATCATTGCACATCCAACAATAAATACAGAGAATAAATAGTAATGTCCGTTAACATTTTAAGGAAACACGGTTATCGCCCCTGATATCAGTATGAATATTTACATCTGATATAAAATGTATAATAATGCCAATCAATACGTGTGGTAATGGTGAATGAATGTTTATTATGCCAAAAAATGTCTCAGATGATGTCTCTGATATAAAGAACATGTTGTGTCTACTGAGTGGGCATGTCCCGTGGGAACGAATTGCTAATTCGAGGGAACGAATTGTTAAATTGAGGGAACGAATTGTTATTTCGTGGGAACTTTGGAACGAATTAATAAAAAAATGAATTCTACGTCCCATGTTGGGCTCCGTATGTTTAACTGTGACGACGCGTAGTGAAGATAGTACATGTAGTGATAGAGTGCACATCAGTTTGAAATGCTATACCTTCAAATTGCCTATTGTATGGTTTGAGAGTGATATGAATACATGCTCAGATATCTAGCCTGTTGTATCGTCTGCTTGAATAATATTTATCACACGCTTTGGCCAAATCTGTCTGTAACGTATTGAAACAGATTAGTTTGTCAGTCATAGTATTTACTTTCTGTATCAAATGCTACAAGAGATGAAACTGAAGCGGCCCTCACATATCGGTCGAGGCACCCGCGCGACTCCTTACACAGGCCTTAAAAGGTCGTTTTCGCGAGGCGTCCGGTCGGACGCTGCCCGAGTTCGACGGACTCCGCTGCAATTTTTAGCGGTCGCCCGAACCCCGCGGGCGTGAAAACCTGACTCCCAAATCTGCGATTTTCCAAGCGCGATTTTAGGTCGTGGCAAGCCCGTAGACACGTCGCTAGGTCTCGCTCTGCTGAATATTTATACAGGACGCATACCGATCTGTTCTTCTGATCAGACGGCGCCCGCCAGATTATCTAGCGGTGCCCGGCCGACGCCCTGACGGGCGCACTGTCTCCACTGCGATCCAATGTTCAAAGGGCACCGTCCGGGCCCCGTATGTGAGGGCACACGTCGCAGACTTGAAATCCGCCCGATTCATCCACAGGTCTAAATCCCCCGGCGACTCCTGCGAATAGAAAAATCGCGCGTTTGCCGGCTGATATGTGAGGGCCGCTTGACAGATGGCTTTACATACTAAAACGGCAGAGGTGGAAACCCATTCGTCGTTTAATACCAGTAACAAGACAATATTCACACATAGTATATACACATACATAGTACAACACCCTTGATAGGCCAGTATTGTTCACACCAATGTTATTCTTTCAGTGGCATACACCACTGCCTGCGCTAATCTTGTCAATATTATTAAAAAAATAATATGTTAAAATACTTCAAAATTGTGATTGATGGGCTGAGCCTGAGCTGTTCTGCACAGGCTCAGCCAATCAACTTGCTTCACTGCGATTTCAGATAGCCAACAAATGTTCAGAAACATTGACATCTGTAGCCGATTTCAACAAAATTGCAAAGCATGCATGTAGCAAAGTGTACTTTGAGGGAATACTCATATATTTTTATTCATATATTTGAGGATTAAAAGTATGCAGAATTATTATAGTGAATTTATTACATTATCACAGCCACAGAATAAATTCACTATAATAAAAAATAATAAATTTATCCTTAAATTGAAATTTTCTCCCTCAAAGTCTACTTAGCAAGATAAGTATACATTGCAATTTTGGTGAAATAGTCTACTGGACAAGTTTAATGCCAGCGGTTGTGTATATCCTTAATTGTGGCTGTGACTGGAGAAATAGGGCCTATGGGATTTGTGACCAGTGTAGCTTCTGATCTAATATCTCACTCATGCAGCGTGATAACGATCTATATTTATTGTTAGAAGCATGGCGAGTGTTTCATTGATGGAATGGCGAACAGTACAGATCCTGACCACATCTATCCAGTCACAGCCACAATTTACGACCAAACATCAGTTGTGTATACATACCCGATCAGTACACTAAAACCTATCTATACACAACTGTGTGATTTAAGGTGATGTCAATGTACATCTATAAGACATCCTTTCTAATTGTCAGAGTGCACAATTCGGTACTCACGCGTGAATCTCCTTAGCTACTTCAACAATTTGTATTTTGCTTTTGCTTCTCAATTATATTTTGTTTAATCATCGCTTGAAACTGGATTTGCTTGGCACTTCGCGTGTCGAACTTTCTTGACTCAATATCTGCGGTATGTCTTTGTAAAACCGGAAACGTTTCTGATAATGCAATTGTCTGTTTTTGTCCATTTTCTGAATTCACTTCGTTTTTCATATCGTCGAATTGCCACAGCTGATTCTTATGAAAATGTATCATAGTGTCCGTATTAATTCCGGATTGTGAGTTTACTCTGCTGTCTGATGTTCTAGGGTTTGTTATTACAACGATGCGATTGTCATTTGCTCTGTTTCTAGATATGTTTATTCTTTTCAATGTCTGTGGGTGATGATTCGTCGGTGGGACGGTAGCTCCAGCAGCTTCTTCGCCTACAAACGTGATACCAATGTTATTTGTATCAATTACTGTCTTTTTAGCAATCATATTTGTTGAAAAATCGTTTTTAAGTGAGCGAAACATGTTGCCTCCGCCCTTACTTGGGGTAAGAAATGTAACTTTATCAACAATTGGTATCCTGTGATGATTGTTGTGCACGGTGTCTTGAAATACTATAGCCGTCTCAGAACTACGTCCTAACGGTTGATGCATGTGTGAATTAATCATGGTCACTTCATTCGACATCGGTACGCTAGGAACACGAAACATGTGTTTGTGGACGATGCTATTTGATTTCATGGTATCTGTATGACCATGCTGATTTTCCAAACCATGTTGTGCATTAGCCTTTAACGTTTTAGGTTTGTCATTGCCGTTAAATATAGACACAGCTTCCATTCCTTGTTTAATCATCCTGCCTGGTAAGTGTTGAGAATTAGATGCACTGATACTGTTTTTATTTTCGTTCACACTTTGAGTGAAACTACCTTCACCGGCCTTTAGTATTGGTAGCGGTGACCTATTTAATTCATTTTTGGTCGTTAAAATTACTTTATGTCCTTGTGTTCTCATCTTTGACATGCCTTCGATTGGAATGGAACCTCCACCACTTTTAATGTGCGATACTGTGTTCGTCCCAGAGGCTGTATCCACTGTTCCGGGTTGAGGAACTGAGGAAATAGTATGTTGCGTATTTATGTTTCGAATCCTATGAACTTTTGACACACCTGTTTCCGTCTTGTGGTGATGTCCGTGGCGGCTTTGGTGATTGGCCTTGTTCAAATCTTTGGTACCTTTTAAGTCGGTGTGCGTCGTCGTAGGCTGTTGTTTATGCATATCTCCTGTAACATTAACGTTATCATGAGCATGTTGTACTTTATTCCGCGAAATACCTTTGCCACCATTTGACATTACAACAATACGTTTAGTATTAATGCTATGTTGTTTCACTAACGATATTGTATTTGTATTATGTGTGTTTCTTGCTGTCAACATCTTCTCCATATTATGTTGTTGCCAAATAGTCTTTGGAATAGTAGAAATAATATTGCGACTCGATTCATGATTCGCGGTTGATCCACCACTAATCTGATCGTGTGCGGTGCGTTGCTGTTGAAACCGCTTGAGTGTCAGTAGTTCCCCGTGACCAGCGTTACTGAATACGGTACCAAAGGGAAAGCCAGTAAAAACACGGTTATCATCACCTATGATAGAACCCAGTTCCGTGTTGACTGCTTCTGTTACTGTGTCTATAACAGCCCGACCGACATTCAGTACCTGACGCCCAATATTTCCCAATATGTGTTTAGTACTTAAATGTTGAACTCTTGCATTTTCATGAGTATTCAATTGCCGATTGGCGAATGGTGTAGCATCAGTGACAAGGTGCTTTCTAATACGAATAATGCTATTAATAGTCCTGCCAATATTGCCAATATCTCGACCATTAGTCACTATGAACGTTCCAAGTTTGTTTCCACCGTTTGCGTTAATATGTGTATGTGTTTTATTGTTTGTAAATCTAGTGTTTGATGCACCATTAAGAGCTACTAATGCACCATCAATTGGTGTTAATCTATCAGCTAGGAGTTTCCCAATATTTTGTAACACATGTTGTGAATCATTTAATGATTTACGCTGTGCGTTAATTTGCTTTCCTGGTAACGATCTTTCTTCACTAATACTCCCAACTATCTGATTTATAGCGCTGGCAGTAGTTGTAGTTTTTAGTTTAGCGTTTTTGTTATTACTGTTTATTGTGTTATTGTGTGCTGTCAACGCACCATCTATTGGCGTTAACCGGTCGGCCAGAATTTGACCAGCATTCTGTAGAAACGCATTGTGTAGTTGAGATTTAACCTGATTTGTACGTTCCCTTGTACCATTATGAGCTATTAAAGCACCGTCTATTGGCGTTAACCTGTCAGCCAGTGATTTACCAACATTTTGTAGAAATTTACTTTGCATGTCATTGGCCTGTGTCTGTCTGACACGCAATGGTTTACCTTGTTGTACAATCGTAATATCAGCTTGCGGCTTCATGTGTTCACTACTGAGTCCGTTAATAGCTTTTCCAGCGCTCTGTTGATGAATAATTGGCGTTTCGCTCATTGGTTTGAGTTCTGGACCAATGTGTTCAGTGCGAGGTTGGAAAACAGGACTGACTTTGAAATGTGTTTTACTGCTGATGTGATTACTACCATCAATAGTATTGGTTGGGAAATTTACTTTCCCGACGTTTTGTAGAAAGGTGTTCGGTATGCCACGTGTCCAGTGTTCTGGTGGAATCTGTCTTCCCGGTGAAAACGCACCCAAACCATTCTTGAAATGTGTTCCACCTATTCCGATCGTTGTTTTAACCGGTCTGTGTATGTTTCCTGGCCCTAATCTATGCCACCCTACATACAGTGGTGGAAGTGTGACAAGAGATACCAAGAATCCGATATCGCCTCTTTGGTTTAAATGTCGGTGATGGCCCAAGTTTGGGTTCATATCATTAGGAACATCGGGGTGAGTTTTTTTACCTATACCATTGTCACGTTCCAATGCATGTGTTTGTTTAATGTTTTCACCACTGCTTAACGGTAATTTGGTCATTTCAACATTAGTTGTACCACTCTCACTGATATCTGCTGTCATACTGAACGTGTTGGGTTTTTGTTGTCTAATGAGATGTTCCTTTGCAAAAACGTGATTATGGTTATCAGGAAATACTCCAAAATGCGATCCGATCGGTGAAATAATTTCAGCGGCCTCAGTAATACGTCCGTGCTGGTGTATGTTTGTTCCGACGGGTTGGTTCCAAATTTGATTTATGTTCACAGGCAAATGCGTCATTTGTTCCGTTGTTGTGAGTTCTATGTTCGACGATGACATTTGCTTGTCTTGGACCATTTGCCCGATGGCATGTTCCAATAACATTCCACCAGTTCCCGAAATATCTCCAACCTTTTGTAATGTTACGGGTGACTGAACATCATTTTGCCTAAGATTAGGGACAGCAGTTGTAGGAATAACATCTTCAACATTTCCCTGTCTGATGTGTCTCCATAAAATACCACCTGTATTTGTGACAGTTCTACCACGTTGTTCATTCACTCGTGATTCTGGAATGTGGTCCATAGTATTGGGTGTACTAATGTTAAGCCCATTACTATGGCCAATGCTACTTTGTATAATGTTTGGTTGTGGAACTATTTCCATATGCTGTCCGCTAGCTCCGACATTTCTGTCTAGTATGTTACCTACTCTTTGTAAGACGATTTGTGTTTCATGCCTACCGTTATTATCATTGCGCAACGTACCTGGTGTAGATATGATTGGACCTATCCCATGCCCGACCATGTTTATTTCCGCGATACTTTGTTTGTTTAAGGTCCCATCACTGCTTAAAATATTCCCACCTTTTTGTAACATCACGTCTGAACGGTGTGTAAAGCCGTTACCGACGTGATTGTCGCCATGACTCACTCCTACTGTAAATATAACAGGACGTCCGTTATTCATCACCCTGTTAATATGATTAACATCTTGATTAGTTAATGTCCCATCACTGCTTAGAATATCGCCCACGTTTTGTAGCATCACGTCTTGTCGGTGCCGATTGCCATTACCGACTGGGGGTTGCGCTGCTTTGAAGATGTTTGGCTCACCTGCGTTTATTTCTCCGATATTCGGCTGAAGGGCCGCCCTGTCGGTGTTGTGAATATTACCAACATTCTGTAAAGTTATCCTTGGTTCTTCCATATGTGTCGCAGTATTTGGAGTAGAGGTCAATACAATACCTGGAACAAGTTCGCGTGCATTTAATTGTCCTGTGTCGCGATTTAGATGAGTTCCATCACTATGTATAACGTTACCCACGTGTTGAAACATGATTTGTGGCCGAAGTTGCACGTCGTTTTTAGGCAATGTAACGACATTAGTGGTTTGGACGCGTGGTGTGTCCCCAGTAGCTTCTTGTTGATTAGTCCGTGTTAACTGTTGTCGGTTTCTCCCGAGTATATTACCTATTCGTTGCAATCTGACCTCAGTTTGACTTGGCCGATTTTCTGGAAGTCGGTTAACGTTGACGCGCTCACCATGTTTTGCATTCATCCCGGTAGTGTGTGTTCCTTCTCTTCCAATTACATTTCCACCTCTCTGCAGAATAATTTCAGATATACCGATGCTGTTACTATGAGTATTTGTGGCATGTCCACCCGTGTTTGACACTTGTGCGGTCCTTGTCGGTGTCATTATTTGCCCATTTATATTTACAATAGTTCCAACTCTTTGTAGAATATTATCTGATAGACCTGTTTTGTCTCTATTATTTGGAAGCGTATTTGTGGCAGGAATTTCGATATTTGGTGCGTGTACATCGTTAGCTATCGATGTCCTGATTTGTCCTTCTCTATTTACAAAATGATCTACTCTTTGTGAAATCAGACGTGGATTTTGGACATGTGCTCCTTGTGAAATTTGAGAACTTGAAACGGTGCCAAATCGTGGTGCTTGATTAACATTATGTTCTTGTCTAACATTCTGCCTAAGGAAATTTTGATTTCTTCCTAATCTGTTACTATTTCTTGGAATTACGGTGTTACCATTCACATTTTGTGTGCTTTCTCTTATTATGTTATTCACTGACTGTATTTGGTTTAATAGCATTTGTACGGTGCGAATTACGTTCGGGTTCCTTTGGATATTATTGTCTTCCAGAGCGAGGGAGTTGGACATGCGCTGTTGTTGTATTATGTTCCTTAGCAACATCCACAATGCAGTTCGGTTTTGCCGCAATGCCTCTGGCAAAAACTGCGCGAAATGAGCTAACGTTTGGAATGGCGACGGTGCGTTCACCGATGCCTGTCGTAATTGATTCAGATCAAACAAAGCGCCTGTATTTCCTTGACGAAGTCGGTGTAGAAAGAAGCTGTCGCTAAATGAGTCTGGTTCTTGGGATACTGCCCCAGCATTCGTGCTTGAAGCTGCGTCAACGGCAGCCATCATCTGACCGTTTGGCGATATGTTTTGTCGCGACACACGTGGACTCGTTTGCACGGCATTGCTTCTGTGCGCCTGCAACATATTCAGGTCGCGTCTGGATGACATTGGTTCTACTCCGGTCATTGTAGATTGCGCTATTAATCGCCGGTTCCATTGTGGATCACGGGTGTTTCCCTGTCCGAATATGTCCGTGTATTGAGACAACACAACCAGGATGACGAGGATTGCCGAATGCATTTCCGACACGCTGATGACGTAGTTGCTGCCACCAAATAGCGTGACGCCTATTATGTCGAAACTCTGAGAACCGTCGTTGTTTGTACCGACTGTGTTGATTTCAACTTCAAAGAATATGTTCCTTCAGCCTGCTGGTGTAGAATACCCCAGCATTTGGAGTCGTTGTTGATTTTTATCTGGAAAGAAAGCAAAACATCATCACAGTGGAAGAAGTAAAATCTGGTACATGTATACATATGTGCTATGTCTGTATCACTAGAATCCGTCAGACCATCAGTCCGTCATGTCAAGCATTGCTTCAGTCGAATGGGTTCAATGAATGGCTGGCATACAATGTTTGAACATCAGTGGTGTCGGCCGTTCTTTCGAATTCTTAATCAAATGTGGTGGGTATGAAACAGACCAAGGTATATAAATACATTAATTATGCATAAAAGTATCAATAAGTGAAAAAACAAAAAAAAGCAAGGAAAACATGTATTACACCGAAATGTGATCAAACAAACATATGCCAATTTGCATAAAAGCTGGAAGACTTCAAATGTGTATGTTGGTTGTATAATTCTTCGCTAGCGCTCGAATACAAATAAGTTCAAGAATTATTTTACTCCTAGTTATAACACATTAATGTAATGTGTTATAATAGGGAGTAAAACAATCTTGTTTACTTTTGATACTTTTATGTATATCTAATGTATTTATATACCTTGGTCCGTTACTCCAACATGTGCCAATACCGTCCTCCAATGATGGAATTAGCTATCCTATGTTGTTGGTCGTTGAGCTGACTATCATTTCATTTGCATTGAGTATGTCTCCATTTACCTTAAGGTTCACTTAAGCCGATACTAGGAGCCGTTTGTGTCGCCAACTGTGGCAGTACTGGCACAGTCCTTGCAATATGCAATAAGGCACATGCAGTGTATTTTATTTTCTAGTAATCGTGTTTTTGTATTCCCAGAGCACGACTGTCATTTCGACAGCTGATCGCAATTATGGCTGTGACTGGAAAAATGGGGCTTATGGTATTTATTACCAGTGTATCTCCTGATCGAATAGCACATTCCTTTTAACAGGATAACGATCTACTTATGTATATTGCTTGAAAGAAGCATGGCGAGTGTTTCATTGATATAATGGCGATTAACCCTTTGAACCCGAAATCCCGCTATAGCGGTTTATGCAAAAAGTGCAGATCCATATGAGCCGGCTCGTAACGAGCCGTCTCATCAGGATCTGCACTTTTTTAAAGTAATTTTAATATTTTTGAGAACAAAAAATATCCCCTTTTCATAAATGGACTAGTCTGAAAACCATTTTGTGACGGTTCGGTTGGTTGCAAAATGAACATATCAAAATCCATTCCAGTTACTTAGGGGTGAAAGGGTTAATGCTGATCTGGATCTACGCTGGTCGCAATACTAATAAGTCCTATTTCTCCAGTCACAGCCAAATCTTTGTTCATGTTGTTGGTACATGTATTGGTATTGTCCATGATTCATTGAGAAGTTTCGCGTAAGCTAGGACTAGGACTAGGAAACGACAATTAATAGTTTAATAATGTATAGACGATGTACTTTACGCATGTCCTATCTAAAAAATAAACATCACTTTTGTGATCGTTTGTGACATGTACCGTGACAATACAGCACAGTCCGTGACAAAAATCAACAAGTGCAAATTGCACTTGTTGATTTGTGTCACTGACACGTGCTGTATTGTCAAATTGCTAATAAACTGCACTTGTAATGTAAACTTTTTCTGGTAGTCGTGTTCGGCGATTATCATATTTCGCCTTACTATGTATTGTCATACAATGTATGAAAATTCTGCCCTATGCTAGGAACAGCATATCAGTGTATATCTGGAAAGTTATCAGTACAGCTGTGACAAGTGAAATTACGTATACAGGTGGCAACAGCTGTTTGACGCATCTGTTTTGAGATTGCGACCAGGGGCCCGTTTCACTAAACTTCGCACGAATACAATTTTCATAACTGCAAAATTATGATGGTCTGTAAATTTCACGTTAACAAAGTTTTCTTGTAAACAATGATTGGATTTACATTTATTGACCATATACTGCATATGCAGCCTATGTTCAATAACTGTAAATCCATCAATTGAAATTTCCAGACTATCCTAAATTTGCACTTACGAACATTTTAGTCGTACCCCAGCAAACACACGACGTCGGTACGACGTCGGATCTAGGTCGGATCCAGGTCGCGACGTCGACGACTCAAATCCAACGTCAGTCCGACGTCGAAACCCCCACGTCGAAACGACGTCGGATTACGACGTCGTATTGACGTTGTTTGCTAGTCGTAGTTCGTCGCGACACAAACACAACGTCGGTTGACGTCGGAATCACGACGTCGGATCAACGTCCGTTTCCGATGTCGAATAGACGTCTGGTCCAGGTCGGGATTGGTATACACTAAAAGGTGACTCACTGTCAGCAGATCTATCTCTACGTTAGCCTATAGATACGCCAATGGAAGAGCAGCTGATCTGATTTCCACACCAACTTAATTCAGTTTAACCTTTATTTGCGACATGTTTAGGTCTATGTAATTAATCATTTTATATCCTAGACGATTAATTTTGAGTATGTATTTAGGTTGGGCTGGGCGTACGTGCAATTGCATTAACATTGCAGAATTCTAGGTCAAGATTCTCATGCGCGCGCGTAGTGTTGACAACAAACATGCTTTATTAGAGTCCGTGTCAAATGCCACTGGACCTGGTTCCCGCGTTACTGCATAGCGGTAGCCACAGATACAGTAATACGCTGGTAAACAGCCGACCTGACTCATTCGGAAATATCTCGGATATTTTCGCCAAAGCGGATGTCTGGTTAATCTATAATCCCCGAGCTGCTCCAATTGTGTTTAGGTTATCCCGCCATTTCCGTTTTCTCTTTGTGATTTTAATTTGAAATTGGGGAAAGATCGACGTAATTTGAAGAAATTAACTTGTTTATGTAAGTATATTGATGCATGCGTGTCAGCTAACATGTTTTCAATAACATTTTTGATACAAAAATACATGAGAACGCCGTGATCAGTTGATTCACGTTTCAATTCGTGAAATTATTTCGCCCCGTCTCACTTCGCACATTCCTATTCATGTGTTGTTAGTATATTGTCTCTATTCACCATTTACAAACAGCATGCATTATTATATAATTGTGCCTTTAATGGATGTCTATGCGGTCGCGTTTTCTCAAATCTTGTAGGACAGCTATAGTAATTATAGATTTTGTCATCGTTACATACTGTCTTTGTTAAACTATTCGCCTTAGATAATGGCGCATATACTCAAAGTTTATTCGAATTTTACATCACACTGTACATGTACGGAGCCACCCAGGGGACGTAGAATTATTTTGTTTATTGTTAATTTGTTCCCACGAAATAACAATTCGTTCCCTCAATTTAGCAATTCGTTCCCACGAATTAACAATTTGTTCCCTCAATTTAACAATTCGTTCCCATGAAATAACAATTCGTTCCCACGGGAACGAATTGTTAATTCGTGGGAACGAATTGTTCATTCCCTCAAATTAACAATTCGTTCCCACGATATAACAATTCGTTCCCACGATATAACAATTCGTTCCCACGAATTAAACCATTCGTTCCGTGGGAAAACTAATTGTTATTTCGTGGGAACGAATTGTTAAATTGAGGGAACGCATTGTTATTTCGTGAGAACGAATTAATATAAAAAATATTCTACGTCCCCTGCGGGGCTCCGTAAAAAGGAAGTATGCTGATTTATACACATATTTCTTGTTGGTGAAATTACTTTCTTACATGAGTGGCTATTTATAGAAAGAATTTACAAGTTTCATAGGAAACGAGATTTGAAGCTGTAACGCTCATCGAACATGTATTCGGTAGTGGTCTACAACATATACATTAGGCCATAAAAATAAGGACTTTGGCAGTCACGGGGTGTGCAAAATGTGCAGCGGGAGAACGACTTCTTTTTAAATTAATTTGTTTGTGTTTGAGATGTTCGTGTGTGATTTTATTTCAAGTTGCCAGATACATATTTGTGTGATTGTATTCATGCATATATGCATCTGGCAACTTGAAAAGAAATCAGAGACGAACATCTCAAACAAAAGGAAAATGTTATATAAAGTTACGATAAACTCTTTAGATGTGAAAAATCACAAGATGATTGGATTTAACATATTGTTCATGGTAATGTTTTTTATTGATCATGTGGCAAAAGTACACTTTTATTCTCCATGACGATAAAATGCTAGACGCACAGAGATTATTCAGTCGCGGCGATATCTGAGAACCAAAGTACCTTTGATGGCCTAACGTATACTAGTGTATTATTATTATTAACCATTTCAACCCTGGTTATCCTACCTTGTCTTTTTCACACTATTTGTGTACTATTCCATTTATGACAAAAGACAATTCTAGATGAATAATAGTGGCAAATGCGGCAGATCCTGATGAGGCGACGAGCCGTCTCATCTGGATATACATTGTTTGCACATGTTGGCTTTATGGAGGTATACATCATGTAAAGGCTAATACTTAAAGATATGCAAACATTTGTATGCTTTCATAATTGTGTTGTTTTATGTATATTTCAGACAACGCTAAGACATACACATACGAGAGCAACACAGAAATGGAAGAGATTGAAGCCGATCGATCTTCCCAACGAGCCAATATTATCGAACAATGAATGTTTGAAATCACGCTGGCATCCTTGGATACACTGAAACACAGTACGGACATGGAAATACGTTAAGCGCAGAACGAGATGAAGAAACGATTGAAACGATTGAGACGATACAGAGACAGGCAGAGAGAAATTGTGAAGAGTAAACCGGATTCTAATAATGATCCTCTCGAAGAACTGCTGAAGCGACGAATAAAGCACGATGCTAAGATGGAAAAGAATCAGAAACAAGCTCGCCCCAAAACATCGCCGGCGACGCTTCAGGATACGTACAATTCACGCATTCGTAGATCCGACGCGGACTCGGAACTCGAGGTGGAAGTGGACGATACGTTTATGGTTGACCATGCATCGATGCACCAGTGGGGGCATTCGTATCCGTGGACACAGTTCCAGTTCTCCATGAAAAGATTACTTGACATGTCATTAGAATTGTCTCGTGAGACAATTCTAATGAAATGCCAAGGTATGTTTTTATCGCGAAATGATCGAATATTCAGAAATTTCCATCCGCATGATTGTCGTCTGCAGCAGGATAAGGGTTAAAGTGAACTAAGTCCCTGCTATATGATTCCATCGAGTAACGAATCGCATACATTTATGGCAAAAACATATGTCTAAATATAATAAAATACATTTGCCAGCCAAAATATGTGTTTATTACTGACCAGGTACCAAACCAGGATATTGATTAGTTGATGCAGAGTGAAACTGCAGATCAAGTAATCAATGCAAAATAAAGTTTTCTAGACGATAAAACCCGACATTGAATTGATGTCAGAATCAGACGTTGGATAAAGGTCGTTTTCTGACGTCGGATAGACGTTGGATTATATTTGAAAATGAAAGTTTTTTAGACGTCGGAATCCGACGTTGAAATGACGTCAGAAGTAGACGTGTATACAACGTCGGATCCTGACGTCCGTTCGACGTCGGATCCCGACGTCCATTCGACGTCGGATTATGACGTCAGTTCGACGTCGGATTCCGACGTCCGTTCGACGTCGGATTCTGAATTCTAAACAACTTTCATTTTCGAACATGATCCGACTTCTATCCGACGTCGGAAACCGACGTGAGTCAGACGTCTATCTGACGTCGAGTGCCCACTGGGACGAGGTTTAGTGAAACGGCCCCCTGAATGATAGAATGTCAACTCGCAATCAAGCAAGTTGATTGTCTGAGCTGGAGCTGTAGCACAGTTCGGGCACAGCCAATCAAACTATTTAATTTCAAGCTCAATATTCATGTATTTCGAAATAAAGAAATTGACAAATAGTTGCAAGATTAGCGCTGGCGGTAGTGTATAGTAAACATTTAAAAGTAAGGAACATGACCAACTATTTTAATCTATACCCGGCCTTATAAGGCATAGTTTACGTGTAAAAAATCCCATAATGTTTGAAAATATATAGATAGTAATAATGTTTCGGATGTGTACATTCATGACATTTGCCTGTATTATCACATCTTTGATATATTTTCTTGTTTTGTTTCCGCATTTACACATCACATGGACAATGTATGGACACGAGGACGTGATAACACAGTTAGATCACGTTCGTCCGCATGTACGATCGATAATCCACTCGCTAAAGCTCGCGGATTATCTCCTTGTACATGCGGATGAAACGTGATATAACTGTGGCTTGTTGATCAGACTACATGCGACAGAAATTTGATAAAGAAAATATATACATACTTCCTGAAGGGTGGAATTTATTCACATGTTACACTCCGCAGTATTATTGTCCATCTTGGGTATAACATGGTCACATGAATATAGTGACGGTCGATATATTTATCCCCGCAACATTTAATAAACACTTTTCCGAACAGTGGGCTTAATACGCGTCTGTTTCGTGTCTCAGCCAAGGACACAATGCGCCCGCCCCATTGTTATCTCTGAGTTTTACGACCAGTAGTAGCCTCGGAGCGCAGGCTGATCAGGGCTTACACTGTTAGTCATAAAGTGATTGTGAAGTATATTTCCGATCAGCGGTGGAAATAAGAGCTTGAGATGACAGTGAGAATGTAAACGATGATCGGGGTGTGAATTTGTTACGAATGTTGCACGGTCCGTTTTGTCGCATGGTCGCAGCAATACAGCGGTTACATATCCACGTTACACGACTTCAAGAAAACGGGAACATGACTTTCTACAACATCAAAACACTCCCAGTGCAATTAGCTACAAAGGGCACGATGTTTTAATCCCAGTGGTGTTTAGGTACAAGCAACACGACATGGAGAACGTCGCTAGCAAACATCCACAGGTGAAAGATTCCAACATATAGGATCCAAAAACTTGCTGACTAATTATTTTTTAATAGTCATTCTACAACAAACTTCTATGCCGGAAAGAGACAGATAATTTTCGCTATTGTATATAGAAGTTAGTACATGTATATGGCGCAAATTATTTTTAGGGGCGATTATTTTTGGGTCTTAGATTCCGCATCCTTTACCTGTGATAAAGAAATTTCCGCGACGGTGTATATATATAGTTTTATTGCGCATCTGATGGAAAGTTTCAATGTACTGCATGTGCATTCAAAGTAATGTTTCGCTCGTAAATGATATAATACTACATTACATTACAGCAAGTATCATTACATGTCAGTGAGGTCATATATAGTCGCGAAAATGAGAACAAAATATCAAACTGAATATGCGTGTAAATCTAATATTTTTCCCCAATATTGTTGTATTTGTCTTTAAAATGTTAAATTTAGAAACCAATGACAAAATATAAGCAGTACACGGTGACTTTACGAACGATGATATTACGGGCGACGAAGTAGCCTGCTTTATGTTACGCGTAGATGAAAACTTACCATTCAGTGAAACTAGGCTGAACATATGATTGAAAGTGTAAAATTTGTTTTACCGTAAACCAAGCAGGAACGGGTGTTTTACGACAGGTGGTATTGTATAAATATCCATAATACGTCTATGGAATAATTAACAAAATATGAAAGAAAGTTATTTAATTTCTATCTAAGGTTGTGTGCTCGCTAAATGTATTTATGTACAAAGATACCCTACCGCCTGAGCTAATATTGACAATATATTTGTCAATTTCTTTATTTCAAAATAATTAAATATTGTTTGAAAAATCAAGCAGATTGATTGACTGAGTCTGAGTTGTGTTACAGCTCAGGCTTATACAATCATCAAACTGCTTGATTGGGAGTTGGCATTGCCAATAGATGTTCAGAAACGTTGATAATCTGGTAAAGATTAATAGAGGCGGTTGTGTACAATTGGTGATGTAATGTAGGCTGTGGCCTGTGTAATAATAATTGTAATAATAATTACCGTGTAACGTGTGTCCGACATCACTCATCTTCCGGGCGATGGCTCATAACTCATGTATTAGGTTTGCCTATGGCAATAATACGTTATGTTTGCTGCGCTGAAAGCGAGAACTTGAAGAAAGTGTGATCCGAATTGTCTCAATCGACACAGGAGCCAAATCTTATTTTCCGATGTCCTGCATTTTTTGGATGAATAATACAAACTATGAATGCTTTAATATATTCTCATGCTCGAACTCAGGAAGTGAGAGCTGGGTCCTAAGAATACTTATACGAATACAGTTTGAGGACCCAGATGAAAGAGCGCGAGAGCTGTGGAGAGTGAAGGGGAAAGGGAATGGATACATGTAAAGTGATGTATACAAGATATATGTTTATAGAGAGAATACTGCGTTGGATCATGTACACAAATATTCAGAGCGGATACCCCATATTTAAAATCATGTTTATTCGTTTCGCTGGTACATTTTTCCAATTGCTAAATCACACACACCATGTAAATACAGAGCATGCGTACGACACGTGTATGCTATTTCCGCTTTCAGAATTGTACGAAAAACATGCAGACGAGCTGATAATAAGAGCGACATTCCCATATTTGGCAGAAGTATTGACGTTAGAACTTGTTCCGGTTCCCGAACTGTTGTTTGTCGTTTGTAATTACCGTTATAAGTGTCCGTATGTATTGTTGGATACGCTAGGAATCTGTATATATAATACTTCCTAATTGCCCGTTAATTGACAACGTGCCCGGCGATTAGTGGTCCAGATAAGACATAAAGTCTGATATAATAATAAATTTTGGACCTAAGGAAACTAGCCTTACAACACTATTGCTCAGTCATACCTTCGGATTGTCAACTAGCTTTGTTACAGAGCGCTATATGGACTGACAGACTAATTTATTATAGTTACGAACGGGAGTAGATTGCAAGTGTTACCGTTCGCAACTAGAATTATTAATGCCTGAGACATAGTTGTGGGCAGTAACTTGGCTAAACGCCCACACTGGTGCAGGAGTTACTTCCCGCAACTAGTGTAGACTGGTCTGTGACCAGACAGCAAAGTGTTATGGCCTTTACTGTTAGCTTAGAAAATCTCGGCTCTATGGATGTGTTTTACTATTTGATCTGTCTTTTATATTTTCTGTATCCGTGAGAGCCTGAGACCCTTATACACTGCAGCTCCATTGTAACGCGGTCGCGTATAGCGCGATCTCCATTATAACGCGGGTCTCTCGTGGATCCCAATTTTATTTTTTTTTAAATCGAGAAAAAAACAGTCGTCGGACGTCGTAGTCATCATGTAATTAGTTGATTCGTGATTTCTGTAAGTTTATTCAAACAACGAATTTCAAAGTCCATGAAAGGATTATTATTAGTATGTAATATCCTGGACTGCTCATAATTCGAGACTCTAACGATATTAAACAACATGCGTAATAAATAATAAGAGTATAAACCTTTTTTTATTAGTTACATGCAAATATAATGCAATTATCTGTATATATATTGCGTTTACTGGCTTCAAAAGCACGGAGAAATGCAATTGTTTACTTTCAAAACACGCTCGTCTACAAATGGCCGCCTCCAGCGTACCGTGAAAGGTCGCGACCTCTGACCCTATGACGTCATATGCTCTTCCGGTGCAGGGTGCCCGGTTCGAAAACACCACAAATTGTGTCTGCATAATGTACCATTGCGTTCAGGGGTCACGATACATATTGTTTCGAACTTAAATGATTAGACAAACGATTGCCAACTTGGAAAATATAATTTGCTAGATTAAACAAATTAAACAATATGAAGTTTCAGCTTGTTGGTTTTAATACTTTTTTAAAGTGGTAATGTCTATTTTTGGAGTAAGACATTTCAATCCCTTCTGCATGTGGTACTCGTCCACAATGGGAATAACAAAAACAGAGACCAGATTGCATATATTGCATATATCTGCTGATAAATGGAGGTATTGGACTGATGTGGACGAACTTAAAAGTGACAATTTAAAAAAAATAGGTTAAGGTGGTGACTGAATGAAAATCCATATTCGTACATTATTAGTGCCTTTCTACCTACAAATATTACGTGACTTCCATTGATAAACATGTAAACAACATACGGGTTCAAGCGAACTCATTTATGTGTAAGTTTTCCTATCGAAATCCGGATTTTAATGGAGGGGGTTAATGGGATTAGTGGAAAACACAACATTTAGGTGTGTTGTGTTGTTTGGCAATGTATTAGTCCTGTTTAAATCGCATTTTTCTAACTTGGCATTTGTGACCTTTCATCAGGCTTCGGTTGAACGCACAAGTGTAATGGAAGTGACGTAACCCGTAAATCTCGCGATAGAACGAGAAAATATCGAAGTTAGAGGATCGTATGATACCTTTAATCAGGTAATCATGTTAATAGGCATATTTATTAATCAATTCAATTACCTTAATCCCAATTGACATGTATTCGCGAAGTAATGGTCGTATCAAAGGAGCATGCCGACCAATGTAACGCCTGATCAGAAGCTACACTGGTCACAAATCCCATGAGCACCATTTCTCCAGTCACGTAAATGAATGTACCGCTTTTTGTCACCAAGTAATGTCAATGTATCTGTGTTAACACATAATTGTCGCTAATAAACGGTTGCGTGTTCGATCACCTTTCTTTTTCTTTACTCCCAGGTGTAATATTTAGCGTTCTATAAATAGACTGGTGTTTCAGCATTATCTGGGTATGGGATCACGTGGTCTATTGTTTACACTGCAGCCCACGGCAATCTCGCTTAAATCGTAAATTTCATTCATCAATATGACTGTTGCAGCGTAAACAATAGATCACGTGACCCCACATCCTGAGATTATGCACGTATCAACAGCTAATCGTCCGCATGAATAGGCAGGACACGTGACCATAGGCATTATTTATTATTAATTAATCCTTTTAAGCGCCTGTTGATCGCGAGTAGTATACAGTACAGCCACCGCGAAACCCGCACATTTTTTGCTTTGCAGAGTTTTTCGCCAGCGCGGAATTTCCTACCTATTGCGGCAAATCGCGAAATGCCGCAAAGCGTCACAAAGTTCTCGCGGTATTGCCGCAATTGTTAAAATAAATTGCCGCAATCGTGACCCAAGTCAATTGCGGCAAAACGTGGCAAATCATAAAACGGATCACCGGCACATTTGCCTCAATTTGCGGCGTTTTGATGGACAGAAAATGCGATGTTTTGCTTTATTATTTTATGCTTTATCAATTGCAAATCTAGGTTCCAATCAGGTTTGTTAAATGCAAAATATGTGTTTTGATTGACAAAAGGCACAAACAGATGCACATTATTGGGCATTGACAGATATACCAAATCGATCCATGCGAAATGCATGTCTACAAGGGTAACACTGACTTCATTCAATCAAACAATGTACACATTTTCAGAGTGAATTGCCGAGTTTTGTCGCATTTTACCGTGTCCATTTTGCCGCAAAACGCGGCGGTAAAGGTGCGATAACATGTACTGTACATGCACGTTGTACACGCTGGAAAGTCTTGCCGAGGATCGCCGCGAAACGACCGCGTAAAATTTGCGGAGTTTCGCGTTATGCCGCAAATGGCCACGGGACGTTTTGCGAGAGATTGCTGGTTTCGCGGTGGCTGTACTGTACATTGTAATAAGCGTCTGTCTATCGCGAGCACTATACAGCGTAATAAGCATGATTTTATAAATAACTGATATGTTTAATACATTAATACAAGTTTGTATGTCATAGGCATTATTAATAATTACTTTAACTTCTGTTCAAATGACATGATTTTATATGGGTCCGTTGCTAATGGAATTCCCGTAATAGTTGGTAACCGAAATGCGGACGATACCAGTAACCCGTGCAGTGCCAGTACCCGTGCATGTCCCGAAGGTTGTACTATCATGCTGTGACAAATCTACGACTGTCCAACCCCCGCTGATCCCAAGGTCAAGGTCACATACTTAGTCTCTTTACAAAACTTAACATCAGAGAAATATGTTATAACTTCTATTTCTTTCATTGAAAATTCTTAATATTTCATATGCTGTGACAAATCCCCGCTGATCTCGAGGTCAACGTCACATACATACCGTATAACCTTGAATTAGCGCCACCCTCCTAATAAACGCCCTCCCCACCCCCCCAACCCCCGCAAATTAAAAAAAAAAAAAGAAGAAATTTACCAATGACAGCCAATTTCAAACACAAATATTCCTTAAATCCTTATTTGTGTTTGAAATTGGCGGTTCTTGGTAATATTTTTATTATTTTTTTTTATTGGCTAATAAACGCCCCCCTTTTGTAAAATGTAACGCCTCCGGGGGCGTTAATTCGAGGTTATACGGTAGTCTCTTTACAAAACTTAACATCAGAGAAATCGGTTATAACTTCTATTTCCTTGCTCGGATCTGCTTCACATTTCACACACTCATTGCTCCAATAGACCTCTACCACCCTGTGACAAATTCACGTTCATGCCGCTCGCGCTAATCCCAGAGTCAAGGTCACAAGCCCACACACTTGGAAATTTTTACATATTTTAGGGGTACCTGGGCCCACGCGGGGGGTATTCCGTAAGCCTCGCTTACTGACCAATCTAGTTTCGGCTAATTCTGTGCATCAATGCCATAAACCTGTAACTTAAACTGAATTTCACAAATAGGTCTGGGATGCACTAGCTAGTAGCAAATGTTGTTATCTAAGTACAGTAGAACCTTTCTAACCGGACACCCAGAACATGCGTGTTTATTATACCCCCCGCAGGGTATACTGGAGTCAGGTTGTCCGTCCGTCCGTAAACTTAACATCAGAGAAATATTATTATAACTTCTAATTCATTCGTCTAAAATGCTTAATATTTCACACATGCATTCCTGTAAGGCTCTACTACCATGCTGTGCCAAATCCACGACCGTCCAACCCCCGCTGATCCCAAGGTCAAGGTCAAATACTTAGTCTCTTTACAAAACTTAACATCAGAGAAATATTGTTATAACTTCTATTTCCTTCATCTAAAATGCTTAATATTTCACACATGCATTCCTGTAAGGCTCTACTACCACGCAGTGCCAAATCCATGACCGTCCAACCCCCGCTGATCCCAAGGTCAATGTCAAATACTCGTTACGCAAACACGTCTTATTTGGAATTAATAAATCACTGAACTACTTTCGGCAAGGGAGATAATCAATATCACGAGAACTATTTTCATACGAGCCAAGCGGATTGTTCTGTTTATGATTAGTATATATAGTTTTAAGCTATCTCCTGTGATATATAATGATACTTTACTTTGTTATGTTATGGGTACTAATACATGTTGTTTCAATAGCGTATCTCTGTAACAGTATCGTTGTAGATGGAGTTGCAAATAATTTAATAATTATTACGTTCAAATGGTTGCGTAATACTGATAGCACTTCTGTATAACTGTGATTGTCGTAAATGGCGCAATAGTCGTGAGGTTAAGGTAGCCGACTTCAATGATTTAATTACCAATTCCCGAAAGGGTCGGGGGTTCAAACCTCGACGTGGTATATATTTTTTTTTTTCTCCATATATATTATATTTGTGATTTTAATATTTTCACAATTTTATGATTTTAATAAAAAATACCTATAAATTGATAGAAACTTACCACCAATGAAAGTGTCTGTCTTTAAGTAATATATACACAGACAGTTTGTTACTGTTTTTTTAAGTTTAAGTAATATATACACAGACAGTTTGTTACTGTTTTTTTAAGTTTGAGGTACTGTCCATACCATATAATGTTTTACTGTCCCAAAATCTATTTTTTTGGCTGTCACAATTAATTAATTTTCGGACAGCAAACATTTTTTTATGAATTTGAAATAATTATTGTCCTCCATCTGCTCACAACACTGTTCGAACTGCGCCTGTGGCTACCACAACCAGAATTCACTGGCCGCAAACACAGTAGCCATCGGCGTCTATTTATTAAATTATTATTTTTTATTTTATTTGATTTTTCCGCGTGAACGCTGCATTTTGTGTCAACACCATTTACAGAAAATATTGGTGATTTTCTAAACGAATATCGGAGAAATGTGGCTATATATTTTGTCAATTTTCAACAAAATTTACGGAAAAAAATTACTGATTTTTTAAAACAATATCGGCACAACTAAATACGGTGATAGAATTTTTGTCAACTTTTCAACACCATTTCCGGAAAATATTACTGATTTTCTAAAAACAATATCGGCGAAGGTGTACTGAACTACTCTTTATTTTAAATAACCAGCCGTCTAATAGATCTGTGTATAATCGAGAGTATATCGTTAATTGTCATGTTGTCTCCAACAGTGAGGTGTTGCGGCACACATCAAAACGACACGTCAATTTCAAAACATTGCCTAATGGTCACAGCTGTGTGGTGTGTTCAGATCAACACCTCGTCACACACAACTACGCATTATTGATTTTTTTCCCCACACAAAGCGACGTGTATTTACAACTAGATCTGTGTAATGTGTCGGGTGTAGCCAAAGACCATACATAAATTCGTAATTAGTCACAGATGTAGCCTTAAAATATAATCGATTTCCTTAAATTACGTCCGCAAGTTGACAGGTATTTCAGAGCAGACGTCATCATAATACCGTTATTTATTTCCAAAATTAGCCATATATTCTGTAAATGGCGTTGAAAGTTGACAATAAATTAAGACCAGATCAGTACGTTAAATCGCTATCGACGACAACTGACGATCCGATGAGAGAGTAATACCGTTTACGCGTATCCAATGTTAAATATACATCGTTATTTTGTATGACTTTCGTAGTTTTTACCGAGAAATTCAAACCGTTTCCAATTATTGGGGAAAATAATATCATGATTAGCACACCGTTTCACTAAGCAGCGGCTACTCAGGGAATGGGATCACACGGTCTATTGTTTACACTGGATTAATGGCGGCCCCCATGAGGTCTCGGGTAAATCTTATTTTTAAATAATACAATTGTGGTTTCTTCCTTTTAGTGATGTTCCAGCCGTTAACACTTATTTAGCAGCATTATTTATGTAGTTAGTCTGAATGCAGAGAAATTTGAATAGGACGGAATCGAGCGTTGTTTAAACTTAGTCCTGTTCATATGCACAGGTCAAAATATGAACTGAAAATGGCGCTTTGTGTGACAGAAATCCGTACGCGGACGAATACAACAAATATTTTGTTATAAATATCACATATCGCGAAACAGCGGTAGCATCTACTGTTTTAATAATATGCATACATATTGTAATTAATGTTTAATAGTGATATACTTATGAATAATATACGATACTATGGTTTATACTCCAGCACTATGTTTTAAGGCTGTGTGATTTGCTTCAATATAAGCTGGATTAATTAATACTTATATTCATGCGCTTCATGAGAACATCAATACATTTAAAATATACAAATATTACTTAAAGGGGTATCGATATGATACATTTTAATAATATAAATATTGAAAATACACATTACAATCGCTTACAACATAAGTTATTGATCGAAAATAGTCACTGCATCGTGACCTATTTGACCGCATTACCTATTGCGTGGGTACCTCATCATACCCCTGTTTACATAGGTAACTGGGGGTATAGTGAGGTATGCTCGCTAATACAATGTTTGCGTAATGCTTGGTCTGTTTACAAAACTGAACATCAGAGAAATATTGTTATAACTTCTATTTCCTTCATCTAAATTGCTTAATATTTCACACATGCATTCCCGTAAGGCTATACTACCATGCAGTGCCAAATTCACGACCGTCCAACCCCCGCTGATCCCATGGTCAAGGTCAAATACTACTTAGTCTCTTTACAAAACTGAACATCAGAGAAATATGTTATAACTTCTATTTCCTTCATCTAAAATGCTTAATATTTCACACATGCATTCCCGTAAGGCTATACTACCATGCAGTGCCAAATTCATGACCGTCCAACCCCCGCTGATCTCAAGGTCAAGGTCAAATACTACTTAGTCTCTTTACAAAACTGAACACCAGAGAAATATGTTATAACTTCTATTTCCTTCATCTAAAATGCTTAATATTTCACACATGCAATCCTGTAAGGCTCTACTATCATGCTGTGCCAAATCCACGACCGTCCAACCCCTGCTGATCCCAAGGTCAAATACTTAGTCTCTTTACAAAACTTAACATCAGAGAAATAAGTTATAACTTCCATTTCCTTCTTTGAAAATTATTAATATTTTGCTTGTGCATTCCTCTAAGGTTGTACTATCATGCTGTGACAAATCCACGACCGTCCAACCCCCGCTGATCTCTAGGTCAAGGTCACATACTTAGTCTATTTACAAAACTTAACATCAGAGAAATATGTTATAACTTCTATTTATTTCATTAAAAATTCTTAATATGTCATGCATGCATTCCTCTAAGACTCTACTATCATGCTGTGACATATTATTCGCTGATCTCGAGGTCAAGGTCACATACTTGGTCTCTTTAAAAAACTTAACATCAGAGAAATCGGTTATAACTTCTATTTCCTTGCTCGGATCTGCTTCATATTTCACACACGCATTGCTCCAATGGACCTCTATCACACTGTCACGTTCATGCCGCTCCCGCTAAGCTCAGAGTCAAGGTCACAAGCCCACACACATGGACATTTTTACATATTTTAGGGGTACCTGGGCCAACGAGGGGGGGGGGGCGTATTCCGTAAGCCTCGCTTACTGACCAATCTAGTTTTTGACAGGTTTAACCCATTAAAGACGGCATACAATTATAGTTGTATGAAACTTTTATGAGAAAAAGATTGTTACTTCCTTTATTTCATCTCGAATGTATATGTTGTTACCAATCGTTTGAACCGTCTCAGCGAGTGATAACAGCATATACATGTACCTTCATGGAGAAATAAAAAAAAAAATGAGATTTTTTTACAAAAAGTATCATTTATTTTATGACCAACGGTGAATTACCGAGATTTATTCGTGAAATATCACTTTATATTACACTGGTTGAAACTGTGATAAATACGGTTTTGAACTATGGGAATATGGCTTTTCAACTAATGAAAATGTTTATTACAAGCCAAACTACTTTGCATCGCAACTAGGGAGATAATTTCAGAGTCGGGCTCATATTTAAAATATTTACCTGTTTTGATGATGCTGTCAAGTCCATTATTAATAAATGTTCTGTTTTTGGTCTGCAATACGACTACTCTAGCCTCCATTGGATAGGACGTACGTACGTTTGCAGGTGAATTACCTAATCTTACGGCAACTGTTAACCATTGTATGTACGAACAGTCGTCGCAAAATCAGACAATGACAGCCTGATTATTCAGCCCTTATGACAGTGGGAATTCTAGTCAGCTTCGCGAATTGCCGCCCTTACAAACGGTCGAATCTGGTGCAGTATAGTGATACTGATAATGAGTAGATTCCTGTTGGTAAATCGTGTTACTTTCGTTTATCAATTATTTTAACTCCAGATCGACACGATCTTCAATCTTCACACGGAATTCATCACAATAAACTTAGTGGCGGCCATTGTACATGTCGAGAATAAATTCCAATAATAGTATTACGCCATGGGGACGTGGCTTAAAATGTCCACTATATCAATAAAATGTGTATTATTGTTAATCATAGTATTTTATTGTTTAATTATTTGTGTAAACTGTATTTTATCTTATATTTTAATGTTATGAGACGAATATCAGCATAATAAATTACAAAATGTGGAATTATTTTTTATGCAACAAGTGATTTTAGAAAATCGGTCATGTTGAGAAATAGGCCCCCCCCCCCCACAGGTTTCCTAGCGAAGTCCTAGAGGTACGATGCGGGTGCTAATGTAAATACTAAATCAGCAAGAGCATGAATACTGTTATATGGTCATAAAATAAACAGAAAATGTGTTGTTTTCCGTGTAAGATCAAATTATTTTTCATCTCGTGAACACCAAACGTCATATTTTCACTGACACGTGAAAATAGTACGGTTGGTGTTCACTCGATGAAAAATAATTCGATCTTACACTGAAAACAACAAATATCCTCTATATCCTTAGACAGAAATGGATTAATATAGGAATGAATGGCCTTTTTGTGGAATTTATTGAAGGCCTCGTCTAGTATTTCCGCGACTTTTCCAAGTTTATATCCCCGATAAATTCAACAAAAATGCCATTCATTCCTTATAATTCCAGCATTTGAAATAAATTCATGAAGAAAATGTGTTTATTTTCCGTTTTCTTAATAATTATTTTAACTGTGTCTCACGGTTACGGAAAGTAGTTCGGCATGGGAGTTTACTGGGATATAAATTTTGGACAGAGACTTGCTACGGGCCAATCAAATGTTAGGGAATTGTGTAAATATTTTTGTGCTGGAATTATAGTGATTTATAGTATCTCTTCGTGATCTCAGAGTACACACTGATGCCTTGGAATTCTTAAATATCTGATTTACAGGGTAACCTCTCTTAACTGGACACCCTGGGAAGATTTAGAGAGGTTCCCATGTACACACTCACCAGGGATTCCGCTGGGGAAAATAAAAAAATCGCCACTTCAAAAATACAAATACATTTTTTTTTTTTTTGAAAATTGTAATTTTTTATCGCCAATTGCGAAAGTGGCGATCGCCAGCGGAATCCCTGACACACAATCATTGGTAGGGTTGAAAGTATTACTTACTTATCAGTTTTATATTTTCAGATCAGCTTGTCTTCACTCTTGGTAAATATGGAGAAGATGCGTGTGCGGAATTACGTAATGGTGCTGAAATTAATATTACCTGTGATATTATTTATAATGGTTTTACCATGTGTTGTGATGTCGGACGATTTTTACGAGCGGCTGGGAATTTCTCGTGGAGCTGGTGTGAAGGACATTCGGAAGGCGTTTAAAAAGTTAGCTGTTAAAATGCATCCTGATAAAAATCCTGTAAGTAACAAGTTGAAAAGAGTTTGATTAGCATTTGCCTGTAATTATCTGACACCATGTTGACTGCATCATTTACTGTCGCTCAGCCTATCAGTTGCAGGGATTCCGCTGGCGATCGCCACTTTCGCACTTGGCCATAAAAATAAACAATTGGCGATAAAAAAATATTATTTTTTTTTAAAGTGGCGATTTTTTTATTTTCCCCAGCGGAATCCCTGCAGTTATGCTAGAATATATTTCTGTAAGTCGTTCAAATTGAATGTCTCCATTATTATGAACCTGTAAACGTGAAACCTTGGAAGGTCCTCGGGGTGTCCATTTTTGAGAGTTTCCTCTGCATGCTGGGATGGTTTTATAGACTATTTAGTTTTCAAGCATTGGACTTCAGTACTGATGCTGTGGGTTTGATCCCCGTCTGAGGCATGAACAAGTACTTTCATATATGCAGTGTTGAAAATGAGGACTATGCGAGCTTCGCTGGTGCTGGGAATCTTTGACATTATCGATACTGAATACTGACCGCAAACATTTAGTTCACAGTATGACAATGCGATAGCATAAGGGGCATATTGCATTGCTCTTGAGGTTCCGTACGTCCGTCCATGTACATTTACATTTACATCAAATAGTTTGTAAGAATTTTTCCAGTTAGAGTCCAGTATAGGGGGCATATCCATGTTTTACAAACATAATGTCTAGTTCTTTGTTTAGAATGATCCTGAAGCCCACAACAGATTCCTGAAAATCACTCGAGCCTACGAAGTCCTGAAAGACGAGGAATTGCGCAAGAAATACGACATGCACGGAGAAGAGGGGCTTTCTAATGACTTCCAGGGAGGCCGGAAATACGAAAGCTGGAAATTCTACAAGGAAGAATTTGGTAAATTATTGATTGCATAGAGTTTATTCAACTACCATTTTGAAATACCGGATTTATTTCCGAGACATCTGGAAATCCAAGAAAGAAACGAGAGTGGGGCACTCGTTTCTTTGTCGGATTTACAGATGTCAAGAGAAATAAATTTGGTATATGTAATATGTTTTTTTATATGCCGAAAAGTTGTCACCCTGTACGTTTGTCTGAGATTTACAAGGTCGGAAGTACAAAAGCTGGAAATTTTACTGTGAAGACTTTGGTAATGTACGATTTATATTGTGGTCCGTGAAAAACCGCCACCCTGTCTGTCTGTCTGTCTGTCTGTGCGAGATTTGCGTAAAGTTTTTAACTACCTACATTGTATAATATCTCCACGCATGCAGCCCCTGTGCTCAAGGTCAAATGATTTAGAAATGTGTGTTTACGTTTTTTAGGTGTACAGTGCGACCCCGTTAGTACACGCTTCACTATAACACGATTTCGGTTAGTACACGGTTGTGCCTTGGCTCCCGAATTTTTTGCCTATTTGTATATCAAAATCGTGTTAAATTTGTAACACGACTATTGTCAGAAATCGTGTTATATTTGCGATTCTTTCCCAAATTTGACCCAAAATGGACGATTTTTTTTTTTTTTATGGACGCATAGCTGATCACGTTTGCACATTTCGTAAATTAATCCGAGCAAACTGGGAATAACATCAACAATTATTGGTCCCAGTAACAAAGCAGTGCTAATTGTTATGTGCTCGATTTCATTTTTCCGGCATGCGTTCGCGCTCACCATTGGTGGAATATTAATTAGGTGTAAACATGGTAAAGGCTGACCAATCGGAGATCGCGTATCAGTCGCGCAGATTAACTCGACCCAGATTAACTAAATTGTTACAGCACTGCCCACGCCCCTGGCGCATGTACACAAATGTGTACGTGACAACTGGCCTTGTTTCGCTACGTCAATAATTTAGCCAGTGCATGAGATAATCAACTTTATTATACTAAGATGGATTTTCGCCGAGAATGATTTGACTTTTTTCTGCAAATATATCGGAAAGTTGATAACATTTTCAGAGCAAATGCGTAATAATTACTAATTTAATATTCGTCAACATTCGATATCGTTTACAGAAAATGTGCACTATTATCAGATTCATCTTCGTCGAAAATCTCACGTGATGAGCCTGATTACCTCATGAACTGGCACAATATTATAACACGGGCAAAACATGTCTATACAGGTCTGTGGTGTTGAAAGGGTTGAAACTCTGTGCGTACTCAAACCCACAGGTGGAATAGTCGGACGTGTGATACAAAGAAAATGACCATTACAAAAATATCCATTACCCCACCCACTTGATCTTGTTCTATTATTAACGTCATGTACAGTACGATACCAGGTGGGTGGGATAATGGGATTTTTTTAATAGGCATTTATTTTGGTGTCATAGGTCCGAGTCTTCCACCTGTGCTCACCATATGAGTAAACACAGATTGCAACGCACGAGCTTGTCACGTGACGTTGCAGCTGATGGAACAGGATATCGGTCATTGGGTCATTGCGTCATCGAATGATGATGGCTACACGTATTTACTACACTTTTTTCTACACGCGTTTACAATAATGGATTGCACGGACCTGCGTAGATCTACATTACTACATGAACATGATGAATAAATAAAACATGACGTTAACAATTCTTGGATTCAGTATATTTATTACATGCGAAGATAACAGTGAAAACTTATGGCATATTATAGGCATTGGCGACGTCGTTCATTCGCAGTCACAGTGTACAGTGGACATGTATTTTTTGTTGACATTATGATGCGTCTTGGGCGAGAACGGATATAGCACGGTTCGGATAAGCAACACGGAAGGTTGTATGTCGCCGGACTTCCGTGTACTAACGGGGTCGCACTGTACATCCAACGTCACATTCAAACTATGGTGGACAGTGTGTTACTTTCAGTTCCACTATCCATCTCATATGTCACTTGTTTGTGTATTTATGTCAATTACAGGTATCTATGACGACGACCCTGAAATCATCACATTGAGCAGAGCTGACTTTGGTAAGTTTTGTAATGTTATGCCTGAAATATAATGTTAAAAATAACAAAAAATATTTTCTTTGGAAATAGTTTCAATTTTATTACAAGTTTTTCAGAAGATACATGTTTTAATTAGGAACAAAACTTGTATAAATTATACAATTATTTAAACCTGTATAACTTTTGACTAACGTGGAATGTTACTGTAGGATTTTCAACATTTTGTACCATTATCTATCGGTTTCTGTAATAATATATTCTGCAAAAACCAGGAACGCACTTTTCCGACGTTTCAGCACAAGAAAAGTGCGTTCCTGGTTTTTCCAGAATTATTGTCGCGCCCGCTTGCGGAAAGCGCGATATAGTCGCCACTTTGGCGTACGTACGTGCGTGTGTCCGGTTGAAATTTTTGGTTAAGTTTTTAGCTCACCTGAGCGAAGCTCATGTGAGCTATTGTTACCGCAATGTGTCCGTCGTCGTCGTCGTCCGTGAACATTTTCAAACGTCTTCTCCTCGGTAACCATTGGGCCTATGGTCACCAAACTTCATGGTCCTTAGGTAGGGGATTACAAAATTGTTAAAATGACGTCATTACGTAATCCAAGATGGCCGCCGTCTAAAAATAGCACAAATTCTTAAAAAAAATTCTTCTCAAGAACCGCCAACCGGATTTCGACAAAACTTGGTAGGAATGATCGATGTACATTGCTCTTTCAAAGTTGTTAAAATGGTGACCCTGGGGTTAAAAATGGGCGTGGCCCGTGGGGTCAAATTGGGGTCAAATTTTATTTTTGACTGAATATGGTCATTTCATATATCAAATTGAAGGTATCAATGAGGCGATCACTCTGGTGCATTTTTTGTCGAAATCGGATTGTTATGTCATCCAAGATGGCCGCCGAAAGGTCGTTCTTATTAGAGATTTCAAAATTCTTCTTCACATGAACCGCTTGGCCCATGGTACTCAAACTTAAAAGTTATGGTCCATGGGTGAAGCCTTTTCAGATTTGTTAAAATGGAGGTCATCGCTAATCCAAGATGGCCGCCGTCTAAAAATAGCATAAATTCTTAAAAAATCTTCTTCTCATGAACCGCTAGCCGGATTTCGACGAAACTTGGTAGGAATGATCGATGTACATTGCTCTTTGAAAGTTGTTAAAATGGTGACCCCGGGGTCAAAAATGGGCGTGGCCCTTGGGGTCAAATTGGGGTCAAATTTTATTTTTGACCGAATATGGTCATGTCATATATCAAATTGAAGGTATCAATGAGGCGATCACTCTGGTGCATTTTCTGTCGAAATCGGATTGTTATGTCATCCAAGATGGCCGCCGAAAGGTCAAAAGGTCGTTCTTTTATTAGAGATTTCAAATTCTTCTTCACATGAACCGCTTGGCCCATGGTAGCCAAACTTAAAAGTTATGGTCCATGTGTGAAGCCTTTTCAGATTTGTTAAAATGGAGGTCATCGCTAATCCAAGATGGCCGCCGTCCAAAAATAGCATAAATTCTTAAAAAATCTTCTTCTCATGAACCGCTTGCCGGATTTCGACGAAACTTGGTAGGAATGATCGATGTACAATGCTCTTTCAAAGTTGTTAAAATGGTGACCCCGGGGTCAAAAATGGACGTGGCCCGTGGGGTCAAATTTTATTTTTGACCGAATATGGTCATGTTATATATCAAATCGAAGGTATCAATGACGCGATCACTCTGGTACATTTTTTGTACAAATCGGATTGTTACGTCATCCAAGATGGCCGCCGAAATGTCAAAAAGTCGTTCTTTTATTAGAGATTTCAAAATTCTTCTTCACATGAACCGCATGGCACATGGTAGCCAAACTTAAAAGTTATGGTCCATGGGTGAAGCCTTTTCAGATTTGTTAAAATGGAGGTCATCGCTAATCCAAGATGGCCGCCATCTAAAAATAGCATAAATTCTTAAAAAATCTTCTTCTCATGAACCGCTAGCCGGATTTCGACGAAACTTGGTAGGAATGATCGATGTACATTGCTCTTTGAAAGTTGTTAAAATGGTGACCCCGGGGTCAAAAATGGGTGTGGCCCGTGGGGTCAAATTGGGGTCAAATTTTATTTTTGACTGAATATGGTCATGTCATATATCAAATTGAAGGTATCAATGAGGCGATCACTCTGGTGCAATATTTGTCGGAATCGGATGATTATGTCATCCATGATGGCCACCAAAAGGTCCATTTATTCAAGATTTTTAACGTCTTTTTCTCAGGAACCACATGGTCGATGCTGGGTGAAGCATTTTCAGATTTTGTAAAATGAGAGTCGTCGCTTAATCCAAGATGACCGCCATCTAAAAATAGCACAATTTTTTTATAACACATGAACTCAATGTCACATTCTCCTCTGGTGTTCATGGAGTCAGGTGAGCGAATTAGGGCCATCATGGCCCTCTTGTTTGGTTAAAGTTTTTCGTTATACTATATCTCTGCAACTGCTTTGCCCATTACCTTGACGTACGTACGTGTGTCCGGTTAAAGTTTTTGGTTAAGTTTTTTGGTTAAAGTTTTTCTTTATACTATATCTCTGCAACTGCTTTGCCCATTACCTTGAAACTTCACATGGGTGTTTATCATCATCTATATTTTCATTCTACCCCCTCCCGTGCAGCCCCTGTGCCCAAGGTCAAATTACTTTGAAGTTTTTGGTTAAGTATTTTGGTTAAAGTTTTTCGTTATACTATATCTCTGCAACTGCTTTGCTTTGCCCATTACCTTGAAACTTCACATGGGTGTTTATCATCATCCATATTTTCATTCTACCCCCCACCCGTGCGGCTCCTGTGCCCAATGTCAACATCAAATTACTTTGAAGTTTTTGGTTAAAGTTTTTGGTTAAAGTTTTTTCATGTACTATATCTATGCACCTACTTTGCCCATTACCTTGAACCTTCACATGCCTGTTTATCATCATCCATATTTTCATTCTACCCCCCACCCGTGCGGCCCCTGTGCCCAATGTCAACATCAAATTACTTTGAAGTTTTTGGTTAAAGTTTTTGGTTAAAGTTTTTTCATGTACTATATGCACCTGCACCTACTTTGCCCATTACCTTGAACCTTCACATGCCTGTTTATCATCATCCATATTTTCATTCTACCCCCCACCCGTGCGGCCCCTGTGCCCAATGTCAAGGTCAAATTACTTTAAAGTTTTTGGTTAAAGTTTTTGGTTAATGTTTTTTCATGTACTATCTCTGCACCTGCTTTGCCCATTACCTTGAAACCACATGGGTGTTATCATCATCCATATTTTCATTCTACCCCGCTCCCGTGCGGCCCCTGTGTCCAATGTCAAGGTTTAATTACTTTGAAATTTTTGGTTAAAGTTTTTGTCGCGCCTGCGTGGGGAAAGCGCGATATAGTTGGCACTTTGGCGTACGTACGTGTGTCCGGTTAATGTTTTTTGGTTAAACTTTTTCCGTCTACTATATCTTTTTTTTTAGTGTCCATGCCTCGCCCCAAGGCGCGACATGCAGGCCACAGCCATCTAGTTAAACATATATGTTAATATAGGCATGTAAAAACATGTTACATTTCTCCTTTAACAGTGTTTTCCATAGTGACCTTTTGGGGGTATTTTGGCCCTTGAAACTTGATTTTGACAATTTTTAACATAGGGGTCAAATTACATTTAACACATATTAAATTTGTATTTTATACTTAAATGTGGCTGTGGCTGGAGAAATGGGGCATATGGGTTTAGCGACCCGTGTAGATCCAAATCAGCCGGTGCATCCTCACAGTCTGATTAGGATCTGCACTGTTCGCCATTCCATTGAAACACCCGGCAGGTTTCTAACATGCAATATAGATCCTTATAAGGCTACAGGAGTATGCTGGTTTGATCAGGAGCAACACTGGTCACAAAACCCATAAGCCCCATTTCTCCAGTCACAGCCACACATCTAGTCTTGATTTGCCATGACCCTCTGCAGGCTCTTGGAAACCCTGACTACGGATACAGAAAATTATTGCATTCAGGAGTATTTCCAGAACCAAATGTTGTATTGATTTCAGAACAATCGGTCGAGGGTACGGATGACGTGTGGTTTGTCAACTTCTACTCGCCACATTGCTCCCACTGCCACATCCTCGCTCCATCTGTAAGTACACAAGTACCCACTGGCATTGTCAACACAATATCATTGTATATACTGGCTGTTTCACGAAAGCTGCCCAAATTTTACGGCTATATAAACAATTCAACAACAATATTTTTTTTGGATAATATTAAATTAAAGGAAAATTTAATAATGAGCCTTATTTTTAGCCAGGTTTTTTGGGGAAAAAATCCAGGCTATTGGATTGGCGAAAGCCGGGCGGGCGGGCGGCGTCCACAATCAATGTTAAGTTTTCGTGTTTGAGTCCATTTCTTTGTTACTGTACCACCTAGGACCACCAAACTTTCACAGCTTCATAATCAAGGGGTGCCCACCACATATCACTATCCAACATGTTACTTTTTTTTTTTTTTAACCTGACCCATTTTTTCCGCGCAGTTGACTTAGCCATTTTCAATGTTAAGTTTTCGCGTTTACAATGTTAAGTTTTCGTGTTTAAGTCCATTTCTTTGGTACTGTACCACCTAGGACCACCAAACTTTCACAGCTTCATAACCAAGGGGTGCCTACCACATACAACTATCCAACATGTGACCATTTTTTTACCTTCACCTATTATTTCTACGTAATTGACTTAGCCATTTTCAACATTAACTTTTTAACGTACGTCTGGTTAAAGTTTTTTGGTGAAAACTTTTTCGTTATACTATATCTCTGCAACTGCTTCGCCCATTACCTTGAAACTTCACATGGGTGTTTATCACCATCCATATTTTCATTCTAACCCCCAACCGTGCGGCCCCTGTGCCCAATGTCAAGGTCAAATTACTTTGAATTTTTTTTGTGTACTATATCTCTGCAACTGCTTCACCCATTACCTTGATACTTCACATGGGTGTTTATCATCATTGTCGCACCCGCTTGCGGAAAGCGCGATATCGTCGGCATTTTGGCATACGTACGTCCGTGTCCGGTTAAAGTTTTTTCGTTAAAGTTTTTCCATCTACTATATCTATTTTTTTAGTGTCCATGCCTCGCCCCAAGGCGCGACATGCAGGCCACGGCCATCTAGTCTACAAAAAGTGGGTATAATTATGTTATCCAAGTGTCTATGCTTGGAAAAAACCTGGCCTTCGTGGCTTTGCCTCGTTTCTTGTTATTTTGTGAAATGTAGTGTACGTCCAAATGTCGAAGATCTCCTGATCCATTAAGTTGGATTTCTACCAAACTTCACCAATAGATGGCTGTCCACTCAATGTCATTCTGGTGACCTTGACACTTTACGTTCGTGGGTGAGACACTCGCTTGTCAGCTCACTCGTCGGTGATCACTTTGTTTAATATTTTCCAGTGGCGGGAGATGGCGCGTGAACTAGAGGGCGTTATACGGGTGGGGGCGGTGAACTGTGAAGACGACTGGCATCTGTGTCGCATGCAGGGGATTCGCTCGTATCCATCCCTGATCATGTATCCCTCGGTAAGTTTATTGGATCGACCATTTTAACCATTTAACCCCTATGCAACTGGGGCCCGTTTCACTTAACTTTGTACGATTAAAATGTTTGTTCGAATATTTCTATGAATTTGCTTGTCACGTCAACATGTTTCTCTAATGCTACCATTTTGTACCTACAGGATCATGTCAGTAGACACAACACATCCATGAAAGATTTACAAAATCAGTTGTCCGAACAAATGTTAATATGGATTTCACTTTAGCATTTACAAACTTCTTAGTCTTACAAAGTTTCACTAAACTTCGTACAAATAAAATGTTTGTAAGTGCAAATTTAGGATCATCTGGAAATTAAACTGATGGATTTACATTTATTGAGCATAGGCTGCATATGCAGCCTATGCTCAATAAATGTAAATCCAGTAGTTGTTTACAAGAATATATTGTTAATGTGAAATTTACAGACTCATAATTTTGCACTTACAAACATTTTAATCATACAAAGTTTAATGACACGGTCCCCAGGCCCCAGGCTCCCATGTTAGGGTTATGCAGGTGGTCTTGGCAGAGCCGGGAGATATATTGTGTTTGGACTGTGTGTCCATGTTGTGTCCGTACTTGTTAAGGTACTTGCTGGAGTTCTCCAATATGCCACCAGTTCCATTTGTGTTCCGACAGGGCCACATTTTCTTATTCAGACTTTCCATTTTAATAGCAGAAAGGGGTTATTTAGTTTAGAAATAAGAGAATATCCACAAATGGGATAAATCCTCAACTGGATCTTCACTGTTTGCGAACATTATAGTAGGTCTGTAGTGGTTAATCCTTAGCATGCGGGAAACGTAAATTGTCGTTATGGCTGTTATTTTATAGTCATTTCCAATAACCTACGAAGGGAAGCACATTTAATACACATTGTTTTAAATTCACTTTTTTTATTCGAAAATTTAATAAAAAGAGTGACTTTAAAACAATTGTTTTTGATGATAAAAATGGAAAGTAGCTGTTGATAGGCCATTAAACACTAATAAACAAACAAACAAACATCAGGGATGGGTTGTTGCCATGCGGTTGGAGAATTGTACTTCAAAACCAGAGGTTGTGGGTCAACCCCCACACTAGGCATAAAAGAAGACTCGTCGTATTTACATCCCACCGGTCTCTACTGCTATTTGATCAGGAGCTACATTGATCACAAACCAGTAAGCCCATTGCTCGTGTCACAGCCATATATTAGTACTTACACAGAGCTCCAGATAAGTTTTGTATCTAAAGAGTATTATGCCCCCATATTTCAAATTCAATGTATATTTTACTTTTACAAATGTATTATTGATTATCTTCCTTATTAAATAGGGAACAAATGATAAAAAATAAGACAAATTAAAAAAATCACTTATTTGAATTGTAGCTCAAGTCAATTTTTAATTTTATTACAGTATTTTCACTGCTCAATTTGAAAATCAATGCGTATTTTCACATTGCTGTGAGTATTTTGTACTCCCACTTTTGATAATCTATGTGTATTTTGCTAAAATAATTGAAAAAATACGCCAATATGCACCTTATCTGGAGCTCTGCTTACAGCTGCTTACACCCTTTCAACCCCACAGGCCTGTATAGTGGTATTGGCAAAACGTGTAGATCCAGATGAGTCGGTTTGTCACAAGCCGTCTCATCAGGATCTGCACTTTTTGCAAGTAATTTTCATATTTTTAAGACTAAAAACACCCCCATTTTCATAAATGGACTGGTCTGAAAATCATTTTGTGCTGATTGGATTGGTCGGAAAATTAACACATGACAGTCCATTCCAGTTACTTAGTGGTTAAAGGGTTAATCAGCTGTGTTTTTCTGTCATTCCAGAGAACAAACTGCCACAGCGACAAATCAAAGAAAGAACTTGTGAAATTTGCCTTGAAATACGTGAAGGTCAAAGTTCACGACCTCTGGAGCGGGAACTTTGCGGAAACCGTAACCAACTCTGGGAGTGATCTCCCTTGGGTGATCTCCTTCTGTGGAGATGATGGAGATTGTCTATTACCTAGCACCGGGCTAAAAATAGCGGGGATGCTCGAAGAGCTGGCAAATGTTGGCATGATGGATTGTGCAAACCCGAACAACAACGAGATTTGTGAGAAATTAGGGCACAGCCATGGAACTTACTTCTACACAGCAAAGGTCGAAAAAGGTCACGAGGTCGAGGTCACAAGTCTGGTCGCCCAGGAGATAGCCAATCAGATTCTGTCACATTTGCCGGATGTCACGGATTTAACCTTGGAGACGTATGAAGAAGTGAAGAACGGATTAAAAGCGGGATATGAACCTCCTTGGCTTGTACATTTTGTCCAGGACCAAGAAGGAAGGAATTTGGAGTTTCGGAAATTACACGCAATGTTGCCGGATTTGAAGGTCGGGCGAATTGACTGTAGTGTTATGAGGATTGCGTGTATGGAGGTTTATGTCAGTAAATTCCCCTCGTTTTTACTGTTCAAGAGAACTGGAGGTTTTGAGGTGTATTACGGCAGGGTCACAGCCCACGATGTTGCTGCATTCGCGAAGGATTCGTCAATGATTAAATTTGAATCATTGAGCAAGAAGGATTTTGAAGCGCATCGGGTCGGCCCGGACAGTAGTGAAATGTGGTTCGTCGACTTCTTCGCACCCTGGTGTCCACCTTGCATGAAGCTTCTACCTGAATTCCGAAAAACGGCGAGAAATTATGGCGAAATTGCAAATTTCGGTACAGTGGACTGTACGATCCATGTCCAGCTATGCCAAATGTATAATATACGTTCATACCCAACGACAATATTGTATAACCAAACAATTCCCCATCAGTACAACGGCCATCATAACGTGCAGTCAATGGGTGAATTCATACACGATACATTAGACCCACCAGTTGTAGTTTTCGATGAAAATTTATTTAATCGCCGTGTTTTACGAAAGAAGAATACAGAAACGTGGCTGGTTGACTTCTATGCACCGTGGTGTGGTCCTTGCCAACAGGTTGCACCCGAATGGCGACGATTGGCGAAAATGTTTAAATCCACTAAAGACATTTACGTCGGAATGGTAGACTGTCAAGCACACCCGAATTTATGTTCGAAACAAAGCGTAAAGTCGTATCCTAATTTACGAATATACCCACCGAACTACAAGTCGGGCAGTTTCCAGCAGTTCTCGGGATGGAATCGCGATGCCGATTCCCTACGTACGTGGGCGTACGATTACTTGCCATCGAAGGTTGAATCGTTGACTTGGAATGAGTTCCAGAATAACATATTGACCGGCACTGATGCATGGATTGTTGATTTCTATGCGCCGTGGTGTGGGCATTGTCAGATCTTCCGACCAGAGTTTGAAAAAGTCGCAAATGTAAGTTATTTACTTTTATTACATTTCAAGCTATTATATGCATGGATTTATCTGTGGGAGAAAACACGAAATTCAACTTACAAATAATACACTGTGAAGAGAACAACTTGCGTGCACTCTCCTTCAGTCGTTATAAAATAAGCAGCGCCGACAAAAATTTATATGTAGATGCAGACACCCCCGAATAAATAGGTATATTCCATCCTTTATGTATATTCCATCCTTGTGTACGTCGGCTTCCAGAAGCCGACATACATGTCGGCACTTGTGTATTATTTCACGCTATTCATACATGTATAATGGGATATCCAGTATGTAATTCAGAGCTCCAGTTAAGGTGCGTAATTTGACAAACTTTGGGTGAAATTTTGTTATTTCTTCATCAAAAATGGCAAGTTGGGAGTCCTTTAGAATCGTCTCATTGAGACGATTCTAAAGCACTCCCAACTTGCCATTTTTGATGGAGAAATAAGAATTTTACCTCCAAATTACGCACCTTAACTGGAGCTCTGTAATTCTAACATTGCATTTACACGTTTCTGAGCATTTTTCAGTGGCTGTGAATAGCCATATCCTGGCACATAAGATGAAACAGTTGAAATTTTGTAACAATTCAAAATATGTATTATGAAAAACACAATATTGTGAAAAATTACCATTTGTTCTGAGTGACATTATACTTTCCGCCATTCGTTATGTCACTTATTGTGTCAGATGGGAAACATCGTACATATAATGCATGTGACCATTGACATTCACTTTCGTTGGAATCTGTAAAAACTATGAAAATATTATTTAAAATAAATAGAATTGTCCTGGAGTTGTAGGGAATGCAAAGCCCAACCATTTTGGATGAAGGCTTATTCTATATTTGTGACTGACTGGAGAAATGTCGCTTATAGGATTTTTGACCAGTGTACATGCAGCTCCTGTCACATCAAACAGCACACTCCTGCAGCCTGATAACGATCTATATTGATTGTTAGAAGCATGACAAGTGTTTCATTGATGGTCGCAAAGCCCCATTTCTCCAGTCACACGGCACATTTATAATTCAGGAAATAGTGGGTACCGCAAGTGCGGGCAAGGTGGATTGTACGAGGGAGACTTATCTATGCCAGCAGGCCGGTGTACGATCATACCCCACCCTCAAGTTTTACCAGGGTTCTACAAATACAGCCAAGTCACAGGTAACAATTGAAGGTTGTCTGGTTAGCGCAGTTGTTAACGATTTCGCTTCTCACCACTGGGGAGTGGGTGGTCGGTCGGGTTAATGTGACAGTGTAAATTAACAATTGCGCTTCTCACCAATGTGGCCTGGATTTGATTCTCGACCGGGCCAGTAAGTTATATGGCATGGCACATGTAGTTTCCAGATCGGACATGTGGGTTTCCTCCGGGTACTCTGGTTTCCTCTGTCATTGAGGACCACCTTTTCACCTCCATCGGTACTCGGGATGGGTCATGGGCCTAGGGATTAGGACACCTGATATCCAATCCGGAGGTTGTGGGTTCAAACCTGGCCTAGGGCATCAAAAAATACTTTCATAGTATTTTCACTGGTCTGTCAAATGAGACTTTAAACTGTGGTCCTGTCTCTATATGACCCTTTCACTTTTCCATTTTCTCACCAATGTGGCCTGAGTTCGATCAGTCTGGTAGATGGCATGGTGGGTCCTCCAGGTACTCTGGATTCCTCTGTCAGTAAGGACCACCTTTACACCTCCATCAGTACCAACAAATGCTTTCTCACTTGCTTGTATTGTAAAGTTGTACAGTTTAAAAATTCACTTTCTCCACCGAGCCCTTGATTTGTGTAATGTTTATGCTGAGGTGAGAACGGTCACCTATTGTCGGGTGTTTGCAGGGTAAGTAAGACAAATAAAGCTAAGTCACAGGTGAGAATTTAAGGGGGTTTCTGGTATTCTATTTATCAGGTAACGTTTTATGCAATAGCATAAGTACATGTATAATGTTGATTTACTTGAAATGAACACAGACTTGTTATCCCCTCGCCGATATTATTATCAAGGCTGCCAGCGAGGGGATTAGCTTCGTAATAACGATGCCCTTGTTTCTGTTGCATCATTTGGTTATGTGACATACATCTATACATTGTAACTCGGTCTATGAAATAGTTATCTAATTCACCATGATGCATTGTATCATCATTATTAATGCTTGATACATAATGTTCTTATTGTTTGCAGTGTGCACTGTATGTAACCGCCCCTTGGAGGCGTGGTTTAGTATTACATGATTGCTGAGTCAGTAAGCCAGCATCATAACAGGCCCCGTGCGACCCCTATGAGTTAGTTGTATTTTAGCTAGCAGTGCAGATATATTATTAACTAAAACCAATGCATTGTTATTATTCTGCCTTAATTACTATATCCACATATATACAAGACATTACATTGGCGACGAGTCTGGGAGTTTATGTGAACCAACCAATTGTGTTAATGTCTAGTGGATGGACAGAGGATTTAATTCCGGACTGTCAAAGTAATTGTTACAACGGAGGATTTAATTCCGAACTGTTGCTGTTAGCGCATGATACGATTCAACCAAGAAACAAGTACTGAAAACAACTACAATGGCGTCAAATTAGACATATCTAGTCCTGGACAATTTAACGTTCACGGTGAAAACACAAATTTAAACAAAGCATGGGAACAGTATCTCAAACGTTTTGAATACTATATCAATGCTTGTGGTGTCACGAAAGACGAACAAAAAAGGGCATTACTCCTACACGTGTCAGGAAGCCAAGTCCAAGACATCTTCGAGACCATGAACAGACGGGAACTACGTATGATCACGCCGTGACCAGCTTGTCCAACTACTTCCGACCCAGGAAAAACGTGTCTTACGACCGACACGTTTTTCGGCAGGCGAAACAAGAAGATGGGGAAACGATAGACAATTTTGTCGTCAGACTATCGAAGATGGCCGTTTCCTGCGAATACACGGATACCGACGAAATGGTACGTGATCAGATCGTCGACAACTGCCGATCGCACGAATTGCGGAAGAAACTACTATCCGAGACCGACCTCACACTGGATAAAATCAAAACCATCGCACGTACGTACGAACTATCCGAAACTCATGCAAACAAAATGGCAATGCATGATCGCCGCCCCATGGAGGAAGTCAACCAATTCTGGAAACCAAAACCGGGTAAACAACACGAGGTCACTACCAAACGAGGATACAGCCGTCCTGGTCAAAAGCAGCAAGAAAGCCAATGGATACAGATCCGCCGGGTACGGACAGACACAGAAACGCACACCGGGCCAGCGTACAGAAAAAGACAGCAGTATGTTATCGCTGTGGAATCAAGGGACATACGGAAAAGAATGCATCAAATCACGAGGTGTCATTTGTAATGATTGTGGAAAAGAAGGTCATTTCGCGAAAATGTGTCAATCAAAAATCAAAGTGTGCATGCTATAAATCAATCTGATGGTGATGAGGAAATATTTGTGTTACACAGAAAACAAGCAGGCCAGTATAGATCTGAACATACAAGGTAAACAATTAAATGTTTTGATTGATTCTGGTTCGTCTGTCAATGCTATTGACCGAGGAACATATGAACAACTTAAACTCGCCGATACTCCGTTACACAGGTCCGATGCCAAAATATACCCATATGGTGGTAAAACACCGATTCAGTTATTCGGTAAAACAAAATTGCATGTCACAGTCGCAGACCAAACGCACGACATTGAATTTCAGATCATTAACGGAACCGGCAAACCGTTACTAGGTCACAAAACGGCTACCGAACTAGGCTTGTTGCATGTCGGCATGATACATAACGTCTCTGCATGTACAGACACAACTGATCAGATTATCAGGTCGTACGATGACCTATTTACAGGTATAGGAAAATTAAAAGATTTTCAGTTGCGACTACACATTGATAAATCGGTCAAACCAGTAGCACAACCAGCTCGGAAGATTCCATTTAAAATGCGTCAACAAGTTGAGCATAAATTACAGGAACTTGAGAAACTGGACATAATAGAAAAGGTCGACGGCCCAACTCCATGGGTTAGTGCCTTAGTACCGATACCGAATATCAGGATTTGTGTAGATATGCGCCAAGCCAACAAAGCTGTCCAACGCGAACGTTTTCCGATGCCAAACATCGATGAAACGTTAGAAGAAATGAACGGTTCAGTCGTGTACTCGAAATTAGATTTTAAACAAAGTTTCCATCAGATAGAAATCGAAGAAAAGTCGCGATATATCACAACATTTGCGTCACCCAACGGGTTATACCGATACAAACGATTGCTATACGGGATTAACTCGGCGCCCGAAACACACCAGCGAATTATACAACACACAATTCAAGATATTCCTGGTTGCAAAAATATAGCAGACGACATAATCGTATTTGCGAGAAACCAGACTGAGCACGACGAGACTCTGAAACGTCTATTCGCGCGCTTGCGAGAACGTAACTTAACACTCAACAAATCCAAGTGTGAGTTTAACAAAACCGAACTAAGGTTCATGGGACATTATACTGTCCAAAGACGGAATCAAAATTGACGAAAGCAAGGTCAAGGTCGTCAAACAAACAAAACCTCCGCAGAATCCCACAGAGGTTAAATCATTCCTAGGGTTAATCAACTATTGTTCAAAGTTTGTTCCAAACTTCGCGACAATTGCGGAACCATTGCGCAAATTAACGCGTAAAGATGTAGAATGGGAATGGAGCACCGAACAGCAAAATGCGTTCGAAACGCTCAAACAATCAATCACCAGCGCGGAAGTGATGTCTTACTACAATCCCGTAGCCGAGACAAGCATTGTAGTGGATGCGTCCCCGTACGGACTTGGAGCTATTTTAAAACCAAAACAACCAAACGGCGAAGTTAAACCGGTCGCGTATGCCAGCCGAACTTTAACTCCAGTAGAACGACGGTTTTCTCAGACCGATCGCGAGGCATTGGGAGTTGCATATGCCATCCAGCGATTTAACGTGTATCTGTACGGTATGGATTTTGTTGTCTACACTGATCACCGCCCACTAGAGAACATATTCTCAAAGTCGCATGAAGCTACGCCACGTATCCAACGCTGGGTACTCAAATTACAGTCATACAACTTCACAGTTAAATACATACCAGGACATTTGAACGCAGCAGATAGGTTGTCAAGGTCACCCCTGACTGACACACGTGACTATCTCGATAACGGTGCCGAGATGTATGTTAATTACATACTGACCTCCACCCTGCCTAAGGCAATCTCCCTAGATCAAATGAGACACGCGTGCGAAAGCGATAAACTGATGTCAAACGTTTGTAAGTGTCTTGAGACAAACAGGTGGTCGAAAGACGATCAGAGTCTGAGACCATATTACCAGATTAGGAATGAATTAACGGTACACAACCACATGGTACTCAAAGGTAACAAGATTATTGTGCCGCAATCGTTGCGAAAACGCGTCATAGATTCAGCACACGAATCGCATATGGGCATTGTAAAAACAAAACAACTTTTGCGTGGCAAAGTAAGGTGGCCCAGCATAGACAACGATGTGGAGTACGTGATTCGGACATGTCACGCATGTCACGCATGTCAATTGATATCAACTCCACCACGCGCACCCCGATAGTAACAACTCCGTTACCAGACGGTCCGTGGAAAAAGTTGGCCATGGATTTGACTGGTCCGTACGGAAATAACGAACATTTACTCGTTGTAATTGACTACTATTCGCGATTTCCCATGGTTGCCATTCTTAAATCTACAACAAGTATGGCGATCATAAACAAACTACGGGCGATGTTTAGCTTGATGGGAAATTGTGACGAAATTGTAACTGACAACGCGAGTAATTTCGTTTCTGGGGAATTTTCACAATTTCTCCAGGAAAATGGCATTAAACACACGCGTGTTACACCATATTGGGCCAGATCAAACGGTTTAGTTGAAAACTTTAACAAATCGCTGAAGAGGGCAATCCGTGCCGCCGTGCTCGAAAAGAAAAACTGGCGAACTGAATTGTACACATTCTTGTTACATTATCGCGCTACACCGCATTGCACAACCGATGTCTCGCCTGCTGAATTGTTATACAACCGGCAAATAAAGACCAAATTACCGCAGCTTATCAAAACCGCGGTACATTGAAAATGCGCGACGCACAGCAAAAACAGAATATGAAAGATAATACAAACAAAAACAAAGCGAGCTCTTTCACAAAGTACAAATCTGGCGTTTCTGTTATTGTAATAAGACGTAATCAAACAAAGCTTTCACCATCGTGGGAGGAAACACCTTTCACTGTTACAGTAGTGAAACAAAAGGGAACAATGGTTCTCATGAAATCAAGTACTGGCCAATTGTTACGGAGAAATGTATGTCATGTAAGATCGTATTTTGTAAAGGAACAGAATAGTAATTCCACGTGCATACCACAAAATGCACTAAACCAAGGACATAAGTGTGTTCTCAAAACACCAAGTCGGTACACTGGATTTCACATGGGATGACAACATGTATTAATGAACTGAATGTGAACACAGGACGTCACTGTCAAATGACTGTTTACTACATAAACAGAGCTGTCAGAACTGCCGCCAAACCCAGCGTCACCAATCACCCACACACGGGTTTCATGTTTATTGTTTTAATTACATTTGTCATGATGTATACATGTATCAGTTTCCCACATGAGTGTATCAATCTAAATAGGAGAGAGATGCACTGTATGTAACCGCCCCTTGGAGGCGTGGTTTAGTATTACATAATTGCTGAGTCAGCAAGCCAGCATCATGACAGGCCCCGTGCGACCCCTATGAGTTAGTTGTATTTTAGCTAGCAGTTAGTGCAGATATATTATTAACTAAAACCAATGCGTTGTTATTATTCTGCCTTAATTACTATATCCACATATATACAAGACATTACACAGTGTCAGTGCATTACATATGTATGAGCAATCTAAGACATTGTTGATGTGTATGATCAAGAAAACAATTTTTAGCTCGACTATTCGAAGAATAGTTAGAGCTTATGTGGTCACCCCGGCGTCGGCGTCACCGTCACGCTTTGTTAAGGTTTTGGTCGCGCCTGCTTTAGCAGAGGCACGACTATAGTCGGTGCTTTTTCCGCGTCGTCCGCGTCGTCCGCGTCGTCCGGTTTTTTTGTAAGGCAAATGCGTTAAAGTTATTGTTTTTTCACAATATCTCTTAAACCCCTTGCCAGACATTGATAATATTTCATATCAATGTTTGTCTAGGGATGATGCTTCATTACGCACACCCCCACATCCAAAGTCTGAAGGTCAAGGTCATTTATTTACTTGTAATGTTCACCGGTTTTGTAACAGAAATGCGTTAAAGTTATTGTTTTTTCACAATATCTCTTTAACCCCTTGCCAGACTTTGATAATATTTCACATCAATGTTTGTCTAGGGATGATGCTTCATTATGCACACCCCCACATCCAAATTCTGAAGGTGAAGGTAATTTATTTACTTGTAATGTTCACGGTCAAATGCCTCGGCAGGCGCGACACCGCTTCCGTGGCGGAATTCTTGTTAGTCAAGCTTGTATATGGAATACTACTGGCCCTACACCCACCATACTTGGACAACTTCATCTCCTAGTGATGTACATCAATATCCCCTGGTCTATATTTGACCTTGACCTACATTTCCTCTTGAATTACTTACTTAATTCCCCTTGGTTAATGTTTTTAGTCCATCTTGGTTAATGTTTTTAGTCAAGCTTGTACATGGAATACTATTGCGCATAGACACCATACTTGGACAACCTTTTCTCATAGGGATGTACATCAATAACCCCTGATCTATATTTGACCTTGACCTACATTTCGTCTTGAATTACTTAGTTAATTATACCCCCACAAACAAAGTTTGTTGGGGGTATATAGGAGTCAGCTTGTCGGTCGGTCGGTCTGTCGGTCGGTCTGTTGGAAATTCCCTTCCGCTCTATATCTTCTACACCCATGCATGGATTATCAAATGCCTTGGCACAAATGTTTGTCATGATGAGAAGGTGTGTCGCGATCAATAACCACGCACCTACGTCCAAGGTCAAGGTCACAGTTGAAGGTGAAAGGTCAAACCTATCGAAATTCCCTTCCGCTCTATATCTTCTACACCGATGCATGGATTATCAAATGGCTTGGCACAAATGTTTCTCATGATGAGAAGGTGTGTCGCGATCAATAACCACGCACCTACGTCAAATGGCTTGGCACAAATGTTTCTCATGATGAGAAGGTGTGTCGCAATCAATAACCACGCACCTACGTCCAAGGTCAAGGTCACAGTTGAAGGTCAAAGGTCAAACCTATTGAAATTCCCTTCCACTCTATATCTTCTACACCGAAGCATGAATTATTAAATGGCTTGGCACAAATGTTTCTCATGATGAGAAGGTGTGTCGCGATCAATAACCACGCACCTACGTCCAAGGTCAAGGTCACAGTTGAAGGTCAAAACTAAAAAATATTGAAATTCTCAAATGGCTTGGCACAAATGTTTCTCATGATGAGAAGGTGTGTCGCGATCAATAACCACGCACCTGCGTCCAAGGTCAAGGTCACTGTTGAAGGTCAAAGGTCAAACCTATTGAAATTCCATCCGCTGTATATCTTCTACACCGATGCATGGATTATCAAATGGCTTGGCACAAATGTTTCTCATGATGAGAAGGTGTGTCGCGATCAATAACCACGCACCTACGTCCATGGTCAAGGTCATAGTTGAAGGTCAAAGGTCAAACCTATTGAAATTCCCTTCCGCTCTATATCTTCTACACCGATGCATGGATTATCACACTATGCCCAGGGTCAAGGTCACAGACTTGATGCGTTTGAAACCTTAACGCTCGGCTAAATGGCTTATAATAAAAAATGCCTCGTCTTCTTTGGCTGCCAGTGGGGGTATTCGTGTGCCGACAGGCCACATTTCTAGTTCCCCTTGATTAAGGTTTTTAGTCAAACTTGTATATGGAATACTCCTGGCCCTACACCCACCATACTTGGACAACTTCATCTCCTAGTGATGTACATCAACAACCCCTGACCTATATTTGACATTGACCTACATTTAACCTTGAATTACTTAGTTAATTCCCCTTGGTTAAGGTTTTTAGTCAACCTTGGTTAAGGTTTTTAGTCAAGCTTGTTCATGGAATACTAGTGTGCATACAGACACCATACTTTGACAACCTTTTCTCATAGTGATGTACACCAATAACCCCTGATCTATATTTTACCTTGACCTACATTTCTTCTTGAATTTCTTAGTTAATTCTTCTTGGTTAAGGTTTTTAGTCAAGCTTGTACATGGAATACTCATGGCCCTACACCAACCATACTTGGACAACTTCATCCCCTAGTGATTTACATCAACAACCCCTGACCTAAATTTGACCTTGACCTACATTTAACCTTGAATTACTTACTTAATTCCCCTTGGTTAAGGTTTTTAGTCAACCTTGGTTAAGGTTTTTACTCAAGCGTGTACATGGAATACTATTGTGCATACAGACACCATACTTGGATAACTTTTTCTCATAGGGATGTACATCAATAACCTCTGACCTATATTTTACCTTCACCTACATTTAACCTTGAATTACTTACTTATTTCCCCTTGGTTAAGGTTTGTACTCAAACTTGGTTAATGTTTATAGTCAAGCTTGTATATGGAATACTCCTGGGCCTACAGCAACCATACTTGAACAACTTCATCTCCTAGTGATGTACATCAATAATCCCTGACCTATATTTGACCTTGACCTACTTTTATCCTTGGATTACTTAGTTATTTCCCCTTGGTTACGGTTTTTAGTCAAGCTTGTATATGGAATACTCCTGGGCCTACAGCAACCATACTTGGAAAACTTCATCTCCTAGTGATGTACATCAATAACCCCTGACCTATATCTGGCATTGACCTACATTTAACCTTGAATTACTTACTTAATTTCCCTTGGTTAAGGTTTTTAGTCAACCTTGGTTAAGGTTTTTATGCAGGCCGCGGCCACCTTGTTTGTCAAGCTATGTGTACATCGACAACCCTCGTAGTCGAGCTATGCTGTTCTCCTACAGCTCTTGTTATCTGTGCAATCACGAACAGACATTGAAGAAGACATTCAGCTGTACATGTAATTTACTTCCATTTCCAGAATATATACGGCTGGGATATTGTAACCCAGAATGCAGAGGAAATTGTCCAGTTTATTAAGACTAATACACCGAAAAAAGTAAGTACTGTATGTAAGGCTGGAGGAAAAATAGCGCCGTTGATACAGAATTACATATAACAATTCGTTCCCACGAAATAACAATTCGTTCCCGAGGGAACGAATTGTTATTTCGTGGGAACGAATTGTTAAAATCAGACTAACACAGGCTTTACTCTCATTGTAATATATTTGAGATAATTCTAATATTAATTTAATAATTTGTTTTCCCTTAATTGACAATCATCTGTCGATTGGCTGTTATCAACCCTTTCAACAATATAGACCTGTATAGCGGTATTGGCAAACAGTGTAGATTCAGATGAGCCGGCTCGTCAGGATCTGCATTTTTTGCAAGTAATTATCATATTTACAGTTGGATTGGTTGCAAAATCAAAATCGATTGCATTTACTTTATAGGTGTTAATAAAATTCTAAAGCCCACAATTCTAGTTATTCGTTTCGAATGGCATAATTTATATGACCAGTGTAGCTCGTGACATCACATCCACCTGAAGCCTAATGATGATTATTTGCACTGTGTGTTAGAAGCTTGAACCTGTGTCTGTTCAGTTCCATGGAGGGATGGTTGATAGCCTATTAGTAAAGCATTGGACGTAAATACTGGAGTTTGTGCGTTCTACTACCCCCCCCCCCCCCCCCCCCCCCCCCCCCCCCCCCCCCCCCCCCCCCCCCCCCCCCCCCCCCCCCCCCCCCCCCCCCCCTCCCCCCTGTCCATAGGTCTAGTCTTTCGTATGGACTTGCAACTGAGCTCCTGTCTCCATATGACCATAGCTGTTGCTGGGACATGCAATCCATTCTTTATCCCCTCGCCGATTTTGATTATATTTGGCTACAATGTGTGTCTACGGATGGTGCTTTGTTTTGCATACAACCCATGTCTGACCACCCAAGGTCGAGTTCACCTTGTTTGTAAGGCAAACATGTTTTTTTTTATTATCAAGGCTGCCAGAGAGGGGATTAGCTTCATTTAATGATGCCATTTCTTGTTTTTCTAGCATCCGCCATTCATTTTCAATTTCAGGGTCATTTAGACCACGACGAGTTATGATGACGGTTGGCGATTGTGGTTCAATGTCGCTGATCATCGAAGTATTTCACCTAGTGAAGTCTAGATTTGCTGCTCAGCAACAAACCTTCATCAAATGAAGAAAACCCTGCCATATTTAACGTGTTTTACAATGCTGAATTACTTTTTGTTATCCGCCGCTCTTATATTTATTTAACAGGTTTAACATTAACAGTGGTGGGTGAAAGGTGGGTGCAAACGATGGGTAATTTAACGATCGGGGTTCATCCTTACCGGAATTCCGACTGGAGACCTGGTTTGGCCCTCACATACGTCTTTGGCATTTTGTATGTGACAGTTGAATCTGGTTATACCCCTTATGTGAGTATTACGATTATTCGTAATCCTATTTTAGGGGAAGGTGCCAAGTGACTTTGGTGTGGTATGGACCTGCCACCAGGTCAGGTTATTCTAACTTCAGGGCTGAATATATTGTTTCTCGATGTAAATATTCAGTTCTGATTTTGGAATTTTCCCCCCAATGCAGCAGGTTAAACGGGATCGAACCCGTTTGCCCGGCTTTACATGACCTTAGCTGTTGATAGGCCGTTAAAACACCAATAAACAAACAAACAAACATTAACAGTGCTGATTGAAATTTTGTTGTCTGTTGTTAAATGTTGATTTTTGCATTTATTTTTTTTAACAAAAATGAAACATGTGTTGCCAAAACCCGTTTTGATTGTAACTAAGACAAAACGGCAGACGACAATTTTCATTTCCCGCCTTTTTAGAGTTTTTTTTATAAATTTTGTCTGATGTTTATTTTCCATTTCTGTTGATAAAAACATGTTGGACAGCTCATGAAATTCATCTCCAATGGAGACTTCTCAAGTGCTGCCAAAAAAATGTATTTTATGTGAATAAGACAAAGATAACAATAACCCTTAGACTGCTACGCGCAACAAGTGTCGTCTGCTGTTGCTTTTTATTTTGCCTTATTTCTCAATAAAAACATGGTTTGACAGCACTTTAGAATTCTAAAAAATTCTAAAATGCTGTCAAACCATGTTTTGGATGAGAAAAATGAAACATAGAAAATAAACGGCAGACGACAAACATTAATATAGCAATGTAAGGGTTAATAGTTATTTCCTGCCTCGCAGTTAACATTGATGTCACCAGTGTAGACCCGGACTAATATGGTGGCTGTGACTGGAGAAATGAGGCTTACGGCATTTACGACCAGTGTAGATCCAGATCAGCCTGCGCATCCGCGCAGTCTGATCAGGATCTGCACTGATCGCCAGTCAGTCGGTGAACCACCTGTCCTGCTTCTAAAAAATAGTATAGGCTCTTATCATACAGAGACTGACAGTAGATCAAGAACTGGCCAAACTCCCATAAGCATGTACACTAGCAGGAAATGCAATAAACATGTTTGTTGTTGAGCCCATTTTCCGAGAACTTTACATAGCGTTTACAATGATGTCCTTCCGTATGCATCTGTCCATCTAAAATATGTATTGAAAGTTGTTAATTAAGTATATCTCTTCAACTATAAGTATGGTTTACTTGAAATGTCATATGCTTGTTTATCATCATTCTTACTTTCATTCTATGGTCCAGCCATGTGGGAGGATAGTCTAAGGGTAGATCATTGGATACAGGAGGTAGTGGGTTCAATCCCCCACCCTACACATGAAAATATACTTCTGGGTGAGACTTGATAGCAAGGTCCTGTCTCCATTGGCCAATATCTGTTACTGCATGCTTTTGTTTTGAAAATAATTATGTTTGAAATTTTAAGTATTTGTACCTTATATCTCAATACCACATACACACAATCTGGTATCATCAATACACCTTAGGATCATCAAAATACATTTAGCCTGGGCCTATCAAATACCTCGGTGGGCTTGACATGTGGGCAGTAGCTATCTGTGTGATATTGGTGACCCACTTTCTTACATTTGGCCCGGTAATGTGATATTGTGTTTTACCATGTATGTATTTCTATGTGTACACTTCAACAACACTACAACACTATAACACTGTTTATTATAACACGGTTTTTATACGCCCGTTTGAAAAACGGGATGTATTATGTATTCATCTTGTACGGGCGAGCGGTCGGGCAGAGGGCGGGCAGGCACAGCTTGTCCACGCAATAACTAGAGTTCTACTTGACGGATTGTAACCAAATTTGGTATACATGTTTATCACGGCAAGCCGAAGAAGCCTATTGATTTTGAAAAATTTCCCATACTAATATCCCCTTGGCAGCCATTTTTAGCTTGACTATTCAAAGAATAGTTGGAGCTTATGTAGTCACCCCGGCGTCACCGTCACGCGTTGGTTATGTTTATAGTCAAGCTTGTATATGGAATACTCCTGAGCCTACAGCAACCATACTTGGACAACTTCATCTCCTAGTGATGTACATCAATAATCCCTGACCTATATTTGACCTTGACCTACTTTTATCCTTGGATTACTTAGTTATTTCCCCTTGGTTAAGGTTTTTAGTCAACCTTGTATATGGAATACTCCTGGGCCTACAGCAACCATACTTGGAAAACTTCATCTCTCTAGTGATGTACATCAATAACCCCTGACCTATATCTGACATTGACCTACATTTAACCTTGAATTACTTACTTAATTTCCCTTGGTTACGGTTTTTAGTCAACCTTGGTTGAGGTTTTTATGCAGGCCGCGGCCACCTTGTTTGTCGAGCTATGTGTACATCGACAACCCTCGTAGTCGAGCTATGCTGTTCTCCTACAGCTCTTGTTATTTTTCGCACTGTATCCTTGTCCACGCAATAACTCGGAGTTCTACTTCACCGCTCGTAACCAAATTTGGTATACATGTTTATCACGGCAAGACGAAGAAGCCTATTGATTTTGAAAAATTCCGATGACTTATCTCCCCTTGGCGGCCATTTTTAATTTTCGTATCTTTGTCCACGCAATAAGTCGAGTTCTACTTGACGGATCGTAACCAAATTTGGTTTACATGTTTATCACATCAAGATGAGTTATCTCCCCTTGTTGACTGGCCTTGCCTCGACGGGCGTATATTGTGACCTTCGGCACTCTTGTTCGATATACTATGTAACACGATGTGATGACTCCCATATACATTACATTATTTGTTCATTACATTTAGTATGGATATAACACAATTAACTTGTAACACAATGGCTTTGCACGGACCCCAACCATAGTGCTGTAAAGGGGTTCAAGGGTATTTATATTGTTGTCTTCCAGAGGAGATGATTCTCGACATGTTACGTATCGGTGCTCCAGATAAGTTGTGTATCTAAATAGTATTAACCCCCATATTTCAAATTCAATGCGTATTTTACTTTTACAAATGTATTGATTTTCTTCCTTGTTAAATTGGGAACAAATGATACAAAATAAAACAAAGTAAAAAATTCACTTATTTGAGCTGCAAAAAGCAAACACTGTTTGCCTTTTGCAGCTCAACTAAGTAGATTTTCAACTTTATTACAGTATTTTCACTACTCACTTTGAAAATCAATGCGTATTTTCACATTGCTGTGAGTATTTTGTACTCGCGCTTTTGATAATCAATGCATATTCTGCTAAAATAAGTGCGTAAAATACGCCAATACACACCTTATCTGGAGCGAGGATGTATTATAAAAATATGTATTAAACTCAGATAGCCTGCCATATTTGTGACGGAGTCACTGGAGAGTCACTCAAATAGCACACTCCCGTTGCCTGATACTTATCTATATATATTGTTGATGGAATGGATGCGGATGCACAGGCTGATCTGCATCTACACTGGTCACAAAATCCATAAACCCAATTTGTGCAGTCACAGCCACATATGAGCTTGCTGTTGAACAAGTAAAACCAAAATTGGTGGGTAATCATCTTATGAAAGGAAGGGTTCTTCTGTCATACCGGGTGTTGTGAGTGTGCGTCTCCTTGATAAGTTAAGTTTTTATATTTTGATCTCGACTACCGGTACTTAATTTCGAGGCTGAATGTATATTTCTTGTGTAAATATTCAGGTCTGATTTGGTATCCCCCCCCAACCTCGCCATCAGAACGGGTGAAATATGGGATTCGCTGTTGACAGGCCGTTAAACACCATTAAATATTAAATGAACACTCTCAACTACCATACATTCTATATCTACACCACTTGCTTTGTTGTCCCCTCCCCGATATTCAAGAGAGAATATATTGTTAGTCCATGTGCGTCCGTAAGTCCGTTTAGTAACACCTAATAACTTATGAACTGCTTCACCGATTTTGGTCACGATGTGTGTCTAGCGATCGTGCTTTGTTTTGCATACGACCTACGTATGACCACTCAAGGTCAAGATCACTGAAGACTTGTGTTCACCTTGTTTGTAAGGCGTGGGTGGTTGGTCGGGCGAACGCGACGGCGTCAATTAACAGTAGGGGTTCCTCCTTATAGGAATCACGATTTGCCTGGTTATGGCCTTCAGGTACATTTTTATCTTTGGCTCTTTTGTTTCGTGCGAGTTTAATTGGATTATTGCCCATTATAAAAGTAGTAAGATTATTACTGATCATACTGCTTTTGGGAGGGGGGCAAATGATTCTGGTGTGACGAGGACCTGACATCAGATCAGGATTATTCTGATTTCAGGACTGAATATATAGATTTTTATTGTAAATATTCAGTTCTGATTTTGGGATTTTCCCCTCATTTGTACATGTACTTGTATGTGTAATATATGGGAGTTAGTACTAAACCCATTAACCCGGCTTTAAATGACCTTAGCTGTTGATAGACTGTTAAACCCCAACAAACAAACAAACTTGTTTGTAAGATAAAACTTTTAAAAGTTTTTTTGTTTTTAGCTCACCTGAGCGAAGCTCGTGAGCTATTGTTACCGCAATGTGTCCGTCGTCGTCCGGCGTCCGTCATCCGTGAACATTTTCAAACGTCTTCTCGGTAACCATTGGGCCTATAGTCACCAAACTTCATGGTCATGGTCCTTAGGTAGGGGGCTTACAAAATTGTTAAAATGATGTCATCACGTAATCCAAGATGGCTGCTGTCTAAAAATAGCACAAATTCTTCAAAAATCTTCTTCTCAAAAACCGCCAACCGGATTTCGACAAAACTTGGTAGGAATGATCGATGTACAATGCTCTTTCAAAGTTGTTAAAATGGTGACCCCGGAGTCAAAAATGGGCGTGGCCCGTGGGTCAAATTTTATTTTTGACCGAATATGGAAGTTATGGTCCATGTGTGAAGCCTTTTCAGATTTGTTAAAATGGAGGTCATCGCTAATCCAAGATGGCCACCGTCTAAAAATAGCATAAATTCTTAAAAAATCTTCTCATGAACCGCCAGCCGGATTTCGACGAAACTTGGTAGGAATGATCGATGTACAATGCTCTTTCAAAGTTGTTAAAATGGTGACCCCCGGGGTCAAAAATGGGCGTGGCCAAATTGGGGTCAAATTTTATTTTTGCCCGAATATGGTCATGTCTATATCAAATCGAAGGTATCAAAGAGGCGATTGCTTTGGTGCATTTTTTGTCGAAATTTGATGGTCATGTCATCCAAGATGGCCGCCGAAAGGTCAAAAGGTTGTTCTTTTATTAGATATTTCAAAATTCTTCTTCACACGAACCGCTTGGCCCATGTTGTTAAAATGGTGACCCCGGGGTCAAAAATGGGCATGGCCTGTGGGGTCAAATTGGGGTCAAATTTTTGTTTGGACCAAATATGGTCATGTCTATATCAAATCGAAGGTATCAAAGAGGCGATCGCTCTGGTACATTATTTTATCGAAATTGGATGGTCATGTCATCCAAAAATGCCGCCGAAAGGTCAAAAGGTCGTTCTTTAAATATTAGATTTCAAAATTCTTCTTCACACGAACCGCTTGGCTCATGGTGGCCAAACTTCACAGTTATGGTCCATGGGTGAAACGTTTTCAGATTTGTTAAAACGGAGGTCGTCGCTAATCCAAGATGGCCGCCATCTAAAAATAGCACAAATTCTTAAAAAATCTTCACATGAACTGCCAGCCGGATTTCGACGAAACTTGGTAGGAATGATCGACGTAGAATGCTCTTTCAAAGGGGTTAAAATGGTGAACCCGGGGTCAAAAATGGGCGTGGCCCGTGGGGGTCAAATTTTATTTTTGACCAAATATGCTCATGTCATATATCAAAGTGAAGGTATCGATGAGGCGATTGCTCTGGTGCAATATTTGTCAGAATCAGATGATTATGTCATCCATAATGGCCTCCAAAAGGTCCATTTATTCAAGATTTTGAACGTCTTTTTCTCAGGAACCACATGGCCGATGCAGGCCAAACTTCATAGTAAGTTAAGATCCTTGGGTGAAGCATTTTCAGATTTGGTAAAATGAGAGTCATCGCTTAATCCCAGATGACCGCCATCTAAAAATAGCACATTTTTTTTAAAACACATGAACTCTATGTCACATTCTCCTCCGGTGTTCATGGAGTCAGGTGAGCGAATTAGGGCCATCATGGCCCTCTTGTTTATTATTATCAAGGCTGCCAGCGAGGGGATTAGCCTCATAATAACGATGCTTTGTTATCTAGTGTTTGTCGATACTAAGCTATTTGTGGCTTAAATTTAATATTTATAGTTATCATTGAAGAAATTAGATTAGAAAATAGACATGTATTTGTTTTAACTTTTATCAGTATTTATTTGTAAACTGATGCCATGTTATAGAATTTGTTAATATATGTGTCAGTTGGTTACTGGGTAAAATATTACAGTTGCAGGTTTCATGTTTATGCCTCCAGTCTTGTTAGAGCTGGGAGGCATATCTTGTTTGTACTGTGTATCCGTCCGTGTGCTTAAGAAGTAGCCGGAGTTTTTTCAATCTGCCACCCGGACTGGCAACACTTTATTCTTATGTGTAGTAATATTATTACATATATCTAAAATACATAAGAACTTAAATATAGGCTACTGACTTAGTACCTTATGGCGTACGCGACCAGCATAGCACCGATCAGCCTGCACATCTGTGCAGTCTGATCAGGGGCTATGCTGGTAGCGATTCAGTCACGGTTCAGTTGGGATTTTTGGATTTTCGGACCCAATACAGCAGGTTAAATACGGGATTGAAACTGTTGGCCCGGCATTAAATGGTCTGAGCTGTTGATAGGCCGTTAAACACCAATAAATCAAATAAAAATCTAATGATGTGAAATAAGATATGGATCTACAAATGTTACAAGTGTTGCGTAGTCCTTTTTCTCAGCTGCCGTTGACGGCCCATTATGCAGACTAAGTAATATAGTTTATTAAAAATTTAAATATGTGAACTATTACTGTCTTATTGTTTGGCGATTTGCCTGGTTTGGCCCTCGGGTACTTTTTTATCTTTGGTTCTTTTGTTACCTATGAGTTGAATTGGGTTATTGCCCAAATAAATGTAGTAAGATTATTACTGATTCTACTGCTTTTGGGAGGGGGCCAAGTGATTCTGGTGGTGTGAGGACCTGGCATCAGATCAGGATTATTCTGATTTCAGGGCTGAATATATATTTTTTTATTGTAAATGTTCAGTTCTGATTTTGGGATTTTCCCCCCATTTTGTACATGTACTTGAACATGTGCATGTAATATATGGGATTTAGTACTAAACTCATTGACCCGGCCTGAAATGACCTAAGCTGTTGATAGGCCGTTAAACCCAAACACGCAAACAAACTTATTGTTTGGCCAGCCCAGTCGTGTGCACATGTGGAGCACCGCCCATAAATGTGCTTTCAAATTAGGATACTATTATATGAATGAATGGCCTTTTTGTGGAATTTATCGGGGTATAAACTTGGAAAAGTCGCGGGAATACTGGACGAAGGCTGGAAGGCCTCGTCCAGTATTCCTGCGACTTTTCCAAGTTTATATCACCGATAAATTCAACAAAAAGGCCATTCATTCCTTATAATTCCAGCATTTTAAATAAATTCATCAAGAAAATGTGTTTATTTTCCGTTTTCTTAAGAATTATTTTAACTGCGCCTCACGGTTACGGAAAGTAGTTCGGCGTGGGAGTTTACTGGCATATAAATTTTGGACAGAGACTTGCTACGGGCCAATCAAATGTTAGGGAATTGTGTAAATATTTTTGTGCAGGAATTATTACATGATGGGCAGATTTACACCAAATCGATCATGCACACCCTGTGACATGGTTCATGTCACAGGAACTTATGTCCACAAGGCAGGATATCTGTTTATAAATATAACTTTGTACGTATTGCAACATTTAATGGTTAATTTAACAGATATTGGCGAAAGCGTCGCAATATGCAATTAATTGAGATGAAATGCTGTGCTTTCATTGGTCGAGAAACTAGGGCAAATTATAAAGTAAGTGATTGTCTCCTGGTTATTTTTGGCAAGAAAATCTGACCCCGTGCTTATAAAACTCACCAAGTACATTCTGCAAATTCATACTCCAAATCATGCTCGACATCAGGCTATAAGGTTGTGGCCGAGCTGTGCTAGGTCTCTACTAATGAAACTGTGATGTGATGTTGAATACAAATTTGTGGGTGGAGGTCAGGTGCATGCACAGAGAATTTAATGATGGGGTTGTCCTTACAGGAATTCCGATATCCATGGATTGGCCCTCGGCTACATTTTTATTGACTTTCTTGTTACTCGAGAGTTGAATCTCACTATACCTATTATAAAAGTAATAATATTAGTACTAGTTCTATTACTTTTAGGAGTGGGGCTAACTGATTCTGGTGTGGTGATTACCTGGCACTAGATCAGGTTATTATACCCCCACAAACAAAGTTTGTTGGGGGTTTATACGAGTCCGCTTGTCGGTCGGTCGGTCTGTCGGTCTGTTGGAAATTCCATTCCGCTCTATATCTTCTACACCGATGCATGGATTATCAAATGGCTTGGCACAAATGTTTGTCATGATGAGAAGGTGTGTCGCGATCAATAACCACGCGCCTACATCCAAGGTCACAGTTGAAGGTCAAAGGTCAAACCTATCGAAATTACCTTCCGCTCTATATCTTCTACACCGAAGCATGGATTATCAAATGGCTTGGCACAAATGTTTCTCATGATGAGAACGTGTGTCGCGATCAATAACCACGCACCTACGTCCAAGGTGAAGGTCACTGTTGAAGGTCAAAGGTCAAACCTATTGAAATTCCCTTCCGCTCTATATCTTCTACACCAATGCATGGATTATCAAATGGCTTGCACAAATGTTTTCTCATGATGAGAAGGTGTGTCGCGATCAATAACCACGCACCTACGTCAAGGTGAAGGTCACAGTTGAAGGTCAAAGGTCAAACCTATTGAAATTCCCTTCCGCTCTATATCTTCTACACCGATGCATGGATTATCAAATTGCTAACCACGCACCTACGTCCAAGGTCACAGTTGAAGGTCAAAGGTCAAAAACCTATTGAAATTCCCTTCCGCTCTATATCTTACACGATGCATGGATTATCAATGTCTTGGCACAAATGTTTCTCATGATGAGAAGGTGTCGCAATCAATAACCACGCACCTACGTCCAAGGTCAAGGTCACAGTTGAAGGTCAAAGGTCAAACCTATTGAAATTCCCTTCCGCTCTATATCTTTACACATGCATGGATTATCAAATGGCTTGGCACAAATGTTTCTCATGATGAGAAGGTGTGTCGCGATCAATAACCACGCACCTACGTCCAAGGTCAAGGTCACAGTTGAAGGTCAAAGGTCAAACCTATTGAAATTCCCTTCCGCTCTATATCTTCTACACATGCATGGATTATCAAATGGCTTGGCACAAATGTTTCTCATGATGAGAAGGTGTGTCGCGATCAATAACCACGCACCTACGTCCAAGGTCAAGGTCACGTTGAAGGTCAAAGGTCAAACCTATTGAAATTCCTTCCGCTCTATATCTTCTACACCGATGCATGGATTATCAAATTGCTAACCACGCACCTACGTCCAAGGTCACAGTTGAAGGTCAAAGGTCAAACCTATTGAAATTCCCTTCCGCTCTATATCTTCTACACGATGCATGGATTATCAAATGGTTCTTGGCACAAATGTTTCTCATGATGAGAAGGTGTGTCACAATCAATAACCACGCACCTACGTCCAAGGTCAAGGTCACAGTTGAAGGTCAAAGGTCAAACATATTGAAATTCCCTTCCGCTCTATATCTTCTACACCGATGCATGGATTATCAAATGCCTTGGCACAAATGTTTCTCAGGATGAGAAGGTGTGTCGCGATCAATAACCACGCACCTACGTCCAAGGTGAAGGTCACAGTTGAAGGTCAAAGGTCAAACCTATTGAAATTCCCTTGCGCTCTATATCTTCTACACCGATGCATGGATTATCACACTATGCCCAGGGTCAAGGTCACAGACTTGATGCGTTTGAAACCTTAACGCTCGGCTAAATGGCTTATAATCAAAAATGCCTCGTTTTCTTTGGCTGCCGACAGGCCACATTTCTAGTTCTAATTTCATGGCTGATTTTGGGATTTTCCCCTCATCAAAACAGGTGAAATATGGGATTCGACCAGCCTAAAATGACCGTAGCTGTTGAGAGGCTGTTCAAACCATGAAATAAATAAATATATTCATTCTCATGGACATGATTGCGAATATTGGTTCACCCGGCCTTAAATGATCTTAGCTGTTGATAGGCCGTTAAACACCAACCAATAAATCAAATCACTCGATCACGCAGCCTTTTTGTTTACGTCAGAATTTGTAAGACTCTTTCAATACTGAAATTATTGTTTGGAGGTTCCCAGGGTGTCTGGTTTAGAGAGGGTTCCACTGTAATCAAGTACTTCATGAACTTTTTTTGTCATTTTCAATCATGAACAGACACCCAACGCAGCAGGTTAAACGGGATTGAACCCATTTGCCTGGCCTTAGCTGTTGATAGGCCATTAAACACCAATAAACAAACAAACATGAACAGACGTGACAATGAAATAAATTATGAGTGAAACCCATCAAATTACATGTAGATTGAAACCCATCAAATTACATGTAGATGGGTTTCACTCTAATTTATTTCATTGTCACAATGGGGGTCCCCATGGTGTCGGGATTAGAGAGGTTCTACTGTAGTTTTAGTGCTGAATGTCCTGCCATACAGGTGCATTCCCATCTGTATCTGCCATTGCTGTTGACCAGATGTAAAACCCCAATCCAGCAATAATGAACAAGCTGTCACAGGGGCAACATCTGTATCTCGCAAACACTGTTTTTAGCTCACCCGAGACGAAGGCTCAAGTGAGCTATTGTTACTGCTTTTCGTCCGTCGGTGAACAGTTTTCAGACATCTTCTGAACTTCTGGGTCGATGTTGACCAAACTTCATATGGATGGTATAGAGGTTACTCCTTTTCAGATTTGTTAAAATGGACATCATCGCATCTCCAAGATGGCTGCCGTAGAAAAGTAGGTCAAATTCTTAAAAAAATCTTCTCGTGCACCGATTTTGATGAAACTGTAGAAATGATCGATAGTTTATGCTCTTTCAGATTTGTTCAAATTACCAAATATAGTCCCTGTTATATATCAAATCAAAGGTATCGACGAGACGATCACTCTGGAGCAATCGGTTGATTATGTCGTCCAAGATGGCCGTCAAAAGGTCCTCCTTTTTGTCGCGCCTGCTTTAGCAGAGGCGCGACTATAGTCTGCGCTTTTTCCGTCGTCCGCGTCGTCCGCGTCGTCCGCGTCGTCCGCGTCGTCCGCGTCGTCCGCGTCGTCCTCGTCGTCCGGTTTTTTTGTAAGGCAAATGCGTTAAAGGTTATTGTTTTTTCACAATATCTCTTTAACCCCTTGCCAGACATTGATAATATTTCACATCAATGTTTGTCTAGGGATGATGCTTCATTACACACACGCCCACATCCAAATTGTCAAGGTCAAGGTCATTTATTTACTTGTAATGTTCACCGGATTTGTAACAGAAATGCGTTAAAGTTATTGTTTTTTCACAATATTTCTTTAACCCCTTTCCAGACATTGATAATATTTCACATCAATGTTTGTCTACGGATGATGCTTCATTATGCACACCCCCACATCCAAATTCTGAAGGTCAAGGTAATTTATTTACTTGTAATGTTCATGGTCCAATGCCTCGGCAGGCGCGACACCGCTTCCGTGGCGGAATTCTTGTATTATATATTTCAACATCTTCTCGTGAACCGCCGATACTGGTCAAACTTCACAGTTATGGTATGTAGGTCAGGTGAGCAAAACATGCCCATTTGTCATGAAATATTTACGGCATATTCCATCACTGAATTTTACATAATACATATGTACCTGAATCATGTTGGGAATAAAGAGTTGAAATATATCCTGCTACCTTGACCTTGCCACCCCTAGGTAACTGGAATGGTGGGACTCTTCCATTATCAGACCGGGGTAATTTTGCAGAAAAAATCACAAACTGTAAATAGTTTTGAACAAGAGTGCTGCAAGTCACAAGATACGCCCGTCGAAGATGGGCCAGACTGCGAAGATGCAGAAATGTGAAGCTGTCACCAAGGCAAGAAACATTAACGAAAATTTGAAAATCTATAGCATTATTTCTTCCTCTTGTTGTGATAAACAGGTATACTAATTTAGGTAGAGATGTGCATAATAGAACTTATATAGAATTGGACAGAAAAATTTAGAAAAAATGGCTTAAAGTTAAAAAGGTGTTTTTCGGTATAAAAACACCAAGGTGCACATCTTCAATATGTGTAGAAAACATGTGTATAGTTTCAGATCGATTGACTGAACGGTTTCAGAGGAGTTGTGTACACAAACTCTGTACCCTATATAGAATTGTATACAAAAATGTAGAAAAAATGGCTAAGTTAAAAAGGTGTTTTTCGCCATAAAAACACCAAGGTGCACATCTTCAATATGTGTAGAAGACGTGTATAGTTTCAGATCGATCGACTGAACGGTTTCAGACGAGTTGTGTACACAAACTGCCCACCCGCCAACATAATATGTACCGTTTTTTTAAAATGGTCGTATAAAAAGTAGGATTCTTTTTATCACGCCCGCTTCGGTCGGCGTGATTTAGTCGCAGTTGCGTTAAACTTTTTAAGTACCAAATACATGTATCTGCCGATTGACTTGAAACTTTACATACCTCTTTACCATCATCACCATTTTCATTCTATAACCTACCCATGTGGCCACCATGCCCAACGTAAAGGTGATGTGCTGGCCGCGGCCATCCAATTTTTTGTGAACATGGAAAACAAACAAAAAGTTTCCACATTTACAGTGTATTTAGTAACAAGCAAAAATAGGTTGGTTGTGTGTAAATATATTGGTAGGCAAAGCATGTTGGTAAAATTTATGGTCAAGTACCGATATAATGTTAGGTACATACACATGTGGCTGCGACTTGAGAAATGGAGCTTATGGATTTTGTGACCAGTGTAGATCCAGATCAGCCTGTGCATCCGCAGTCTGATCAGGATCTGCACTGTTCGCCATTCCATCCATGTAACATGCGCCATGCTTCTAACAAGGAATATAGATCGTTGTCGGTCTACAGGAGTGTACCATTTGATCAGAAGTTGCAATGGTCACAAATCCCATAAGCCCCATTTCTCCACTGACCAGTCACAGCCACATATGATTGGCGCTGATAGCAATAACATAACATAACCCACAAAACGTGGGCAATGAAAATTTGTCTGCTGTTTTTTATACCCCTGTTTGAGAAAGCTGGACAAATTATGTATTCACCTTGCATGGGCCAGCGAGAACATCTTGGCCACACAATAACAAGTTCTACTTAATGGATTTTAACCCTTTCAACACCACAGACCTGTATAGTGGCATTGGCAAAAAGTGTAGATCCAGATTAGCCGGCTCGTTACAAGACATCTCATCAGGATCTGTACTTTTTGCAAGTAATTTTCATATTTTCGAGAGCAAAAAAAAAACCTTTTCATAAATGGACTAGTCTGAATATCATTTTGTGACGATTGTATTGCTTGCAAAATTAACATACCAAAGTCCATTCCAGTTACTTAGGGGTGAAAGGGTTAACTGATCGACAGCTTTGTATGCATTTTACAATGGCAGGTAGAAGAATCCAAGTTTCAACATTTTCTGAGGAGTTACCTCCCATAGTTCTATTGTACTGACCATGCATCGTCGGGTGTCCACGTATGACAATTGTTTTCTGATTTATTTTTAATTTCTAAACGGAAATCTGTTTTCACAGCACTTCAGAATGATTCTAATGTGCTGTCAAAATGTTGTGTCTGAGAAATATCAGTTAATTGTCAGCATATGATTCACAAATTTTATTTATTTTAATAAAAATTAGCGGAAAAGTTTTATGCCATTTTCAATATTTCTCAACAAAAACAAGTTTTGACGAGAGACAATATTCTCATGTGCTGCCAAAATATGTTTTTGTCAAGAAATAATGCAAATATAATGATAGCAGACAACAAATTTTGTTTCTTCACATTTTAAGATTTTATCAATGAAGAGCGGCAAATTATTCATATCGTCTGCTTCAGTTTTTTTAACTTCACAAATTAAGATTAATTATCTCATTCACAAAATGCTTGAATAGATAATAACATTGTCGACAGGTTGAGTCCCCAATATATACATGTATGTAGGATTAAAAAACCAGGTTTTGACAGACACCCAGACGTCATAGTGATAACAATGTGCAAATGGGCTCAACAAAAATAGCTACCGGTATGACAAAAACATTCCAACTTCAAACAGAACTGCAAGGATTTAACTCTTTGCACGCTAGTGGTGAAAATAACAGCGAGGAGCATTTTTTTTATTTCTCTCTGTAAACATGGTAAATGTGTCTTAGAATTTCATTAAAATTGCGTCCTGCAGACTCGATTCTAATGAAATTCCAGGAGAAATAAAAGAAACTATAATGAATTGTCATCTGCTATTTTTGAACTATTTATTATAGCCCACATGTTTCCCAGCATGCAGAGAGTTAAAACAAATTGACTGTCACTCGCAAGCAACAGTCCTACCATGCTATCTATACTCAGCGACAAAATAAACCGTACAGTCCAATAATACTGGCTTATCTGGTTGAATAGGAGATGGACATAATACACAGAAACATGTTTATGCAATAACCATATGTAATTCACATCACTTAAGCATGTCATAGGGCATCAGTATGTGACATAGACGTTGAATACAGATGCTAAACAGTAATCATGAAAATGTATTCGATTGAATGCAGTCGATCCAAACAACTTTATGCCGTCAGTTACCTGATTTTGTTGGTCATTATCTTGGCACTGCATGTTGGATTATCATGTTACCTCATGGTTTTATTTGGTTATATCGATGCTGTACACAAACGGAATCATTCAACCGTAACTTTGCACGGGCTGGAAATGGTAAAACCATACTTTGCGGACTTGCACGTGATTACGCAATAATGTATCGGCTGAATATTTTGCTTTAATTTGATAAAAAAATATCTTATAAATCATTTTGAAATTTGGTTGTGCACTGTACGGTTTCTTTTGTAGCGGAGTATATAATGTTGCTCTGTATTGATCTTAATTGTCACGTTTCAACAATCAACAGCGATTAAATTAATTGTTAATCTGTCAAATCGATACATAAAACAACTAACTAGATGGCCGCGGCCTGCATGTCGCGCCTTGTGACGAGGCATGGACACTAAAAAAAAAGATATAGTATAACAAAAAACTTTAACCAAAAAACTTAACCAAAAAACTTAACCAAAATCTTTAACCAAAAAACTTAACCAAAAACTTCAAAGTAATTTGACCTTGACATTGGGCACAGGGGCCGCACGGGAGGGGGGTAGAATGAAAATATAGATGATGATAAACACCCATGTTAAGTTTCAAGGTAATGGGCAAAGCAGTTGCAGAGATAGTATAACGAAAAACTTTAACCAAAAAACTTAACCAAAAAACTTAACCAAAAACTTTAACCAACTTTACCAAAAACTTTAACCAACTTTAACCAAAGAACTCAACCAAAAACTTTAACCAAAAAACTTAACCAAACAACTTAACCAAAAAACTTAACCAAAAACTTTAACCAAAGAACTTAACCAAAAACTTTAACCAAAAAACTTAACCAAACAACTTAACCAAAAACTTTAACCGGATACACGTACGTACGTACGTGCGTACGTACGACAAACGGCCGACTATATCACGCTTTCCGCAAGCGGGCGCGACAAAAATGAACATGATATTTTGTCCAGAAAACATGTTTTGGCAGCACCTTAAAGATGATTCTCATGTGCTGCCAAAACAGGTTTTGGTGAAGTAATATTACAACATGAAACAATAAATGTAGTTTATTGGCAAAATTAGGCCACTGTCTGCCAACTTCTTGGAAAAGTCGCGGGAATACTTGACGAGGCCTTGAAAATGACTAACAGTAATGGGTGGTTTTGTTTGTTGGGGTTTAACTGCCTATCAATAGCTAAGGTCATTTAAATCGCATATATTACCTGTACAAGTACATGTTCAATTACATGTACAAATGGAGGTAAAATCCCAAAATCAGAACTGAATATTTACAATAAAAAATATATATATATTCAGCCCTGAAATCAGAATAATCCTGTTCTGATGCCAGGTCCTCGCCACACCAGAATCACCTGGCCCCCTCCCAAAAGCAGTAGGATCAGTAATAATCTTACTTTTTTTATAATGGGCAATAACCCAATTCAACTCCCAAGTAATGGATGGTGGCATATGCGTACACAGATAGCTGAAATTTATGCATATATATGTCAATCTAGCATCTTTTTCAAGTACATGAGCACCAATCAAACTGCTTTTATAAGTAAGTATTATTCAATCTTTTATAAGTAAGTATTATTCAGTCTTTACAACAATAATGTCTGATCAATAATGACTTTGGTACTAATACAATTATTTCAGTATGTTGTATATTCGGTTTGAACAGCATTATTCATATCAAACGGACCAAATATCAGGCTTGGCTCAGAAATGGTAGGAATTCCTCAGACTGATCACATTTTAATATCGACTTTGGGGCTCATAAAATTATGAAAACTGTTATTCAAACTGACCTAATACCTGGATTGGCGTACAAACGGTAGAATTTACCTATTCATATCCGGGTATTGATGAAATGTATAAAAGACCATGTTCCATCACAAAAAAAATACTGTACACTTGCTCGTGTCACTGCGGTAAAAACATTACCTGATAAATAAATAGATACCAGGCTTTTGTTTTGCGATTCAAATTTATCATACTCGAATCGGAAACGGTAGGAATTCCTTGACAAGCCTCGTAATTCCTACACATTTTCAAGCCTCACCTGAGCCACATCTCAAACAAGAGGGCCATGATGGCCCTAATTCGCTCACCTGACTATGAACACCAGAGGAGAATGTGACATTGAGTTCATGTTTTTTAAAAAAATTGTGCTATTTTTAATTTTGGATTAAGCGAGGACTCTCATTTTACCAAATCTGAAAATGCTTCACCCAAGGATCTTAACTTACTATGAAGTTTGGTCAGCATCGGCCATGTGGTTCACGAGAAAAAGATGTTCAAAATCTCGAAAAAATGGAACTTTTGGCGGCCATCATGGATGACATAATCATCCGATTCCGACAAATATTGCACCAGAGCAATCGCCTCATCGATACCTTCAATTTGATATATGACACGAGCATATTCGGTCAAAAATAAAATTTGACCCAACGGGCCATGCCCATTTTTAACCCCGGGGTCACCATTTTAACAACTTTGAAAGAGAATTGTACACCGATCATTCCTACCAAGTTTCGTCGAAATACGGCTGGCGGTTCATGAGAAGAAGATTTTTTAAGAATTTGTACTATTTTTAGACGGCGGCCATCTTGGATTAGCGACGACCTCCGTTTTAACAAATCTGAAAAGGCTTCACCCATGGACCATAACTGTGAAGTTTGGCCACCATGTGCCAAGTGGTTCATGTGAAGAAGAATTTTGAAATCTCTGATAAAAGAACGACCTTTTGACATTTCGGTGGCCATCTTGGATGACATAACCATCCGATTTCGACAAAAAATGCACCAGAGTGATCGCCTTGTTGATACCTTCGATTTGATATATGACATGACCATGTTTTGTCGAAATCCGGTTGGCGGTTCTTGAGAAGAAGATTTTTGAAGAAATTGTGCTATTTTTAGACGGCGGCCATCTTGGATTACATAATGACGTCATTTTAACAATTTTGTAATCCCCTACCTAAGGACCATGACCATGAAGTTTGGTGACTATAGGCCCAATGGTTACCGAGGAAAAGACGTTTGAAAATGTTCACGGTCGACGACGGACGACGACGGACACATTGCGGTAACAATAGCTCACATGAGCTTCGCTCAGGTGAGCTAAAAATGCTACGATGCAAATCCTTCAGTAGTAAGTACATATTTATGGTCAAACCAGATGGAAAATAACTAAAACTATATACCCCCATCATATTGTGTGTTTTGAACATACATGTAAATACATGTACATAGAAACAAAATCCTGAGCATCATTATACATTATGGACAATGCAATTATATTTACACGTAGTAAGTATTAACAACTATTAACCCTTACACTGCTATCTTAATTTTTTGTCGTCTGCTGTTTATTTTCTATTTTCCATTTTTATCATCAAAAACCTGCTTTGACAGCACTTTAGAATAATTTACAACATGGTTTTGACAGCACTTTAGAATCATTTTCATTGGTAGTGCTGTCAAACCATGTTTTATTGAGAAATAAGGCAAGATATAAAAGCAAAAGCAGACGACAATTATTGTTGTGTGTAGAGGTCTAAAGGGTTAACACATATGCTGTAAGATAACGCACTGTACATGTTTGTTTGTTTATTAGTGTTTAACGGCCTATCAACAGCTAAGGTCATGTAAGGCCGGGCAAACGGGTTCGATCCCGTTTTAACCTGCTGCATTGTACATGTAATTTCAGGGATTGCAAAAAACAACAAAAAACAACAACGTTCACCAATCCCCAATTGTTTACAGCCTACTTATATGTACAATTAGGTTCAGAAGTAGAATACAAACGTACAATTAAACTCGTTTGTCATATTCTGTTTCCTCACATTCTGGGCATATCTGAGACCCAGTGCCTTGAAGACGTTGGCAAACTGATAGAATCAGTCTCCATTTCCACATTCAAAATGTTTAGTTGGAACCTAATCATTTTGCTAGCAAAAGTCCAACTTATTTAACAACTGATTAAGTGAAAAACAGCATAGGCCCTGATCAGACTGTGCTGAAGGTTGTATATGTTGCAAGGTCCTATTTCCAAGTGGCACATACACACACAATTATAATAACCTAACTTTGATAAATGGTACATGTAATTATATGCTCAACATATCTGTGGACACATCTTCAATTAACAATGCAATTTCATACCACATACACTAATTGCTGCGCTAACATTGCCATACTTTATTTCAAAACACTTGAAATTGTGCTTTTAACTCTTTGCATGCTGGTAAATTTGTGGGCTATAAATAGTTCAACTAGATGGCCGCGGCATGCATGTCGCGCCTTGTGGCGAGGCATGGACACTAAAAAAAAAGATATAGTATAACGAAAAACTTAACCAAAAAACTTAACCAAAAACTTTAACCAAAAAACTTAACCAAAAACTTCAAAGTAATTTGACCTTGACATTGGGCACAGGGGCCGCACGGGAGTGGGGTAGAATGAAAATACAGATGATGATAAACACCCATGTAAAGTTTCAAGGTAATGGGCAAAGCAGTTGCAGAGATACAGTATAACAAAAAACTTTAACCAAAAAACAAAAAATTAACCAAAAAAACTTAACCAAAAACTTTAACCAAAAAACTTCAAAGTAATTTGACCTTGACATTGGGCATAGGGGCCGCACGGGAGGGGGGTAGAATGAAAATATAGATGATGATAAAACCCATGTGAAGTTTCAAGGTAATGGGCAAAGCAGTTGCAGAGATATAGTATAACGAAAAACTTTAACCAAAAAACTTAACCAAAAAACTTAACCAAAGAACTTAACCAAAAAACTTAACCAAAAAACTTAACCAAAGAACTTAACCAAAAACTTTAACCAAACAACTTAACCAAACAACTTAACCAAACAACTTAACCAGAAACTTTAACCGGACACGCGTACGTACGTACGCACGCACGCACGCATGCACGCATGTATGTACGCCAAAGTGCCGACTATATCGCGCTTTGCGCAAGCGGGCGCGACAAAAACTTAACCAAAAACTTTAACCAAAAAACTTAACCAAAAACTTCAAAGTAATTTGACCTTGACATTGGGCACAGGGGCCGCACGGAAGGGGGGTATAATGAAAATATATATGATGATAAACACCCATGTGAAGTTTCAAGGTAATGGGCAAAGCAGTTGCAGAGATATAGTACAACGAAAAACTTTAACCAAAAAACTTAATCAAAAACTTTAACCAAAAAATTTAACAAAAAACTTCAAAGTAATTTGACCTTGACATTGGGCACAGGGGCCACACGGGAGGGGGGTAGAATGAAAATATAGATGATGATAAACACCCATGTGAAGTTTCAAGGTAATGGGCAAAGCAGTTGCAGAGATATAGTAAGACAAAAAACTTGAACCAAAAAACTTAACCAAAAACAAATTAACCAAAAACTTTAACCACAAAACTTAACCAAAAAACTTAATCAAAAACTTTAACCAAAAAACTTAACAAAAAACTTCAAAGTAATTTGACCTTGACATTGGGCACAGGGGCCGCACGGGAGGGGGGTAGAATTAAAAAATAGATGATGATAAACACCCATGTGAAGTTTCAAGGTAATGGGCAAAGCAGTTGCAGAGATATAGTATAACAAACAAGAGGCCCAAATGGGCCTGTATCGCTCACCTAAAAGCCTCCATAGTAAGATTTCACAAAGACTCTTCACTTACAACTTCAAATGTTCCACAGAATTTGTTGGTACCTTCTGATCTAACATATATTGCGAATGTGCATGTGATTTACTGCTATACCTTCGATTTGATATATAAAATGACCATATTCGGTCAAAAATAAAATTTACCCCTATTTGACCCCTCGGGCGACGCCCATTTTTGACCCAGGGGCCACCATATGAACAAATCTGAAACAGCGCTAACTATCGATCATTCATACCCAGTATCGTCGAAATCGGCCTGGCGGTTCGTGAGAAGAAGATTTTTTAAGAATTTGACCTACTTCTCAACGGCGGCCATCTTGGATTTGGTGATGACCTCCATTTTAACAACAAAAATGAACAGGCTTCAACCACAGACCATTACAGTTAAGTTTGGCCAATATCGGCCAAGCAGTTTACAAGAAAAAGACGTTTGAAATCTTTAGTAAAAGAAATGACCATTTGAACTATCGGTGGCCATCTTGGATGACGTAATCATATGATTTAGACAAAAAATGTTCCAGAGTGATTGTCTCGTCAATACCTTCGATTTGATATATTACATGACTATATTCGGTTAAAAATAAAATTCTGACCCCTATTTGACCCCTCGGGCGACGCCCATTTTTGACCCACGGGCCACCATATGAACAAATCTGAAACAGCGCTAACTATCGATCATTCATACCAAGTATCGTCGAAATCGGCCTGGCGGTTCGTGAGAAGAAGATTTTTTAAGAATTTGACCTACTTTTCCATGGTGGCCATCTTGGATTGTCGATGACCTCCATTTTAACAAATCTGAAATGGCATCACCCATATATCATCCCTGTGAAGTTTAACCAACATCGGCTCAGGAGTTCGGGAGAAGAAGATGATTGAAAATGTTCACGGTTCAGGGAAGGACGGACGTCACGGACGACGGACACTTTGCCATAACAATAGCTCACATGAGCTTTGCTCAGGTGAGCTAAAAACATTAACCAAAAAACTTAACCAAAAACTTTAACCACAAAACTTAACCAAAAAACTTAACCAAAAACTTTAACCAAAGAACTTAACCAAAAATTTCAAAGTAATTTGACCTTGACATTGGGCACAGGGGCCGCACGGGAGGGGGTAGAATGAAAACATAGATGATGATAAACACCCGTATGAAGTTTCAAGGTAATGGGCAAAGCAGTTGCAGAGATATAGTATAACGAAAAACTTTAACCAAAAAACTTAACCAAAAAACTTAACCAAAGAACTTAACCAAAAACTTTAACCAAAAAAAGTTAACCAAAAACTTTAACCAAAGAACTTAACCAAAAACTTTAACCAAAAAACTTAACCAAACATCTTAACCAAAAACTTTAACCGGACACACGTACGTACGTACATACGTACGCGAAAGTGCCGACTCTATCGCGCTTTCCGCAAGCGGGCGCGACAAAAATAGCAATTAATTATATTTTCTTGTATTTCTCCTTATAAATGTCGTGAATATGTCTTGGAATTTCATTAGAATTACGGTAGGACACAATTCTAATGAAATTTCAAGACACATTTACAGAGAGAAAAAAAACATATACATGTACTCCTAATTCGTTTGGCGGATATTTTCGCCGCTAGCATGCAAAGAGTTAAGTCCAGCAGTTTGCCATCACAGCTCAGGCTGAGTCAATCAAACTGTTTGATTGCGAGTTGATATTGCCAATAGACGATTAGAAGCATTGATATCTTGGCAAGATTAATGCAGGTGTTGGTGTATAATTAAAAGCAAGGTGTTTCGGGACCATCAAACCAAGCAAAATACAGTGAAACTTCTCTAAAGCGGTTTAGAGATGTTCCACTGTATTTCAGGAATATGACCGTTCTGGGACATACTTATGTCATTTGCAATCATGAACATGCATTATTATCTGAGATGCGTTACCAAGAAACCTCTCAAAATGAGATCACATATATTTTCTTTGTGTCCGGTTTAGAGGTTTCACTGTGCAAACAAAACCACCAGATAACGGCAGCTACGTGTATCTCCCAGTCAAGACAAAACATGCACATTTACAATGGATCAACAATATATACCCAACATAATGGCATGGCCCATAAAATAGCCACTTTAAATTCATTCAAATTGAAAACAAGGTGTTTTGGGACTGTCAAACCATAGCATGGGAAATAAAACAATAGCTATCAGAGGTTAGTAGCTATCTCCCGACGAATACAATATATGGACCTAGTTATACAATAAAATGCAAACACAAGTGGAGCATTGAGTACCAGACATAAATTCACAAAGTGAATTGAATGTGGGGATTCGGAGGACCAAAAATGGCGACAATTTAAAAATGTCTGCCAATACAGATGTAAATATTTTGATATGGAACACACTAGTATAATTCATTTTAATTTTACTGAATCACCATCTGTTGGTCATATGAACTCCCACACTGCAATTAACATACTAAATGCACAAGGAGGACATTTCCAGGTAACGGCATTCTGAAATCAGTGATGTTGGGTTCCAAAATATCATGTGGAGATCAGCATGAACTCTTCTGCAAAATAGTAGTAAAATCTGGCAAACGGTTTAAAAATATCAGTAAATATGCACAAGAGCAATGATGTATCCAGCAAAGCCTATTGTTCACTAAACAAAATACTTGGTCACCCATTAGTTGATATTACAGTTTATTGCATGTGGGTTCCATGCATAACCCATTACATTCTGAGGCAACGCTAATTTACTGATGAAAAATTTAAAATATTTTCTTTATTTCTCATCGGAAGTATATATTGTGACCACCATTTAAACCGTCTCGTTGAGACGGTTCAAATGAGTGGTCACAACATATACTTTCTTTGAGAAATAAGAAAAATCGGAAAAATAATATTTAAAAATGTTCACTCTCAAAAGCGTCTTCTGAATGTACTGGGATAACAGTACATAAAACAATAGCACATTTCCATACATTATTAGGGTGTGAGATCACGTGGTATCAGAAAGTGTGACTTAATATTTCACATCATTTCTTTGTGCATCAATAACTTTCAAACGGGCAAAACAGATTTTTGTATGAAACATGCTTTTTATCTGCTGTTTTGTCGAAGAATCAAGTACCGTCAAAGTACACAACTTTCTTTAGCACATGAATCATACAAAACAAGAAAAGAAAATGTGGCCAGTCGGCACACAAATACCAGAAGTGGCAGATTGGAGAAACTATAACCAAAATTACTACCTCGCTCCATACCTCTCTCGCGAGGGTAGCAATTTAACCACCCTTCTCTGTAATGTAACGCATGGAAGAGTGATTTTTGCAATCGGTTATCCGGCGTATTTGATATGGTTATTTTACCGGGTCAAGGTGTCATCTGACATTTACATGTATATTTTGTAAATTTGAAAGCTTCATTTCGTTATGTTGAATGTTGAACAACTAGAGAAAAGATTCCATGGGAAAATTATTTCCCTGTTCTATTATTTTTGGCAATTTACTAGTTCTACATTAAAGTGAGTGAGTGAGTGAATAGGGTTTAACGTCCGCTTTTCTGACATAGAGGTACAAGCCTCAGGGAGTCTACACGCAGACGGGTCAACGGGGTCGAGTCCCATATCCACCTGTCCAAGGGGGGTAAATCCCAACTTCAGAACTCAATATTTACAATCAAAATATATATTCAGTCCTGAAATTAGAACAACCTGATCTGGTGCCAGGCCCTCGCCACACCAGCATCATTTATCCCATCCCCTAAAAGTAATAGGATTAGCGCTAATCTTACTTTTATACATGGGGCATAGCCCGACTCAACTCTCACATACAAGAAAGCCAAAAATGTACGTGAGGGCCAAATCTGGTATAGTGGGTTCCGGAAAGTATGAACCCAATCGTTAAGCCAGTTTAGTCGCCTTTTACGACAAGCAATGGCTACTGCAGCACTATTCTCAGGATCAGTTGATCCCGCCCCGGTGCCTGCACGGGGCTCTACATTAAAGATTATTTGTTTAAAGGTATAAAATATACAGTTTACTAAAGTTTGACCTACATGCAACAGGTTTGGGTATGCACTTCAGTTGCTCACATTTTTTGAATGGGTCACATTGTAGCTGTAAATAACAAATGTTCCACCCTGCTCTACCTAGACTGGGGGCCTAAACATTAGTGTGTGATCCTTCATGATTTGTTTGTTTGTTTGTTTATTAGTGTTTAATGGCCTATCAACAGCTAAGGTCATGTAAGGCCGGGCAAACGGGTTCGATCCCATTTTACCCTGCTGCATTGGGGGGAAAATCCAAAAATCAGAACAAAATATTTACATCGAGAACAAATATATTTAGCCCTGAAATTAGAATAACCTGGCCTGGGCCAAACCAGGTCTCCAGTCGGGATTCCGGTAAGGATGAACCCACCTGCCACCCACTCATGAAAGTTTTCAGTACAAGTTATTGTTCACATATTGGATTTTTAAGGAATTAAATGTGAGGGAGCGCTAGCGACCGCAGCATTTTGTTCCTGAAAAATTCAGTATGTGAACAATAACATACTTACAGTTCAGCCAGGTGTAGAATGCAATGTCCCATCCGAGTACTGATTTTCCATTTCCTGTTGAACAGTTAATCATTAAATCTGGTAATATGTAACTTATCGGGGTTAAAAGTTGACCACATTTAGTGAACTGTACTGTATATCATTAAAATATATCTGTTTATTTTACAGAAAATCTAAAACTGGAGTCGCACATAACGTCACAAGCTTATGAAACCACATGATGCTATACCCGATTAAATACATAGCACAAAAATATGGAGTTATTTTCAATATATATATACGATGCAACATTCCAATATTTAAAACATGTGTCACACAAAACACCGAGTTACCAGGAACACCGGATTATTTACGGTATTACGTACATAATACTACATAAAACGCAGTAAATTATAATATCAATTACATGTACATTTATTTATCATGTTTATAGTAACACACAATGTATAGAATACCGGTTTCGACAAATAGTTCCTGCACCACCCCCTCCCACCACCAAATAACACTAAAGGGCTAACACCCATTTAAGATATGTGACTGGAAAAATGGGGCTTATGTCTTTTGTGACTAGTGTAGATCTAGATCAGTCTGTACATCCGCACAGTCTGATCAGTTTTGTTTGTTGGATCTGCACTGTTCGCCATTCCATCAATCAATGAAACACCCCGCCCCATGCTTCTAACAAGCAATATAGATCGTTATCAGGCTACAGGAGTGTGCTATTTGATCAGGAGCTACACTCATGACAAATCACATAAGCCCCATTTCTCCAGTCACAGCCACAGATAATGGTGAATCACACCAGTGGTTTTTGTAGATGACAGTAGGATCATGAAAATACAACACAGGGCCAACCAGCCTTCCAGGACGAAGACCAAATCATGAACATATGAGAATACCAGGCTAGTGTCTTTTGAAGTTTGGATATCAAGTTTATCAGGCAAGGCTAGGAAACACGTAGGAATTCCGAGGCTTGCCGAGGAATTTGTATGGTTTCCGAACCGAGGCTGATAAACTTGATATCAAATACCAGTGGCCTGGTATTCTATTAATCAGGTAACGTTTTATGCTCGAAAATGACCACAGATCACGTCGTTATCTATTGACAGAATGTGGACTTGCTTACGTTGCGTCATTACACTGACGTCATTCGGTAATGTCACACGATGTCATCCGACCAATAGAACATCAGTTTTCACTTCATTGTAACACGGATGTTTGTATCAGGTCAGTGCCTGATACAACAATACGTTATCAGTCAGTATATATTTGGTCAATACAGGGCAGGTTACCTAATAAAACACAGGGCCAGCCTGCTTTCCCGGAGAAGACAAAATTGTTTGTTTCACAAAACCTCTACAGAAACAAGAAAAAGGCAGATAATCCCCAGGAACAGATTTGCTTGCTTTAGACCGGGGCAATGATTGCCCCGGTCTAAAGCAAGCATATCTGTTACTGGGGACCGTTTCACTAAACTTTGTACAACTAAAATACGTATTTTGACCTTGACCTTGGGATCAGCGGGGGTTGGACAGTGGTGGATTTGGCGCAGCATGGTAGTAGAGCCTTACAGGAATGCATGTGTGAAATATTAAGCATTTTAGATATTAAAGGAAATAGAAGTTGTAACATATTTCTCTGATGTTAATTTTGTAAAGAGTCTGAGTATTTGACCTTAACCTTGGGATCAGCGGGGGTTGGACGGTCGTGGATTTGGCACAGCATGGTAGTAGAGCCTTACAGGAATGCATGTGTAAAATATTAAGCATTTTAGATGAAGGAAATAGAAGTTAACATATTTCTCTGATGTTAAGTTTAGTGACGGACGAACGCACGGACAGATGCACAATCGGACGGACAACCTGACTCCAGTATACCCCCCACAACTCGTTGCAGGGGGTATAACTATGGAATATCAAGTTATATAGGGAGTTGGGTATAACAGGTATAGATACCCAGATGTTGTGGAAATCACTATATTCCTATTTCTGCAAGCAGACTCGACAAATACTAACGATGCAATGTTCGTTTTTGGTCACGACTAACAAGACATAAAACGTGATAACAACAGCACACCATAGAGAATTAGCTCCCTTGACGTTTGAGCAACAAATATATTTTTTTAATTTTTCAAGTTTTTTTTTTCAACAATAAACATATAATAACATGTACAAAATGTATTATTTTTACACACGCATTTATGACACAGATTATGTTAAAAACGACTGTGTTAAACTTATTTTCAATTCAACTGGACATACATCATGTAAATAGCATACATTTTGTGATCGGGTCTAGAATAATAAGAAAATATGGCCGGTCAGCACACAAATGCCCCAGCAAACAGAATCGTGGACATTCATATAGACAGACACACGGACGAACACGCCCGACAGACGAGATGGACATATAGTTAGACTGGCAGATAGCCAGCCAGGAGCGACCACTATATCACCGACGCATTAAAAACATAAGTACGCAAACATAATATATTATACATACATATATAAACTGCATAACTGGTTATTTTTAAAATGCAAATAAAAACAAATGTAATATGCATTGATCAACTGAATGGCGTTTTACAGCCATTCAACAAGGTTATACACAGATGCCCATACTCACGTGAGACACGTCATGTGATTTTGAACATGTGTTATTTCATGAAAAATATTTACAAAATTTACGATAGTTTCCGTAAATGACGTCGAAAGTTGATGAAATTATCATGGCAAATGCGGAATTCAATTCTTCATTTGCCATGAAAGTGTTGTCGTCATCGTTCGACGTCATTTACAGACAATATCACAGTTTCTGTAAATACATGTATAATATATTTCATGAACAATTGCACATGTTTTTAGGTATAAAATTACACGGCTTGTCTCATACATGGGGAGAACAGTGGCAATTCAGCTGGAATGACAATATCTTTCCACCACTGACATTTCAATGATCCTGAACTGGGCCTACGCTTATAAAGCTTTCGGACCAAGTTCTACAAATTTTGTACTTGAAATCATGCAGTTTGATTGGCTGAGACTGAGCACAGTATCGACCAATCAAACTCCCTGCTTTCAAGCATGAGAACGGAGAACGTGGTCAGAGTTTTATAAGCACGGTCCTGCATGTGATAAAAATTATACATTCAATGCATCAAAGTTGCATTTATAGAAGGAACATTATATGGACTTGTATGTATTCACTGATGCTGCACTCCGCACTGGCATAAAATGTTTCACATCAAAGAATGCATCGGTTTCCTATCAAAATACTACTTAGCCCTATTTAGAGCTATCGCATACAGAGCTCCAGATAAGCAGCGTATTTGCTTGAATACCCAATTAAAATTGCCAAAAACCCAAATGAAATAAGAAGTAGTGAGTATCAAAAAGCAATACAAAATTTGTGGTACCTTTATCATGCTGTAGAAAACAATAAACAGACCACAAATATAGCTTCTTTTTTTTTATTTTCCATGAAAACACATCTTGGTATTTCATTAGAATTGTCTCCAAGGAGACAATTCTAATGAAATGCCAAGACATGTTTTCGTTTCGAAGTAAACTATTCAATAATTGCTGTCTGTTGATGTGTAAACAGTAGTGTGATTTAATTTACCCAATTAAAATTTTGAAATACCCAATTGCTTCAGAAATGATGGACTGACAATACTCAATTACTAATTCCTTATCTGGAGCCTGGCATAAACACATTGTGCATCAAGTAATCGGCGTAAATTGCTTACACTAGTTACTAGACAAAAATGTATCTTCTGCATGTAGCTGAATGGGAATGCGGCGCCTACTTCGACGAACATTTTACGCCAGTGTGGAGTGCCGCGCGTGTGGTATTAATCAAATGACCCACAAGACCAAGGCTATAGTTACCTTATCACATAAAATTTACTTTCGCAGTGTAATATTGCAGTGTATTAAAATCATAATACACTATAAAGGTAATAAACACGTAAATGAGGCCACTACCGAAAACATGTTAGGTGATCTTCAATGTATGATTATGTGCTTAGGCAAAGAAGAATCATAGAAAAAAGGAAATGTACAAGATGGATAATATCTAAATTGTGGAGATTGTCAAAATTCCTTGAGATATGGTATACACAGTCACAATGTTGACAAAAGCAGGCATATTGCATCCAGATACGAGACGAGCCATATATTTGAAGATATGAGACGAGCCATGTATTTGAAGGTATATATGAGACGAGCCATGTATTTGAAGATATATATGAGGCGAGCCATGTATTTGAAGATATGAGACGAGCCATGTATTTGAAGATTTGCAATCTTTTCATGAAAAATATTTTCAGAAACTGTGATATTTTCTGTAAATAATCTCGAAAGTTGACAAAAGTTGACATTTCGTCAAGTTTTGTCATCATTTACGGAAAATATTGTAACTTTTGTAAATATTTTTATCAGGTTAACTATTATTGCAAGAAGCTGATCTGTACAGGTTACAGATGACATAAGCTGATCTGTACAGGTTACAGATGACATAAGCTGATCTGTACAGGTTACAGATGACATAAGCTGATCTGTACAGGTTACAGATGACATAAGCTGATCTGTACAGGTTACAGATGACATAAGCTGATCTGTACAGGTTACAGATGACATAAGCCTGGTTTTGTCAGATTGTGGCAACATCAATGGATCGTAAACACACTGCTACCTACCCACCCCCAACCACAAAATTACACCACCACACATCCCCCTACCCACCCTCCCGCATACCACTACCTACCCAAAACCTATCTCTATACACCAGGACCCCGTTTCACTAAACTTTGTAAGACTAAAATGTTTGTAAGTGCAAACTTATGATAGTCCGTAAATTTCACATTAGAAATGTTTTCCTGTAAACAATTATTGGATTTACATTTATTGAGCATAGGCTGCATATGCAGAATATGCTCAATAAATGTAAATCCATCAATTGAAATTTCCAGATGATCCTAAATTTACACTTACTAACATCTTAGTCGTACAAAGTTTAGTGAAACGGGCCCTGGGTATGGAACCACATGGTTAAAGAATGCTTTGATTGATCGATTGAGTGGGGTTTTACATCTATTCAATAGCAAAGTTTGTGTTTGTTTGTTTATTAGTGTTTAACGGCCTATCAACAGCTAAGGTCATGTAAGGCCGGGCAAACGGGTTCGATCGCATTTTAACCTGCTGCATTAGGGGAAAATCCCAAAATCCCAAAATATTTACATCGTTTACAAAGACGTATGTGAGGGCCAAACCAGGTCTGCAATCGGGATTCCGGTAAGGATGAAGCCCGGTCGTTACATTACCCATCGCGTGATCCCACCTGCCACCCACTCAATAGCAAGGTCATAAATAGACAGGAATGCTCATGTAGGGAGAGCTGGAGTACAGTACAATCGGCCACATTCAGCATTGAAATTACAATAACAATTATCAGTACTGAAATACAGTGTCCTGATCTGGTGCCAGGAACTCAATTATTGCTAATGGAAAATCTACTGTGAAACAGACATCAAATACATTGCTGTGGTGCTTGTGGGTTTTGCAATCAGTGTCAATCCAGTAGCCCATTTCACCAACATTACAAATGAGGGAAATTTTCAATTTAAGGATACATTTATTAATTTGTATTATACTGAATTTATTACATTATCACATCCATAATTCTGTATACTTTTAATCATCAAATATATGCAGTCGTTAGTTGCATTTCGAGTAAAATAAATGATTACTCCCTCAAAGTATACTTTGCTAGATAAGTATACTTGCAATTTTGATGAAATCAGCTACAGATCAGCCTGCCCAGGATCTGCAATGAAACACCCATCATGCTTCTAATAAGCAATATAGATCGTGATCAGGCTACAGGAGTGTGCTATTTGATCAGGAGCCACACTGGTCAAACATGCCATAAGCCCCATTTCTCCAGTCATAGCCACATATTATAGGAATGAATGGCCTTTTTGTGGAATTTATCGGGGTATAAACTTGGAAAAGTCGCGGGAATACTGGACGAAGGCCGGAAGGCCTCGTCCAGTATTCCCGCGACTTTTCAAAGTTTATATCCCCGATAAATTCCACAAAAATGCCATTCATTCCTTATAATTCCAGTATTTGAAATAAATTCATCAAGAAAATGTGTTTATTTTCCGTTTTCTTAAGAATTATTTTAACTGCGCCGGACGGTTATGGAAAGTAGTTCGGCATAGAGTTTACTGGGATATAAATTTTGGACAGAGACTTGCTACGGACCAATCAAATGTTAGGGAATTATGTAAATATTTTTGTGCTGGAATTATATGCTCATGAACACCATGTGATCCCATACCCTGTACATAGAAATCAATATAATAAATTTGCATTGGTAAAATAAAATTATACACATAAAACGTGGGAATCAAATATTGCTGTTTGCTGTTTTTTTAACATTTATTGTTTTTCTTGACAGAAACACGTTTTGCCAGCACATGAGAATCATTTCCATTGGAGATGATTCACATGCACTGTCAAAACACGCTTTTGTTGAGCAATGTTGAAAATAAGAAAAAAACAGCAGATGACAAACATTTAATTCAACAAGGGTTAAAATAAATTTCAATAAAGTACGGTAAGAATTTGGAAATTTTGTCAAGAAAACATGACGAGTAAATGTTACAGGGACTTTTTTACATTGGCATACGCGCGACATGTACGTCTGAAATGAACAAAATATGTTCAAGAAACATTAATCAATGATTAGCACTATTATTAGTCTACAATATATCAACGCTAACCCTTTTCACCCAACAGGTTGTAAAACCAACATATACAAACACTACTGTCTGTTCCACGTTTTGCTGCCGACGTACATTTGGCCATTAAACACATTAAATCTATTTTCAAAATCTAACTTTAGTTTTCTTAGTTACATCAATTTCAAGCTATCTCGCCAGGTTTCGGAGTTTCGGAAAAATTTGGAAATTGACTCCCCACTCCCCAGGAAAATCGTTTTTTCACAATAAAATCAATATTTGATGGAATTTCATCAAATAATTTTTTTTGGGAGGGTGACTTTTTTGGTTATTGATGAAAAAGTACTTACTTTTAAATATTTTTGAGATTTAATGTGTTTAATAGCCAAAAGTTCGTCGGCAGCAAAACGTGGAACAGACAGTAGATCCAGATGAGGCAGTTTGTCCCAAGCCATCTCATTTAAATGTACAGTTTAATCTGCATATAAAGTCTGTCACAATTTCGTGGATAAGTATGGAATGTAATGTTTTGAATTTTTCCACATAAATCGGATATCTGAAATTACATTGGCTAATACAACAGGAAATACATTACTATATAACGGTACACAAGCTTGTAGAAATGAACATCGTTAACAATTATGCTACAACGGGACTATTTCAAGTAAATACATTTACAAGCTACTTAAATGTTATTTATAGTATATTATGTTATTTTTTCAACAAATGTATCACTGATAATAGCTTTAGAAGCAACTTGCAAAGTGAATTCTGATACTATTAGTACTGGGTTGTAGGGACTATATTGAATACATTAACCCTTACACCACTATCTTAATATTTTGTCGTCTGCTGTTTATTTTCTATTATCCATTTTTATCATCACAAACATGCATTGACAGCACTTTAGAATAATTTACAACATGCTTTGACAGCACTTCAGAATCATTTCCATTGGAAATGATTCTGAAGTGCTGTCAAACCATGTTTTTATTGAGAAATAAGGCAAGATATAAAAGCAACATCAGACGACAATTGTTGTGTGTAGCGGTCGAAGGGTTAACAAACTAATTCTGTAAGTATTTTTTTTTCTGAATAAAGGTTTCACACAGACAATAGCTTAAAGGTACATGCCCACTCAGTATGCACAACTTGTTTATAGGAATTAAATAAATGTATAATTGTGTCACTATTCCACCAGTTCTAAAACTTGCGGGTGCCCGCTATACAGATATAATCACTTAGTAATATTTATTTTACTGATAGTGACGTGCGGCGGTATCAGGCTATTTTCATATGCAAATGAGACATGCCATTTTTTAATTATTTATACTAATTAAATGCCTCGCCTGAAAAAATAATATTTTCGACAGATTATTTTATATGATCATTGCACATCAAAAAATATATACAGAGAATAAATAGTAATGTCCGTTAACATTTTAAAGAAACACGGTTATTGCCCCTGATATCAATGTGGAAATCTACGTCTGATATAAAATGCATAATAATGCCAATCATTATGTGGGGTAATGGTGAATGAATGTTTATTTTGCCAGAAAATGTCTCAGATGATGTCTCTGATATAAAGAGCATTTTGTACCTACTGGGTGGGCATGTACCTTTAATAAACAACTAAGAAAAGTAAATTATATTGCTTTTATTGCCGGATTGTTTGTTTTCATAACCGATAACCAGCTTCTTCCAACAGGGGAATATTTGAATTAAATACATTTACAAACTAATTATAGTTATTTATAGTATTTTTTTTCTGAATAAAAGTATCACAAAACAATAGCTTTAGAAACGACAAGGAAATTTGTAATGCTACCATTCTTGATTTTGTTTTGTTTTCGTAACTGGGTTCTTCATACAATTATGCTACGACTGGGAATTTACAAAATGATAGAAGAATTATTATATTTTTTTCTGAATACACGTATCAGACAATAACTACAGAAATGACTTTGACAAGTAAATTCTAAAGCTATTATACACGGATGTCTTGTGTGTTATCATTTTTGATCAATAGATTAGGCCAAATATAAAATGGAATATCCCATTCCACTTACTTAGGGGTGAAAAGTTAATAAATCTAACAAATACTACTAACTTTGTATCTAATACATTTATAAAATTACATTTGAACCCGGCTCTAGGATTCCCTTATCGAAGAAATAAAAGACCATTTTTTTGTCCATCAATGACGTTGAAAGTTTAAAAAAACATTCACAGCTGATGCGAAATTCAATTTGGCATTAGCTCTAAAAAAAAGTATGTCAACTTTTGACGTCATTTACAGAAAACATGGCTGATTTTCGAAATAAATATTGCGAAATATGTTACCGTGATAAGGAAGGCATTAAGAGTCGGGCCAGTTTTTCCTTTCACTATGAACATGTATACATTGCCATCCGCATGGTAAATTGCAAACTGGAATTGAGATTTTCAACAAAAGTAGTATGGGTCTCATATGACATCAATTTGCATAACATTTGTTCGGATTTGTGGAGTTTCTTGGCTATGTTGTAGTATTGACATTATCTGTCAGTTTACTGAATACATGTTAATATCAATTGTTTCCATTTCGATAACATTTAATTACTGCTCGACTGGCAAGACACGAGACGTCTCCACAAGTAAGGAAACAAATGAGTCTGGCTTCGCGAGGTGTTACTATAGTTGAGCATATTACCAGGTGACTGGCAAGAAACAAGAGACCAACACTGCATGAGGTGGGCGGTCTATATGGGCATATGGGCGAGTTGGTAGAAGTCGGGGTCTTCATCTTCTTCATCCTCCGAGTCTTCTTCTTCCTTGTCAAGCTGGAGTGGAACACAAAGATTGATTGACTGGTTTGTTCGTTGGTTAATTGATTGGTTGGTTGATTGATTGGTTTGGTCGACTGTTGGTTGTTTGATTGATTGGTTCTGTTGATTGGTTTGGTTGATTGATTGGTTGGTTGATAGATTGGTTTGGCTGATAGATTGATTGGTTGGTTGGTTGGTTGGTTGATAGATTTGTTTGGCTGATAGATTGATTGGTTGGTTGGTTGATAGATTGGTTTGGCTGATAAGATTGATTGGTTGGTTGGTTGATATATTGGTTTGGCTGATAGATTGGTTTGGTTTATTGATTGGTTTGGTTGTTTGGTTTATTGATTGATTGGTTGGTTGGTTTGGCTGATAGATTGGTTTGGTTGTTTGGTTGTTTGGTTGTTTGGTTGGTTGATATATTGGTTTGGCTGATATATTGATTGGTTGGTTGGTTGATAGATTGGTTGGTTGGTTGATATATTGGTTTGGCTGATATATTGGTTTGGTTGTTTGGTTTGGTTGATTGATTGATTGGTTGATATATTGGTTGGTTGTTTGATTGATTTGGTTGATTGATTGGTTATGTTGATTTGTTTGGTTGTTTGATTGGTTTGGTTGATTGATGGTTTGGTTGATTGATGGTTGGTTTGGTTGATTGATTGATTGGGTGGTTGATTGATTGATTGGTTGGTTGATATATTGGTTGATTGATTGGTTGTTTGATTTGTTTGGTTGATTGATTGGCTATGTTGATTGGTTGGTTGATTGGTTTGGTTGTTTGATTGGTTTGGTCGATTGATGGTTTGGTTGATTGATGGTTGGTTTGGTCGATTGCTTGGGTGGTTGATTGATTGATTGATTGATGTGTTGGTTAAATGATTGATTAATTATTATCGTATGTCCATTTAACAGTCAGTTCATATGGGCCAGCGGCTAAGAAAACTCACCTTACAACGTCTGCAACCAGCATAGACCCAGATCAGCCTGCACAGCTATAGTCTGATCAGGGTCTTCATTGTTTGTCATTCAGGCACTGGTGTAGCATTACCACCATCAGTAAATTGAGTTTACCCTATTGTGTGAACATTCATTGTTAAGATAAGTGTACACTCCCATCCACCCAAAGTAACAATTTAAGGGGTCAGTGGAATAAGTGAGCTACCACACTCATGGGGTTAGCTCCATTCTTCCACTGACCACTGCAATTATTGTAACCAGAAGGACTTCAGCCAGTGCAGTAGCACCTTTAAAGGTTTATACCCCTATACATTCTTAAAATGTGGCTGTGACTGGAGAAATGGGGCTTATGGGTGTTGCGACCCGTGTAGATCCAGATCAGCCTGTGCATCCGCAATCTGATCCACATATGCACTGTTCGCCATTCCATCAATGAAACAACTATCCTGTTTCTCACAAGCAATATAGATCATTGTCAGGCTGCAGGAGTGTGCTATATGTGATCGGGAGCTACACTGGTGACAAATCCTATAAGCCCCATTTCTCCAATCTCAGCCACAAATAAGTTTATTCCTATAATGTACCACTGGGAAATGAATACAGTCTTGCATCAGGTATGTAATAAAACAGGTTAAACTACATACCACGGCCAACTCCTCGTGTGTAAACACCTTGGGGAGGACCTTCAGTCGGAACGGCACCATGAGGAAGACGAGCAGAGGGAACCCGATGGCAGCGATGGTGGACTTCACGACCCACAGGGCCGCTACTAACACAAGCTGGATGACGGTGAACAGGTGCATCTTTATGGTGCGTACCTGGGAATAGAGTGGATTGATTGATGATTGATTGGTTGGTCATTGGTTGGTTGAATGAGCGATTGATTGATTCATTTCATTACCCACAAAGCTGCGACTAACATAAGCACATGATCAGGTGCGTACCTGCAAATACAGATGATTGCTGCTTGTTGATTGATTGGTTGGTTAATTGATTAGTTGATTTGTTGCTTGGTTAACTTTGAATATTTGCATTTCACGACCCACAGGGTCACGATTAACACAAGCTGGATCACCGTGAATAGGTGCATCTTTATGGTGTGTACCTGGGAATAGAATGCAGTGATTGATTAATTGGATGGTTTATTCACTGATTGTTTGATTGTTAGACTCGCATAGAACACAGGATTGATTGATTAGTTGGATGACTGATTGGTTGATTAACTGACAAATTCACTGGTTGATTGATTGACTGATTCATTGGTTTATTGCTCGGTTGTTTGATTTATTGATTAACTGGTTCGTTGCTTTATTGATTAGTATTGCTTTACTGACTGACCCACCATCTTTATGGTGCATCACTGATTTGATGCAGTGGTTACTGAATTGATTGAGTGGTTTATTGATTAATTGGTTGATAGATACATTTTTAAATTTTATCTCGCACAACCAGAACTTACCCGCCTAACATAAGCCTTCCCCGGATGATGTTTCATGGGCATAAACAGGAGTTTTATCCTCTTGTAGAGCTGGACGCCCGATATGGCCGACACACCGAGGTAGAGAAACACGCCAAATAGCACGGCCATAGGCACAGCTCGGAGTAGGGGTCCCCACACAAGACACGAACCTGGCAATTGGATTTAACTCTTTGAACACCACAGGCCTGTATGTATTGGCAAAATGTGTAGATCCAGATGAGTCGGCATGTGACGAGCCATCTCGTCGAGATCTGCTCTTTTTGCAAGTAATTTTCATATTTTTGACAAAAACACCCCCTCATCATAAATTGACTAGTCTGAAAATTATTTTATGATGATTGGATTGGTCGGAAAATTAATATATTAAAATCCATTCCAGTTACTTAGGGGTGAAAGGGTCAAGTAGTTCAGATTGATTGGGAAGTTACGTCATACATAGATGTGAATGTACATGTATGGGGGAGAACCATGTGTTCAGCGCTAAAAATACAGTAATTCATACAACACTGAAAGAGAGTATCCCGATCTTGTGCCAGGTATCTTTACAATACTGGGTCACTTGGCCCTAGGTGTGAATCCCAGTAAGAGTCACATCAGGTTATAATTCCAGCACAAAAACATTTACACAATTCCCTAACATTTGATTGGCCCGTAGCAAGTCTCTGTCCAAAATTTATATCCCAGTAAACTCCCACGCCAAACTACTTTCATTAACCGTGAGGCGCAGTTAAAATAGTTCTTAAGAAAACGGAAAATAAACACATTTTCTTGATGAATTTATTTCAAATGCTGGAATTATAAGGAATTAATGGCCTTTTTGTGGAATTTATCGGGGTATAAACTTGGAAAAGTCGTGGGAATACTGGACGAAGGCCGGAAGGCCATTCATTCCTATAGTAAATCTTCAAGGACTATTCATCAAAACCAATGCAAACACAGGTTCACTTACTCCTAACACAAGAATCAGTAACATTGATGGATGTACCACTCAAAAAGCTTTAAAACAAATTTCTAAATCATTTGACCTTGACCTTCAGCACAGGGGCCGTATGAGTGGGCTATAGAATGGAAATATGAATGATGACTATGACTAATAAGTAAATGAAGTTTCAGGCCAATCTGACTTACGGTAACAGAGATAGTAGGAAGCTGAAAACATTAGCGCAAATCTCGGACAGACAGACCAACTGGGTGGCGACAGGGTGGCGACTCTGTGTACCCCCAATTTTTTGACCGGATATATAACAAGAGCTGTAGGAGAACAGCATAGGTCGACTACGAGGGTTGTCGATGTACACATAGCTTGACAAAGAAGGTGGCCGTGGCCCGCATAAAAACCTTAACCAAGGTTGACTAAAAACCGTAACCAAGGGAAATTAACTAAGTAATTCAAGGTTAAATGTAGGTCAATGTTAGATATAGGTCAGGGGTTACTGATGTACATCACTAGAAGATGAAGTTTTCCAAGTATGGTTGCTGTAGGCCCAGAAGTATTCCATATACAAGCTTGACTAAAAACCTTAACCAAGGGGAAATAACTAAGTAATCCAAGGGTAAAAGTAGGTCAAGGTCAAATATAGGTCAGGGGTTATTGATGTACATCACTAGGAGATGAAGTTGTCCAAGTATGGTTGCTGTAGGCCCAGGAGTATTCCATATACAAGTTTGACTATAAACCTTAACCAAGTTTGAGTACAAACCTTAATCAAGGGGAAATAACTAAGTAATTCAAGGTCAAATGTAGGTCAAGGTAAAAGATAGGTCAGGGGTTATTGATGTACATCCCTATGAGAAAAAGTTATCCCGACCAAGTATGGTGTATGTATGCACAATAGTATTCCATCTACAAGCTTGACTAAAAACCTTAACCAAGGTTGACTAAAAACCTTAACTAAGGGGAATTAAGTAAGTAATTCAAGAGGAAATGTAGGTCAAGGTCAAATATAGAGCAGGGGTTATTGATGTACATCCCTATGAGAAAAGGTTGTCCAAGTATGGTGTCTGTATGCACAATAGTATTCCATCTACAAGCTTGACTAAAAACCTTAACCAAGGTGGACTAAAAACCTTAACCAAAGGGAATTAAGTAAGTAATCCAAGAGGAAATGTAGGTCAAGGTCAAATATAGATCAGGGGTTATTGATGTACATCCCTATGAGAAAAGGTTGTCCAAGTATGGTGTCTGTATGCACAATAGTATTCCATCTACAAGCTTGACTAAAAACCTTAACCAAGGTTGACTGAAAACCTTAACCAAGGGGAATTAAGTAAGTAACTCAAGAGGAAATGTAGGTCAAGGTCAAATATAGATCAGGGGTTATTGATGTACATCCCTATGAGAAAAGGTTGTCCAAGTATGGTGTCTGTATGCACAATAGTATTCCATCTACAAGCTTGACTAACAAGAATTCTGCCACGGAAGCGGTATCGCACATGCCGAGGCATTTGACCGTGGGATGTGGGGGTGTGCGTAATGAAGCATCATCCCTAGACAAACATTGATATGAAATATTATCAATGTCTGGCAAGGGGTTAAAGAGATATTGTGAAAAAACAATAAGTTTAACGCATTTCTGTTACAAAAGCGGTGAACATTAAAAGTAAACTAGAAATGTGGCCTGTCGGCACACGAATACCCTCACTGGCAGCCAAAGAAAATGAGGTATTTTTGATTATCCATTTAGCCAAGCGTTAAGGTTTCAAACGCATCAAGTCTGTGACCTTGACCCTGGGCATCGGTGTAGAAGACATAGAGCGGAAGGGAATTTCAATAGGTTTGACCTTTGACCTTCAACTGTGACCTTGACCTTGGACATAGGTGAATGGTTATTGATCGCGACACACCTCATCCTGAGAAACATTTGTGCCAAGGCATTTGATAATCCATGCATCGGTGTAGAAGACATAGAGCGGAAGGGAATTTCAATAGGTTTGACCTTTGACCTTCAACTGTGACCTTGACCTTGGACGTAGGTGCGTGGTTATTGATCGCGACACACCTTCTCATCATGAGAAACATTTGTGCCAAGCCATTTGATAATCCATGCATCGGTGTAGAAGATATAGAGCGGAAGGGAATTTCAATAGGTTTGACCTTTGACCTTCAACTGTGACCTTGACCTTGGACGTAGGTGCATGGTTATTGATCGTGACACACCTTCTCATCATGAGAAACATTTGTGCCAAGCCATTTGATAATCCATGCATCAGTGTAGAAGATATAGAGCGGAAGGGCATTTCAATAGGTTTGACCTTTAACCTTCAACTGTGACCTTGACCTTGGACGTAGGTGCGTGGTTATTGATCGCGACACACCTTCTCATCATGAGAAACATTTGTGCCAAGCCATTTGATAATCCATGCATCGGTGTAGAAGATATAGAGCGGAAGGGAATTTCAATAGTTTTGACCTTTGACCTTCAACTGTGACCTTGACCTTGGACGTAGGTGCGTGGTTATTGATCGTGACACACCTTCTCATCATGAGAAACATTTGTGCCAAGCCATTTGATAATCCATGCATCGGTGTAGAAGATATAGAGCGGAAGGGCATTTCAATAGGTTTGACCTTTAACCTTCAACTGTGACCTTGACCTTGGACGTAGGTGCGTGGTTATTGATCGCGACACACCTTCTCATCATGAGAAACATTTGTGCCAAGCCATTTGATAATCCATGCATCGGTGTAGAAGATATAGAGCGGAAGGGAATTTCGATAGGTTTGACCTTCAACTGTGACCTTGACCTTGGACGTAGGTGCGTGGTTATTGATCGCGACACACCTTCACATCATGAGAAACATTTGTGCCAAGCCATTTTATAATCCATGCATCGGTGTAGAAGATATAGAGCGGAAGAGAATTTCTAACAGACCGACAGACCGACCGACCGACCGACCGACCGACCGACCGACCGACCGACAAGTTGACTCCTATATACCCCCAACAAACTTTGTTTGTGGGGGTATAATAAATGGCCTTGACCTTGAGAATTTGGATGAAGCATCATCCCTAGACAAACATTGATGTGAAATATTATGAAAGTGTGGCTAGGGGTTAAAGAGATATTTTGACAAAACAATAACTTTAACGCATTTGCCTTACAAAAAAATGGGACGACGCGGAAGACGACGGAAAAAGCGCCGACTATAGTCGCGCATCTGCTAAAGCAGGCGCGACAAAAACCTTAACCAAGGTGTGATGGTGACGTCGGGGTGACTACATAAACTCTAACTATTCTTCGAATAGTCGAGCTAAAAACAAATCCAGTCTGACCGCCCTGACCTATAGACTATTTGTGATAAAGCTCTGAAACTCTAATTCCGAACACAAAATCATCTGCCACAGATTACAAATTCCCCCAAATAATCCACAACACACTCACTTACCAATTAAAATATTCATCACAATATTTGTCACCCGTTGATCTTTAACCTCCAGCAGTTTCGGCTTTTCGCCGGGCGCATGGGTCTGGCTCATCACACTTAGCGCGGAGACGTGGAAAAGGGTGCGCACAGTCGCGGCGCACATCCATGGAAGACCAAACAACGCGCACACAAAAGTCATCAACCCGAGTATAAACTGGTCAAGGTGGAAACCCGAGCCTTTTCGAAGTTTGAAGTTTTTCTTGTGCAATAGCATTCTGGAAATAAGTTCAATGTGATTGAAAAGTGATTGATAGATAGTATGGCATACCATGTGTATAATGGATATATGTGACTGTGACTGGAGAAATGGGGCTTATGGGTTTTACGACCAGTGTAGATCCAGATCAGCCTGTGCATCTGCACAGTCTGATCGGGATCTGCACTGTGCGCCATTCCATAAATGAAACACCCATCATGCTTCTGGCAAGAAATATAAATCGTTATCAGGCAACAGGAGTGTGCTGTTTGATCAGGAGCTACTCTGATCACAAATCCCATAAGCCCCATGTCCCAAGTCACAGCTACATAACAGTGATGTATTTGGGCCCTCAGTTAAGAAATAATGTTTTTCTTACGAAGTTAACAACGCCATTTGACTGATTGAACATAGTTTATGTATGTCTCCATGAAATGCTATCAGATGCATGAAGCAGGTTACCGTACATTATCCCGTCAACACAGTGCATATGTGCCGTGAAACACGGTGCCGTGAAACATTTTTGATATCCAGTCAATACTATCTTTGCATTTTATAGCCATTTGTAGGTGTTGACGGGATAATTAGAATAGTAGGTTAGTGCCGTGAATGGGAAAAAATATCTGGCGCGGCACGGAAACGGGATGTGCTCGGCAGAGCCTCGCCCATCCCGTTTCCTGAGCCTTGCCAGATATTTTTTCCCATTCACGGCACTAACCTACTATTCTCTATTTGAATGGACTTTTATGAAGTGTTTCCGCTACGGAAATATATCCCAAGAAATCACAGTACATCACATGGTACCATGTAACACGAGACAAGTCATGTGATTGTGTACCTTTGAAGATATGCACAAGGACTATAACATTTTCCACAAATGATGTTGAAAGTTGACAAAATGTTCATAACAAATGCAGAATTCTATTTTGTTAACCTTCGACGTCATTTACGGAAAGCATGATAAATTTTGTACATATTTTTCTTAAAAAATCTCACCTTATTAGGTACAAAATCACATGGCTGGTCTCATATACAGTTACAATGCTGTTCAAATCTTTTTCATTCAATATACAGCAGCAAGACAGAGACACTGTGTTGCCAATACTACACCAGTTCTCTAGTTCTCATTCAACAAACAAAGGGCATCGTTATTATGAGGCTAATGCCCTCGCTGGCAGGCTTAATAATAATAAAAAAAAGAAGAACTGGCATCGTTAAATGAAACTAATCCCCTCGCTGGCAGCCTTAATAAAAGAATAAAGTCCTCAGTGACCTTACCTTGGGCGGTCAGATGTGGGTCGTATGCAAAACAAAGCTGCATCCCTAGACATACATTGTGGCCAAATATTATCAAAATTGGTGAAGCGGTTCATAAGTTATTGAAAATGAAGTGTGTTATTAACGAAGTATGCACGCACACATGCACATACACACACACGTACAAAGACTAACACTATATCCCCTCTTGCCTATCGGTGAGGGGATAACAATACATACTGTGTGAGCTGAACTTCAAGGAAAAGCAGGAGAAATATGAGAAATGCGGGAATGACAGCAACGACCATGAGCCAAATCTCCATTTTCTGTTTGTATCCCAGCGGGTTGACAAACCAGCGACGACTAGAATGGTCCGTGTGCTCAAATAGGTCCGGGATGTCGAGTTTCTAGAAATGATATAAAATCTAGTGTGCATCAATCACTTATAGCTGCAAAATTAACATTTTGTATATAGTTTTTCACATCTGACCGATCAAATTTGATAGACATTTAATATACATTGGGCATGGGGCCGCATGGGTGGGCAATAAAATCAACATATGGATGATGACAAATAAGCATATGAAGTTACAAGTCTGGCTTATGGTAGCAGGGATATAAGATACATGTACTTACAAAATTTAATGCAAATGTTGCAAAAACATTAATACAAATTATTTTACCTTGACCTAGGGCATATGGGCCTCACAAGTGGGCCATAGAACAAAATATTGATGATGATAAACAAGCATACAAGTTTCAAGTCAATCTGACTTATTAACTCAGTCCACCTTTGGATGGAACCAAGTACAGTAAAATCTCTCCAAACCAGACATCCACTAAATGTCGGTGCTTAATTTTGAAGGGTTTTAAAGTCATATATGTCCGTCGATAATTTATGTTCTTGATTACAAAGCACATAATATTTATACATGTCTTGGTGTGTTTATATACCTAAATGACAGAGGAACCTCTCTAAACCCGAGTCATCTTGGAGTTCCTGAATTACAGTGGTTTGTTTGTTTGTTTGTTGGGTTTTAATGGCCTATCAACAGCTAAGGTCATTTAAGGCCGGGTCAATGGGTTTAGTACTAAATCCCATATATTACCTGTACAAAGGGGAGAAAATCCCAAAATCAGAACTGAATATTGACAATAAACAAGAATCTGCCATGGAAGCGGTGTCGCGCCTGCCGAGGCATTTGATCGTAACATGAACATGAGCATGTGCTTAAAGTAAACATCACAAAACCCGTCAGAGAAGTGCATGTTTAAAACATGAAAAAGTTCAAGGTTGAAGAAACTTTTATACACAAAAAAAAATGGCTATGTGTTTCGACAACCATGTGAAGGTCAAAAAGGTCAAAATCATGTTAATGGCGGTATGAGTGTGTTCCAAATGCTCACATGTATCAAGTGTCCAAATAGTGAAGCAATCAGTCAAGTTATATCATGATGAAGAAATTTTTACATTAAAAAGCGGCGACTATAGTCGCGCCGTCTGCTAAAAATGGCTAAGTGTTTCCACAACAATGTGAAGGTAAAAATGTTGAAGGTCATGTTAATGGCAGCATGAGTGTGTTCCTAATGGCTACATGTATCAAGTGTCCAAACATTGAAGGAATGCATCAAGTAATATGAATGTTATAGCATGATGACGAAGCTTGTACAAAGTTTCTGACACAAAAAAATGGCCTAGGATCAGTATAATCTTACTATTTTTATAATGGGCAATAACCCAATTCAACTCCCAGGTAACAAAAGAGCCAAATATAATCAAAGTACTGAAAGTACTGACTGGCGGGAGACAAGTAGCCACTTGTGAATTTGCATACTCAGAAATTCCTCGTTAGAAATATATTCGATGTTGATTATTGGATGTACAATCTGCAAATTTGGAGAACTTGATCAGTTACTGGTGTTTGTAAAATACAGCCTGCTCTAAACACAAATAGGTTGATGAAGCAAAGGTGCTTTATGTCCAACTAATAAACCGTTTTACGAGGTATATTGCAGACGTATTATGTGAAATCTTTTCAAAATTATGACTGGGCGTAGGCCTACTACGTGTAGGCTGCATGAATAGCCTGTATTCATGAATTTGTTTCGCTCACCCAGAGGGTAATTTTTCGAAATCGCCCGTAAACCACAATATGAAAAAGAAATGGCCTTCGACGTCGCATTGCGACTGCGTGGTACACGATACAGGGGCGTCTCAATAACAGCAATTTGTTCTCTTCAAAAGTAAAGTTGGGCATGCCAACTATTTTACACATAATGTTGAGCATTGCCGTTGCTATTAATAACTTGCTTTCAGTTCACTCGCTGACTTTAAATGTCACCTGACTGTTGTTAATTGCGAAAGCAAATTGAGCCTATTGAGACGTCCCCCGATGAACAGAGAATCACGATCCCAATAGCGATACGGGGGGCGTCTCAATAACAGCAATTTGTTCTCTTCAAAAGTAAAGTTGGGCATGCCAACTATTTTACACATAATGTTGAGCATTGCCGTTGCTATTAATAACTTGCTTTCAGTTCACTCGCTGACTTTAAATGTCACCTGACTGTTGTTAATTGCGAATGCAAATTGAGCCTATTGAGACGTCCCCCGATGAACAGAGAGCCATTTCCGAAAGTAGACCCGTGCAAACGGCCAGAATCACGATCCCAATAGCGTGGAGACAGTATGTCTCCCGCCAAAAATGTACCCGAGGGCCAAACCAGGCAAATCGTGATTCCTAGAAGGAGGAACCGTGTTCCCACTCGGGACCAAAGTTGTGTTTATTTTAGATGGGTTAACTTTCACTGTAATTTATTTCATTGTCATGTATGCGATTGATTGAAACTGACAAAATAATTGTTCATGGGGTGTATAATTACAGTGGAACATCTCTAAACCGGATACCCTTGGGAGCGCCCAGGGTGTCCAGTTTAGAGAGGTTCCACTGGGAAGCTCCCAGGATGTCCAGTTTAGAGCGGTTCCACTGTACGGGCAACCGGATTATCATGTTTTAACCCTTTGAACCTGAAAGCCCGCTATAGCGGTTTATGCAAACAGTGCAGATCCAGATGAGACGGCTCATAACGAGCCGTCTCATCAGGATCTACACTTTTTGCAAGTAATTTTCATATTTTTGAGAGAAAAAAACACCCCCTTATCATAAATGGACTAGTCTGAAAATTATGTTGTGACGGTTGGATTGGTCGGAACATTAGCATATCACAGTCCATTCCAGTTCCTTAGGGTTGAAATGGTTAATGCTTGATCATTTCCACACATAAAATTGACACATATAGCTAGAATAAAGCAACAAATAGCTAGGATAAAGCAACATACCTGTGTGTAGGTATCAGCACATATGTAGTCAAATAGCACCATCAGAACTATCGCTGTAAATATCCCAAAATCTCCCAGAGCTCGTCTAGCCTGAAAATTACAAGACAAAATCAATTTATTTAATGGTGTTTAATGGCCTGTCAACAGCTAAGGTCATTTTAGGGTCAAATCCCATATTTCACCTGTACGGATGGGGGAAATCTCAAAATTAGGACTGAAAGTCTCATCCGACACACCAGTGAGATGGAAATACTATGTTAGTATTTTTCACGCTTAGTGTGAGGATTGAACTTGCAGCCTCCAGTATTGAAGTCCAATGCTATATCCCCAAGGCCACATACCATCCATCCCTCATCTCATAAGCATCTACACTATTAATATATAGGTATTTACTGTCTGTTTCACGAATATTGTTCTCCACGGAGTGAAGATGTCTATGGGGATATAACATGGGGAAATTTTTTGGAATTTTAGAAATACTGGACCGATTTTTAAAATTTAACTTTTGTTTTCTTAGTTAGATCATATCCAAGCTATCTAGCTAGGTTTCGGAGTCAATTTCCAAAATTTTTGACTAATCCCACACTCCTTTACCTCTTTTTCCCCCATGTTAAATTCCCATAGAGAAATCAATTTTTCGTAATAAAACCAATATTTGACCGAATTTCACGAAATAAAAAGAAGGCTCATTCTTAAATTTTCCTTTAATTTAATATTATCGAAAATAATATTGTTTTTGAATTGTCTATATAGCCGTACAATTTGGGCAGCTTTCGTGAAACAGACAGTAGTGTTGAAACAACCTGAATGTATTCTCCTGATCATTGTACATGCTGATGCAGGATTTTAATTTTTAAATTGGTTAACGTACAAATGTTAGCAGTGTTTGTCATTTCAACCAGCAAGTGAGCATTCAGAGACGCATGGATATCATTGTGACCCACTACATCTCAAGCCTCCCTCCTCAATTGAAGGGGTCAGTGGAATAAGTGGGCTAACCCCTCATGGAGTATTCTGATTATGGACTGCTATCTACACTCGTTTACTCGAACGCAATGAGACTCGGAATGAGTTACCGAGAGTTATCATGTAGGAAAGCACGTAATCGTGACAAAGAATTTTACTTATGAGTTATCAGTTGACTTAAGAGAGTTTGCGGTAACGAGGTTAGACTGTATTATACTTACACTACGTCCTAGAAACGTGCTATTACGGAAAATTCGCAGAAAAAACGCGATCAGGAATGTTCCAAGGATGAGAATCGTTGATAACAGCGCCGTATTCGGTTCCATCAACGGCCGCTTGTACATGTATTTATCGTTGTTTACTTCGTGTGCATTAAACTCCTCAATAGTCAACCCGTGTTTCGTCGAATACATCACATGTGACGTATCATCCCCGACGGCGTTTATCACATTATCCTTGTCGGCTGCCGTCAAATTTATCACACTTCGCTTCACGTTGGTGGCTGTGGTGTTTATCACACTTAACGTGGTCTGATATGACACATGTGTAGAATTGATAATGGATGATAAATTGAGCAATGGCGATGTCGTATTGTTCTCCAAAGCACTCGAGTTTGTTGTATCACAGTAAAATGACTTGGGACCGAGCGGATGGTCTCGGTAAAGCTGAAGAGAAAATAATATAATTAAATAGAAGTTTATGTTGCATGTTTTGAATGTTCAGTAAATCATGTAAACAATTTCATCGCTCCAGATAAGCTGCGTATTTGTGTAAATACCCAATTAAAATTGCCGAAAAACGCAATTGAAATCCGAAGTAGCGAGTATCAAAAAGCAATAACAATTTTGTGGTACCTGTGTCATGCTGCAGAAAACAATAAACAGACAACAAATATAGCATATTTTTCATATTTTCCATGAAAACACATCTTGGTATTTCATTAGAATTGTCTCCAAGGAGACAATTCTAATGAAATGCCAAGATCTGTTTTCATTTCAAAGCAAACTAATTCAATAATTGCTGTCTGTTGATGTGTAAACAGTAGTGAGATTTTATTTTACCCATTAAAATTTTGAAATACCCAATTTCTTCAGAAAATGGAGTGAAAATACTCAGTTACTAATTCCTTATCTGGAGCCCTGAAATTGTGAATATTTTTACAAAGTGGTGAATTAAATAAAGGATCTTACACAAGTTTAACATGGCATTTATTAAAGAGTCTACTGAGTGCATAAGAAACAAGGCTATGTATTAATTTTGTAATTTGGGAATTTTCACAAAGTGATGTAGAAAATTAGTGACATTTTTTACGAAGTTATTAATGGTTAATATACAGTTAGGAGATTTTTTCACATCTCCGTATTTCACTCTCACAATAATTCTGAAACAAATTCAATAATTTCTACCAATGACATCGAAATATAATAAAATCTCACAGCAATTGAATTGAATTCCGCGTATTATGTGAAATTTGTGTAATGTTTTTATATCTTTACGAAAGGCATCAAAATAAATTTGGGAAAATTCCAAAAACAGGCCCCAAAAATAGATTTTAAATTTGTTATCAACCTATGATTTACTTTCCTTTGATTTACAAATTTACCAACCATATTTGAAAACATTAGACATAGCACGCCCACAGAGGTATTTGATGGGTCCAGTATGCATGTCCATGTATGTGGTTAGAGTAAATCAGATTGTGGAGATATTGTTTACTTAAAAACATTAACACAGATTTTACAAAACAGTTAACATGGATTTCAAACTAAATGGACCTTGACCTTGGTCAAGGAGGCTGCAGGGATAGAATGAACAGATAGATAGTGATAAAGAGGTATGTGAAGTTTCAAGTCAATTGTCCTGAGGTTTGTGGAGATATTGGGTACATGTACTTAAAAACTTTAATGCAGATTACAAAAAAACTTACAACGCAAACTACAAAGTGGTCATGGGGGCCACATGGATGGGCTATAGAATAAAAATATGGATGATGATAAAGAGGTATGTGAAGTTTCAAGTCAATTGGACTTAGGGTTGTGGAGATATTGTGTACTTAAAAACTTTTAACGCAGATTGTACAAAAAATATTAAATGCAAATTTCAAAGTAATTTGACCTTAACCTTGGGCATGGCGTATATATCGCCATTCTAATGTCTATCATATTTATATTCAAAGTACCCAATATCTCCATTGGGTACTTAAAAACTTTAACGCAAATGCGAAATGCACCCAAAAGAGGTGACTACATCATGCCGATCTCAAGCAGGGGTAATAAAAATAGTACATTTCATTTCAGACATATAGCAAATGAATTTACAGATATGTTTAACCCTTACAATGCTGAATTAATTTGTATCGTCTGCTGAATATTTTTTATTTTTCCATTTTTCTCATCAAAAACTTGGTTTGGCAGCACTTTAGAATCATTTCCAATGGAAATGATTCTAAAATGCTGCCAAACCATGTTTTTACTGAGAGAAAAGACAAAATATGAATTATCAGCAGACGACTATTTTAGGTTCCCGCATTCTGAGGGTTAATGTGCTACTTACCTCCTGCAGCTTATGTCTCACTTAGATGAACATTAGAATGACAATATGTAGGTTTTATTCAACCACGCGAGATGATTATCGTAAAATATTTCACGATAATCAGCTCACCTGGTTAAATAAATAAAATGTGTTACTTACCTCTTGCAATTTATGTATCACTTCGAATATAAAGATGAGCGAGATGAGAATAGCGAAGACTTCCTCTGTGAACCTGGTGATGTATCGGACGAGGAAACTCCCCTCGACGGCGATCACGAGGATCGTTATCACAAACACCCACAGTCCGATCCACACACGCCAGGTGAGAAACTCGATGTGACTCGTCTTACAAAACTGCAATTAAACAACATAATATGGATCCGTGTTTGAAACTAAGATTGCTTGATTCATGGATTGATTAAAGGTACATTCGCACTCAGTAGGCACAAAATTCTTTATATCAAAGACATCATCTGAGACATTTTCTAGCAAAATAAACATTCATTCACCATTTCCCCACATATTGATTGGCATTAGTATACATTTAATATCGGACGTAAATTTCCACACTGATATCAGGGGCGATAACTGTGTTTCCTTAAAATGTTAAAGGACATTACTATTTATTCTCTACACTTATTTTTTGATGCATTTTTCAGGTGATGCATTTAATTAGTATAAATAATTAAAAAATATTATGCCTCATTTCCATATGAAACAAGAGGGCCATGATGGCCCTAATTCGCTCACCTGACTCCATAAACACCAGAGGAGAATGTGACATTGAGTTCATATGTGTTTTAAAAAACTTGTGCTATTTTTAGAGGGCGGTCATCTTGGATTAAGCGATGACTCTCATTTTACCAAATCTGAAAATGCTTCACCCAAGGATCTTAGCTTCCTATGAAGTTTGGCCAGCATCGGCCATGTGAGAGAAAAAGACGTTCGAATAAATGGACCTTTTGGCGGCCATCATGGATGGCATAATCATCCGATTCCGACAAATATTGCACCAGAGCAATCGCCTCATCGATACCTTCGATAACATGCTACATCGATCATTCCTACCAAGTTTCGTCGAAATCCAGCTGGCGGTTCATGCTATTTTTAGACAGCGGCCATCTTGGATTAGCGACGACCTCTGTTTTAACAAATCTGAAAAGGCTTCACCCATGGACCATAACTGTGAAGATTGGCCACCATGGGTCAAGCGGTTCATGTGAAGAAGAATTTTGAAATCCAATTTTAACAAAAATGTACCAGAGCGATCGCCTCTTTGATACCTTCGATTTGATAAGAGACATGACCATATTCGGTCAAAAATAAAATTTGACCCCAATTTGACCCCACGAGCCATGCCCATTTTTGACCCCGGTGTGACCATTCTAACAACTTTGAAAGAGTATTGTACATCGATCATTCCTACCAAGTTTCGTCGAAATCCGGCTGGTGGTTCAGGAGAAGATTTTTTAAGAATTTGTGCTATTTTTAGACGGCGGCCATCTTGGATTAGTGACGACCTCCATTTTAACAAATCTGAAAAGGCTTCACCCATGGACCATAACTGTGAAGTTTGGCCACTATGGGCCAAGCGGTTTGTGTGAAGAAGAATTTTGAAATCTCTAATAAAAGAACGATCTTTTGACCTTTTGGTGGCCATCTTGGATGACATGACCATCCAATTTCGACAAAAAAATGTACCAGAGTGATCGCCTCTTTGATACCTTCGATTTGATATAGACATGACCATATTCGGTCAAAAATAAAATTTGACCCCAATTTGACCCCACGGGCCACGCCCATTTTTGACCCCGGGGTCACCATTTTAACAACTTTGAAAGAGCATTGTACATCGATCATTCCTACTAAGTTTCGGATGGCGGTTCATGAGAAGAATTTTTTTTAAGAATTTGTGCTATTTTTAGACGGTGGCCATCTTGGATTAGCGACGACCTCCGTTTTAACAAATCTGAAAAGGCTTCACCCATGGACCATAACTGTGAAGTTTGGCTACCCTGGGCCAAGCGGTTCATGTGAAGAAGAATTTTGAAATCTCTAATAAAAGAACGACCTTTTGGCGACCATCTTGGATGACATAACCATCCAATTTCGACGAAAAATGCACCAGAGTGATCGCCTCGTTGATACCTTCGATTTGATAAATGACATGACCATATTCGGTCAAAAATAAAATTTGACCCCAATTTGACCCACCCCACGGGCCACGCCCATTTTTGACCCGGTGTCACCATTTTAACAAATTTGAAAGAGCATTGTACATCGATCATTCCTACCAAGTTTTGTCGAAATCCGGTTGGCGGTTCTTGAGAAGAAGATTTTTGAAGAATTTGTGCTATTTTTAGACGGCGGCCAATTTGGATTACGTGATGACGTCATTTTAACAATTTTGTAATCCCCCTACCTAAGGACAATGACCATGAAGTTTGGTGACTATAGGCCCAATGGTTACCGAGGAGAAGACGTTTGAAAATGTTCACGGACGATGACGGACGACGGACACATTGCGGTAACAATAGCTCACATCAGCTTCGCTCGGGTGAGCTAAAAAGAGGTGGAGAACCTGGAGGACGAGTCGAAAAACAAAGAAAAATTGGAACTAAGAAAACAAAAGTTACAGTTTGAAAATCGGTACACTATTTCTAAATTAGGAAAATTTCCCCATGTTAAATTGGATAAGGTGCGTAATTTGACCAATTTGTGGTGAAATTTTGTTATTTCTTCATCAAAAATGGCAAGTTGGGAGTGCTTTAGAATCGTCTCATTCAGATGATTCTAAAGCACTCCCAACTTGCCATTTTTGTTGGAGAAACAAGAAATTTACCTCCAAATTACGCACCTTAACTGGAGCTCCGATAGATGCTTTAACATTGGGAACTCACTGCATATAGATGTTTTTCAAAGATGAGCACAGGTATATTCGACACGTACAACAGTAGCGGCTGGGTGGAGAACAGAGCAAACATGAATCTCTAAGACCCATTTAACATGCACCGCTCTCTTTCACATTCGGAACTTACTGCATATAGGTGTTTTTCAAAGACTAATACAGGTCCATTCGGCCCGTACAACAGTAGCGGCTGGGCGGAGAAGAGACCAAACACGATGTTCGTGATGGACGTACTGATCACCGTCTCCTTTACACCCATCTTGCCGTACGTCTTCTCCTCTGGAATGCAATTTAATGTTTCAGCAACGGTCCATACCTGTCGTATCTCCTGACAGGAGAACTAGATGACCGCGACCCGCGTGTACCGCCCGCCCAGTCTTTAAGGAATAAAACCATGGGCTGTTGTGTTTACTGGAGTATGAAAGAAAGTTGGTATGTTTAAAGTGTGTGGAGTCCAAAGGACTCCTCATAAACTTTAAATAGACCACCTGTTTTTTATACTACAGTAAACGCAACTGCCCATGGTTTTATTACTTACATTTACACTGCATTGTAATGTACTGGGATATAAACGCAATACGTTGAATGGGCACTTCCATTATGAATTTAAGGACAGTGTATATATTTGATAGTATACCGAAAAACTTTAACCCAGACTCATGTTCGTACCAATGTGCCGACAATATCACGCTGTCCGCAAGTGGGCGCGATAAAAATCTCCTGAAAATTTTCATCTGATTTTTGGCAATCTTAAAAATCATTTATGAATGCCACTTTTACGACATTTCTTAGCCAATTTCAAGCAATTTATTTTTTTGTATTATTGCCATTTTCTCACACATGGCATAAAGTCTGGGCTTAACGATTAGTGTACAATTAAGCCGACTCTTGTGTCAAGGTGTCATTTGTTTGCCTACTTACCTAGAAGACGACGGAAGGTGATACAAGTGATGACAGGTGATGTCTGTTTATGATTGCAAAGCACAAAAACATGTCTTGTGGTAATCATATACAAGAATTACAGTGAAAGCTCTCCAAACCGGACACCCTGGGGACCACTGCATCATAAATGCACTACATGATGGATGGATGGACAACTTACCTAGAAGCCCACCAAAGGCGATACATGGAGCCAGACAGGCGATGAAGATAAATATCAGAGCCATCAGGCACTGCAGGTTGAAGGCATCGTAGATGTCGCTTGCGTAATGCGGATATCGCCGTTTGATATCGTTGATAAACCCACCAAATAATTTCCCAGTGCGTTTTAAAGGATCCATTGGTATTTTTTCTATTTCTTCTTTTCGTAACAGTGCTGGAATTTAATTTGCACATTACATACGTAACAAACATAAGCAAAATCATTTAAGAACATCCAGTATGATAGCAAGGAAATGAGTAATACCAGACAATTATAAAATTCCAATTAATTGAAAACTTACGTTTTTTTATAAAATTTTGAAAAAATACCATATCTGCCATTTAAACACAGCAGCATAATGGATATAAGAACAACGAAAACAGAATGCTGTATTTGCATCATCCAATTTTGAGATATGGTGGTATAATACATAATTGGGCCTGGGGCCCGTTTCACTAAACTCCGTAAGACTAAAATGTTTGTAAGTGCAATTTCAATTTATGGATTTACATTTATTGAGCATAGGCTGCATATGCAGCCTATGCTCAATAAATGTAAATCCAATAATTGTTTACAAGAAAACATTGTCAATGTTAAATTTACCGACTATCATAATTGTGCACTTACAAACATTTTAGTCGTACGAAGTTTAGTGAAACGGCTCCCTGGTCTCTATAAATAGAACAAACAGACATAACCCATGACAGTCACAGTGATTTGCCCAGCAATCTTTACCTGCAAGCTCCTCCTTCTTTTTCAGTTTACGTCGGCGGATTTTCGCCCGTTTCCGAGCCATGTCCATGACAGGAAGTAGTGTCTTCTGATCCCAGTCACCAGGGGGCAGCACGATTGACTCGTTAAGGAACTCGTTAATGGCATGCAGGATTTCCGATCGAGTTTCTGCTTGGTAAGCGACATCGTGGAATCGCTGGAAGGAGGGCAACAAATTGAATTTCAGAAAAGGGACAATTATTTTCTACATACATGGAATAAAAACTCTGAAAGATTTGACTGCTTGGTTCCAGGACAGAAACCAATCATAGACAGAAGTACTGTTTGTCAATGCCAAAAGCACTATTTTATTTGATCAAATTCCAAGGTGAGTATGCTGTATTCAACTAGATTGGTCAGTGCGAGACTTACAGAATACCCCCCGCGTGGGCCCAGGTACCCCTAAATATGTAAAGAAAAATTCCAAGTGTGTGGGCTTGTAACTTTGACTCTGGGCTTAGCGGGGGCGGCACGAAAGTGAATTTATCACAGGGTGTGTAATGTGAAGCAGTTCCGAGCAATGAAATAGAAGTTATAACCGATTTCTTTGATGTTAAGTATGTGACCTTGACCTCGAGATCAGCGGGGATTTGTCACAGCATAATAGTAGAGCCTTAGAGGAATGCATGCATGAAATATTAAGAATTTTCGATGAAAGAAATAGAAGTTATAACATACTTCTCTGATGTTAAGTTTTGTAAAGAGACTAAGTATGTGACCATGACCTTGGGATCAGCGGAGGTTGGACGGTCGTAGATTTGTCACAGCATGATAGTACAACCTTAGAGGAATGCACGAGTTAAAATATTAAGAATTTTCAATGAAGGAAATAGAAGTTATAACAATATTTCTCTGATGTTAAGTTTTGTAAAGAGACTAAGTATTTGACCTTGACCTTGGGATCAGCAGGGGTTGGACGGCCGTGGATTTGGCACAGCATGGCAGTAGAGCCTTACAGGAATGTATGTGTGAAATATTAAGCACTTTAGATGAAGGAAATAGAAGTTATAACAATATTTCTCTGATGTTAAGTTTTGTAAAGAGACTAAGTATTTGACCTTGACCTTGGGATCAGCAGGGGTTGGACGGCCGTGGATTTGGCACAGCATGGCAGTAGAGCCTTACAGGAATGTATGTGTGAAATATTAAGCACTTTAGATGAAGGAAATAGAAGTTATAACAATATTTCTCTGATGTTAAGTTTTGTAAAGAGACTAAGTATTTGACCTTGACCTTGGGATCAGCGGGGGTTGGACGGTCGTGGATTTGGCAAAGCATGGTAGTAGAGCCTTACAGGAATGCATGTGTGAAATATTAAGCATTTTAGATGAAGGAAATAGAAGTTATAACAATATTTCTCTGATGTTAAGTTTTGTAAAGAGACCTAAGTATTTGACCTTGACCTTGGGATCAGCGGGGTTTGGATGGTCGTGTATTTGGCACAGCATGGTAGTAAAACCTTACAGGAATGCATGTGTGAAATATTAAGCACTTTAGACGAAGGAAATAGAAGTTATAACAATATTTCTCTGATGTTAAGTTTAGTGACGGACGGACGGCCCACCAATAGTGAAGGGGCCATTTCCATTGTTCTAGATCAAAGAGATGGCCCCTCGTAATGAATAGAATAAGGGGCCACCCGGAATAAATCAAAGGATTCTTTTGTGTTAGGCTCCGCCCCATGGCCCCTTCTACACCCTTATTTGCTCGGACACACGGACGGACAACCTGACTCCAGTATACACCCCCACAACTCGTTGCGGGGGGTATAATAACGTATATATTACATAGTGTATGTAATGCACTACATGTATTACAAACTGTGATAAACAGGGGAGATAACTGCATATTGTATGTCCCCTAAAACTGTACCAGAGCACAATTTGTGAAACATTATAAGTTTAACCCTTTCAGCCCTCAGTAACTGGAATGGATTTTGATATGTTACTTTTGCAACCAATCCAACTGTCACAAAATGATTTCCAGACTAGTTCATTTATGAAAAGGGGGTGTTTTTGTCCTCAAAAATATGTTGTTATGTGCCAGCTCATCTGGATCTGCACTGTTTGCATAACCCGCTATAGCGGGCTTTTGGGTTCAAAGGGTTAATGCACAGAAGCGTTACCTGGTTAGACATCAGTGTGGAGATAGATCGGCCAACCTCGTGGTAGTCCATACTCGTCCCGGTCGGCCCCAGCAGTATAAACACGAACCTCACGGGGAGAGGCACCTCTGTAAGATTCTCCAATATCTGGTGTTCGGCCAACCGTACAAACGCCATCGCTGGCTTGTCTAGATAGTCAACGCAGCCGACCAGGACGGTACAGGCCTCAGAATCGCAAGGGATCCGGCGCAGGATGTGGGCAGTTTTCGTGTCGCGTGTTTCGGCCTGTTTTGGCGCAATGCCGATGTGTACGCCATCTTGCATTGCCTGTAGAAACCAGAAAACAATGATACTGATGGATGTACCGTATTAACCCTAAGTATTCGGACACAATTGCTTTGGGAAACCCCTATTTCCCCTATTAAATAGGGGTTTCCCAAAATAAATTATATCCAAATACATTGTTATTGTGATTAGACCACTACTGCCATACCAACCCTAAATATTAGCACACTAATATGTGGGGAAACCTTATAGTTTTATGTTTCTCCGAATAAATGGTGTCCCAATAGTTAGGGTTATTATGGTACCCTCAAAATTGAAAACAAAACAAACACAGAGTTCTAAGTCATTTGACCTTGAGCATAGGGGATTCATGGGTGGGCATAGAATGAAAATATGGATGATGACAATCCGAATATGAAGCTCAAGCTAATCCTACTTGCATTAACAGAGATAGTACGTATCCGAAAACATTAACGTAAATCTTAGACATACAGACGGACGGGTGGTGACTACGGTAAATTATTTTTAGGCTACATTATACATAAATGTATGTCACAAAACTGGTTTTAATTCATTTGGTGCTGGTGTGCAGCTAGATATAGCTGTGCACTGACCAAGTACATGCTGATTTGACAACAGATTGCTCTATCAGGCATTAGCAACAATCTGGATTGGAAAACTACTTTCGCCAATTTTTATTTGTAAATTCATATGATGCGAACAAATTAATTAAACAAGATTTTTTTTCAATGGAATACTACCTGATACTAGAATACCATTTTAGTTACTACAGTGAAACCTCTCTAAAGCGGACACCCTGGGAGGTCCCCAGGGTGTCCAGTTTAGAGATGTTCCACTGTAAATCAGGCATATGACCATTCTGGGACATACTTACATCTTTTGCAATCATGAACATGCATTATTATCCGAGATGCATTACCAAGGAACCTCTCAAAATGAGATATATTTTCTTGGTGTCCAGTTTAGAGAGGTTCCACTGTATCTATATCATGTTTATCAGGGCCCGGTTGTTCAAAACATCAGTTAGCTTAACGGACTGTTAAATCCTTAACTGAATGGTTAAAATCTCTGTTAAAACAGAGATTTTAACCATTCAGTTAAGGATTTAACAGTCCGTTAAGCTAACAGATGTTTTGAGCAACCAGACCCTGGCTTGTTAGACACGATAGGAATTCTTTGACAACCCCTGTACACACCATGTTGTTATCAACGTCGACCTTGACAAACTCCAGTTCACCGGGATCCCCCTGCGTTCCGTTGTGTTTATAAATCACAGACTGGGCCAACTTCTTCCCCGAGTGGGCTCTGTTATTGTGGTGATTTGCATGGGACACAGTCAAATATTGTTGTTGTTGTTGTTGTTGCTGCTGTTGTTGTTGTTGTAAGTTTCCAGATGAAGGAACGCTGGAAAAGCTGGACGACGATAAAGTTTTCATCAACGAGGCCTGCTCACGTTGGTGCCTGGAAATGAAGAAGATATTATTAATATATTTGTTGTCATGGATACTGGAGATGGTTCCCAGGTTACTATGGTAATGTAGACATTTTTCAGCTGATATTGTTCATTAATGTGTATTCAATAATTCTGGCAACCCGAGAACTTGCATGAATGTGGCAGAGATACAAAATAATAGCCGTCTGCTTTGTTTCTTTCCGACTTAATTTATTTTAGAATGATTACAAAGAAGCAAGAGCGCACATATACCTGTACACATGCTTTCATTGATACAAATGGAGGCATGTAGGTGGTTCAAAAGTGAGAGAAAACCAGAGAAACAAGTACATGTGCTTCTCACGAATGTGGCCCATGTTAGAAACCTGGCAGGCGTTTCACTAAACTTTGTACGACTAAAATGTTTGTAAGTGCAAAATTAGTATAGTCTGTAAATTTCACATTAACAATGTTTTATTGTGAACAATTATTGGATTTGCATTTATTGAGCATTTGCAGCCTACCGGTATGTTCAATAAATGTAAATCCATCAATTGAAATTTCCGGACGATCCTAAAGTTGCACTTACGAACATTTTAGTCGTACAAAGTTTAGTGAAACGGCCCACTGGGCCTTACTGGAGATGATATTGTGGTCGCCAGATTGGGAAAATGATTTTATTTGGGTACTCCCATTTCCTCCCACATTAATGACCACCCGTACATCTATGTCTTTGTCAATGGAAGTTATTGTATAAATGCTCTCACGGTTGTTCATAATCATTGTAAAATATAGTTTAAATTTAGTAGAAGAGCAGATGTTTTGTACAATTTAAGTTTAAGTATATGCAGATAAAGCTCATACAATTGATACACGATTCAACAACAAAGTCACATACAGACAGCAAACACATGTATGTGGGGAGATTGAAATGCATACAAAACAGTGTGGGTACATATACAGTGTAATATCACATGTTAACCCTTAGACCACTACACACAACAATTGTCGTCTGCTGCGGTTTTTATATATTGCCTTATTTCTCAATAAAAACATGGTTTGACAACACTTCAGAATCATTTCCAATGGAAATGATTCTGAAGTGCTGTCAAAGCATGTTGTAAATTATTCTAAAGTGCTGTCAAAACATGTTTTTGATAATAAAAATGGAAAATATAAAATAAACAGCAGACGACAAAGAAAATAAGATAGCGGTCTTAGGGTTAAATATTATGTTACTAACATAGAAGACAGTTAGTTTACTTAGTGTTTCCACCAGAATTAAAAGGGGCAAGGACACAACAAATGGGATATAAATGGGCCACATTCAGTGTGTAGAACAGAATTTTTATACCGTTACATGAATCATAAAAAAGTTTAATGAGAACATGCCAAATCATGCTTTTATTAAATATGAGTTACAGATGTAAAACAGCAGACAACAGTATTTGTTTTCCACCTTTTAACCATTTCACCCCTAAGTAACTGAAATGAATTTTGATATGTTAATTTTGCAACCGACCCAACCATCACAAACTGATTTTCATGGATTTGGATATGTTAATTTTTCAACCAATCCAACCATCACAAAATCATTTTCAGACTAGTCCATATATGAAAAGCGGGTGTTTTGTTCTAAAAAATACGAACATTACTTGCAAAAAGTGTAGATATAGTGATGAGACGGCCATCGGGATCTACACTGTTTGCCAATACCACTATACAGGCCCATGGTGTTGAAATGGTTAAGGGTTAGTTGGTGCAGTCCTGATATTCTCTAGAACTACAAACAATTAATTTATTATTATGACATGGGAGGTGCATATTCAAACACTGGATGCCTATAATGACATCAAAGAACGCTAACCTGATATTCTCTTAGAGCTACAGACAATTAATTTATTAACCCTTAGACCGCTACACACAACAATTGTTGTCTGCTGTTGCTTTTATAGCTTGCCTTATTACACTCTTGCAAATTACTTGCACAGGTTTCGCTGTGAGAGAAAACCCATAATCAACTCCTTACAAATAATACACCATGAAATTTGGAAAGGGTCTGACTAAACTAGAATGTTAATGAGATTGAACACATTCCAAACATGCACTCAAATATATCTGGTTCATAATATAGTAATTTGGATTTCAAAAAGTTTACATGACGTCACATTTGACGTCACACAACGTAACGTCAAAGCGCGGGAAAACACGTCATTGTATAACTATTCATGCGCACATCACAATTCATTGATTACAATCCCAAAAATAGACTAAATGTGCATATATATCCGCCGTCGAAGCGTAATAAATAGGATATTCCATCAAACATGTTTGAATAGTGGAAATAATACACTTGTGTCGTCGGCGTCCGTGCAAGAAACTTGTTCGCTACGCTCACTTGTTGCTTACGCGGAAGCCGACGCATGCACAACATGTTGTATTCAAAATGTACGATAGAATATCCTCTATTTATTTCTCAATAAAAACATGATTTGACAGCACTTCAGAACCATTTCCAACAGAAATGATTCTAAAGTGCTGTCAAAGCATGTTGTAAATTATTCTAAAGTGCTGTCAAAGTATGTTTTTGATGATAAAAATGGAAAATAGAAAGTAAACAGCAGACGACAAAATATTAAGATAGCAGTGTAAGGGTTAATATCAATGAGAGGTGCATATATATTCAAACACTGGGTGACTATAACATTCTGAGCATATACCAGCGACAATGCAAAAACAAATATTTGGAGCTCAGCCAATCAATCTTCTTGTATTCAATTAACACTTTCAGAACAAGAGGCCTAAATAAATGTGACTGTGACTGGAGAAATATTGGATGTGTGACCTGTGTAGCTCCTGATCAAATCACAGGTGGAAGACTCAGACCTAGGTCCTGATAAATGGCTCATTTGTACATTTGTAAACCGTTACCCCACCCACCAATTTCCGTACAATAGACACTATAGCGTTTTTAAAAGGCTATATACTGCATAGTGTAAGGAAATGGGTGGGTGGGGTAACGTTTTTCAAAATAGCCATTTATTGGGTCCTAGGTCCGAGTCTTCCACATGGATCAAATAGCACAATCATGTAGCCTGATAATGAGCTATATTGCTTGTTAGAAGCATGCCAGGTGTTTCATCGATAGAATGGCAAACAATCCAGATTAAATTGTGCGAATGTGCATGCTGATCTGGATCTACACTGGTCACAAAACCCATAAGCTCCATTTCTCCACTCTGACTCACAGCCACAAATGATAATGTGTGCAAACAGTGCAGATCCAGATAAGTTGGCTCACAACAAACTGTTTGTGAGGATTTTCTAATTTTAAAATCAGATGGTCGTACCCCGCATGTCGATCCCTGATAGACAAATCCACACGTCCGCTCATATTGGCGAGTGAATTTCAGATCTGGACAAGTGTGTAATTTGAAGGAAAAATGCAGCATTAACATATAGAGGATTGGATTAGTTGAATTATAATCTGGACGAGTGGAATATTTGTTGAGGCCTGAACGTGTTCATTTTCTCTTTCATATACTCAGAAAGCTTTACAACCACTGGTGAAGGAAACTATCCACAAAACTCTCTATACCACACGGTGGGTAATATATGTCAGACACACCTGCTATTTAAGGCTTTGACCGACATTCTCCTAAATATTTCAGAAACTACTGAAGATTATTAATCCTGTGAACCCGAAAGCCTGCTATAGCGGTTTATACAAACAGTGCAGATCCAGATGAGCCGGCTCGTAACGAGCCGTCTCATCAGGATCTGCACTTTTTGCGAGTAATTTTCATATTTTTGAGAGCAAAAACACCCCGTTTTCATAAATGGACTAGTCTGAAAGCAGGCCTCGACAAATCCACTCGTCCGCTCGTATTTACGAGTAACTTTTCAGCCTGGGCAAGTGAAAATTGAAAGCCGCTCGTCCAGTCGGGCGAGTGGAAATTTGAAGATCACCACTGAGAAAATGCAAATGCGAAGTTTTGCGAAGCGAAATACTAAATTCCAATAAAATATTCAACTGATTACCGAGCGTGGTAAAGGGAGACTACCTACTACACTCGCCTTTCTGCGTTGCCAAGATACACATATACAATGTAGACTGTGTCCGACTTATTCCCATTCATGGCTGCAACTACTGAATTTAATACGTGCATTCTACAACCAGTCACCGTGACTTAGCATCCTGTTTAACTGTCGTCTGCTCTGTGTTTACAAACAAAACAAGATGTCAGACATACGCCGGTTTTTGCAGGGCGGCGGAGATATTGATAGATCCAATGAACAACTCGAAAAGGCGAAATTAATCACGGTTATCTGGCGAATTATATCTAAAACTTGGCAATCTTATTATTCCTGCAATACACAACGCTACGCTAAGCCGTTTACAATAAGATGCAAACTGCAGTGTACCCCTCCCACCATGGCACCATTGTTTCACGCTGTGTAGCAACAGTTACACAAATTACATAAATTACATAATTTATTTGTTGAAGCCGCGCACCGAAAGCTGGAAATATAGATCTACACGGGCACATTGACTGTGGAAATATTATTGTTATCACAAAATATTATCACAAACTGTACATACAAAAATGTATGTTTTGTTATTTGACCAAAAGTTTGGACGAGTAGAAGTCCAGTCTGGACGAGTAGATTTTTAGGTTCTCTCGTCCAGTGGGACGAGTCAGAAAATAAAAATTTGTCGAGGCCTGGAAATGTATGTTGTGACGATTGGATTGGTTGCAAAATTAACATATCACAATCCATTCCAGTTACTTAGAGGTGAAAAGGTTAAGTGTAGCTACCCCAGGAAATCATATAATATGTACTACCAATGTTGTCACCCTCATTAGCTGCACAGGGTGAAGTAATGGACCGAGGTCTATAAATACATTAAATATGCCTAAAAGCATAAATAAATGAAGAAAAAAAAATATTTTTTGTTTACCCCTTCCATCTAACCATTAATGGTTTATGCTTTTAGGCATATTTAATGTATTTATAGACCTCGGTCCGTTACTTCACCCTGTGATTAGCTGTAAGTTATTCATTTTTATTATTAATTTTTATTTTACTGAATTTATTACATTATGGCTGTGATAAGTAATAAAGTCAGTATAATAATTCTGCATACTTTTAATCATCAAATACATGTATATGAAATTGTTAGTTCTATATGAAATAATCCATTTCAGAAAAAATAACTGATTACTCCCTCAAAGTACACTTTGCTAGATAAGTATGCTTAGCAATTTTGGTGAAATCTGCTGAGCAAATAGCCACACAGTGGTTAAAAACTCTATTGGCCCATTTTTCTCATGGCCGGTCTGGTAAACATGTAGCAGCCTAATACCTTTGCTAGATAAGTATGCTTAGCAATTTTGGTGAAATCGGCTACAGATATAATTCTACTGTGTACCTTCACTACGTCATTCATCAGATAAACATTATTTCATAGTATGCAATTTTCCTGTGTACCTAAGTTTCGTCACACCAGGATTGCTTCAGTAGAACTTCAGGAGAAATTTAGGAAAACGTAGTCTGAAACCCATCTGTAAAACAGGTCCACATAATACACATTGTCAACCAGGTATACTACAAATTGAAACAAACTTAGAATGAAAACGTATAATGTATTAAGCTACATGTGCCAACCGTGCAGCTAAGTCTAACTGTTGTCTATTTTCTAACAGTAGTCTAAAGATGGGAACTAAATCTATGAATGTACAGGTTGTATAAAAAGTGAATACTGGTGAACAATTTAATGAGAATAAATAGGAAAACTTTCTCTTTGAAACTTTGATTTTCTTAGACAAGAAACTAGTGTTTGTGCGTGTAAGCCTTCTGAGAATATATGAAGCATACAAAAAGTAAATAATATGCATTGCAGGGATTCCGCTGGCAATCGCCACTTTCGCAATTGGCGATAAAAATAAACAATTGGCGATAAAAAATTACAATTGGCGATAAAAAATTACAATTTTCAAAAAAAATAAAAAAAATTCTTGCCGAAAATTGTAATTTTTTATGTCAATTGTTTCATTTTTTTTGAAGTAGCGATTTTTTTATTTTCCCCAGCAGAATCCCTGCATTGTCACAAAGAAGAATAAACAGAATGCTTATAAGACAATAACAAGAATTCCGCCACGGAAGCGGTGTCGCGCCTGCCGAGGCATTTGACCGTGAACATTAAAAGTAAATAAATGACCTTGACCTTGAGAATTTGGATGTGGGGGTGTTTGTAATGAAGCATCATCCATAGACAAACATTGATGTGAAATATTATCAAAGTCTGGCAAGGGGTTAAAGAGATATTGTGAAAAAATAATAACTTTAACGCATTTCTGTTACAAAACCGGTGAACATTACAAGTAAATAAATGACCTTGACCTTGAGAATTTGGATGTGGGGGTGTGAGTAATTAAGCATCATCCCTAGACAAACATTGTGTGAAATATTATCAAAGTCTGGCAAGGGGTTAAAGAGATATTGTGAAAAAACAATAACTTTTAACGCATTTCTGTTACAAAACCTGTGAACATGTAAATAAATGACCTTGACCTTGAGAATTTGGATGTGGGGGTGTGCGTAATGAAGCATCATCCGTAGACAAACAATGATGTGAAATATTATCAAAGTCTGGCAAGGGGTTAAAGAGATATTGTGAAAAAACAATAACTAACGCATTTCTGTTACAAAACCTGTGAACATGTAAATAAATGACCTTGACCTTGAGAATTTGGATGTGGGGGTGTGCGTAATGAAGCATCATCCCATGACAAACATTGATGTGAAATATTATCAAAGTCTGGCAAGGTGTTAAAGAGATATTGTTAAAAAACAATAACTTTTAACGTATTTGCCTTACAAAAAAACCGGATGACGCGGAAGACGCGGACGACGCCGGAAAAAGCGCCGACTATAGTCGCACCTCTGCTAAAGCAGGCGCGACAAAAACAGCAAGACTCAAATGTTCTGATCTAAAAATTATATTTACTTCTTTCTGTGACTACAGAAATTGACAGCTAGACTGAGCTATATAATATACAACAGTGAGTTAAAGGGGATACAAATCACATGCAAATTAGTGGCAGCATTTAAGTCTAGGTCTGGATTATCTCCCTTGTCGTATAATCATATTTTGTCAATATTTATTTTTCCATAAATGATGTAGAAACTTGACAACAAAAGCCATAGCTAATTGAAATCTGCATGAGCTCAAGTTTCCTTAACCCTCACAGATATTTTTTGAGTGCTGTTTTTCATTTTTGCCTTAATTCTTAACAAAAAACCCTGTTTAGACAGCACATGAGAATCATCTCCAGTGGAAACGATTCTCATGCGCTGTCGAAACAGGTTTTTGTCGAGAAAATTTGAAAATAAAACATTTCCATCAGACGACAAAATTAAATTGAGCATAGTAAGGGTTAATGAAAAAACTTTCATATATGAAAAGCTGACATTGTCTGGAAAAAAAATTATTTTCAAACTCAATATCGGGGAAAACGTTCAGGTGTTAAGGGATGTAATGAATCAAATCAAATGATTCGATTTGAAGGGATGTAATGCCAGAGCCAGACTAATATGTTTACAAAATGTACACAAATACAGTGAATAAACAAAAATTTAATTCTGCATGCTAGCGGTGAAAATAACATACAACAAATTACGAGTATGGTTTATATTTTCTCTCTGTAAATATGCCTTGGAATTTCATTAGAATTGCATCCTCTAGACTAAATTATAATGAAATTCCAAGACATAGTCATGATATTTACAAGGAATATAGAATATAATGAATTGTCTGCAATATTTGAACTATTTATAGCCCACAAATTTCCCAGCATGCAAAGAGTTAATGTGACTGTGGAAAGGCAAATTTCCAAAATACTGATAGCTTTAATCCATATCATTACGCAAACATTGTATTAGCGAGCCTACCTCACCAAACCCCCGGTTACCTATGTAAACAGGGGGTTTGATGAGGTTGCCGCGCAATAGGTAATGCGGTCAAATAGGTCACGATGCAGTGACTATTTTCAATCAATAACTTATGTTGTAAGCGATTGTAATGTGTATTTTCAATATTTATATTATTAAAATGTATCATATCGGTACCCCTTTAAGTAATATTTGTATATTTTAAATGTAATGATGTTGTCATGAAGCGCATGAATATAAGTATTAATTAATCCAGTTTATATTGAGGCAAATCACACAGCCTAAAAACATAGTGCTGGAGTATAAACCATAGTATCGTATAGTATTTCATCAAGTATATCACTATTAAACATTAATTACAATATGTATGCATATTATTAAAACAGTAGATGCTACCGCTGTTTCGCTGTATGTGATATTTATAACAAAATATTTTTTTTATTCGTCCGCGTACGGATTTCTGTCACACAAAGCGCCATTTTCAGTTCATATTTTGACCTGTGAATATGAACCGGACTAAGTTTAAACAACGCTCGATTCCGTCCAATTCAGATTTCTCTGCAGAATGTTCAGACTAACTACATATTAAGTAATGTTGCTAAATAAGTGTTAACCGCTGGAACATGGTTATCACTAAAAGGAAGAAACCACAGTCGTATTATTGAAAAATAAGATTTACCTGAGACCTCATGGAGGCCGCCATTAATCCAGTGTAAACAATAGACCGTGTGATCCCATTTCCTGAGTAGCCCCCGCTTAGTGAAACAATGTGCTAATTATGATATTATGTTCCCCAATAATTGGAAACGGTTTGAATTTCTCGGTAAAAACTACGAAAGTCATAAAAAAATAACGATGTATATTTAACATTGGATACGCTTAAACGGTATTACTCTCTCATCGGATCGTCAGTTGTCGTCGATAGCGATTTAACGTACTGATCTGGTCTTAATTTATTGTCAACTTTCAACGCCATTTACAGAATATATGGTTAATTTTGGAAATAAATAACGGCAAATTACGATGACGTCTGCTCTGAAATATCTGTCAACATGCGGACGTAATTTAAGGAAATCGATTATATTTTAAGGCTACATCAGTGACTAATTACGAATTTATGTATGGTCTTTGGCTACACCCGACACATTACACAGATCTAGTTGTAAATACACGTCGCTTTGTGTGGGGAAAAAATCGATAATGCGTATTGTTGTGTGTGACGAGGTGTTGATCTGATGACACCGCACAGCTGTGACCCTTAGGCAATGTTTTGAAATTGACGTGTCGTTTTGATGTGTGCCGCAACACCTCACTGTCGGAGACAACATGACAATTAACGATATACTCTCGATTATACACAGATCTATTAGACGGCTGGTTATTTAAAATAAAGAGTAGTTCAGTACACCTTCGCCGATATTGTTTTTAGAAAATCAGTAATATTTTCCGGAAATGGTGTTGAAAAGTAGACAAAAATTCTATCACCGTATTTAGTTGTGCCGATATTGTTTTAAAAAATCAGTAATTTTTTTTCCGTAAATGGTGTTGAAAATTGACAAAATATATAGCCGCATTTCTCCGATATTCGTTTAGAAAATCACCAATATTTTCTGTAAATGGTGTTGACACAAAATGCAGCGTTCACGCGGAATTCAAATAAAATACAAAATATAATAATTTAATAAATAGACGCCGATGGCTATACTGTGTTTGCGGCCAGTGAATTCTGGTCGTGGTAGCCACAGGCGCAGTTCGAACAGTGTTGTGAGCAGATGGAGGACAATAATTATTTCAAATTCATAAAAAAATGTTTGCTGTCCAAAAATTAATTAATTGTGACAGCCAAAAAAAAATAGATTTTGGGACAGTAAAACATTATATGGTATAGACAGTATAGACAGTACCTCAAACTTAAAAAAACAGTAACAAACTGTCTGTGCATATATTACTTAAACTTAAAACATCAGTAACAAACTGTCTGTGTATATATTACTTAAAGACAGACACTTTAATTGTTGGTAAGTTTCTATCAATTTATAGGTATTTTTATTAAAATCATAAAATTGTGAAAATATTAAAAAATATTAAAATCACAAAAATAATATATATGGAGAATTTTTTTTATACCACGTCGAGGTTTGAACCCCCGACCCTTTCGGGAATCGGTAATTAAATCATTGAAGTCGGCGACCTTAACCTCACGACTGTTGCGCCATTTATGACAATCACAGTTATACAGAAGTGCTATCAGTATTACGCCACCATTTGAACGTAATAATTATTAAATTATTTGCAACTCCATCTACAACAATACCGTTACAGAGATACGCTATTGAAACAACATGTATTAGTACCCATAACATAACAAAGTAATGTATCATTATATATCACAGGAGATAGCTTAAAACTATATATCCTAATCATAAACAGAACAATCCGCTTGGCTCGTATGAAAATAGTTCGCGTGATCTTGATTATCTCCCTTGCCGAAAGTAGTTCAGTGATTTATTAATTCCAAATAAGACGTGTTTGCGTAATGTGTACGGAATATTTAACCCTTTGAATGAGAGAAATCAAAATTGCCGTCTGTTGTTGTTTTATATTTTGTCTATTTTTGTCTACTTCAATAAAAGCACAGTTTGACAACACTTTAGGATCATTTCCATAAAAAAAATGGAAAAAAGAAAATAAACAGCAGACGACAACATTTTAATTCAGCATTGTAAGGGCTAAATTAAAACAAAAAACAGGAAGAATGAAGCAAAAGAACTGAAATGGGAAAAATGGGCAAAATGGTTAATATTTGAAATGCTAACAATATGGCTATAGGTGAGGAAAAAATATACTGCAAATTTGCCAAATATGTAAAATATCAGTAAACCGTACACACATTTGATCCACCATTTTGTGACTTGGCTGGATAAATGGGGCTTATAGAAGTTGCAATCAGTGTTGACCTAATCACTCTCCAAAGTGTGACCAGTGTATACAAAAATGTTCAGTGAGCCATCTACTCATGTGTTTTAACAAAGAGGAAAGTTTTTATCAGGTCATTGATGTGTGCTAAAGATATGGTTTAGAGATTATAAAACCTTCCAAGAAATTTGTACTCAAGACAGCTTGATTGGGCGAGACTGAGCACAGCTCAGCCTCGACCAATCAAACTGCCTGATTTTGAGTACGAGATATCAGTAAATTCCCAGAATGTTCCATATTCCTGGGCAGATATCAGAAAGCTGTAAGTGCCAAAATCCCCATTTAAAAAAGTCTGCGATGTTCCTTTTCAGTATTTTCTGACTATATCTGTGGCTTTTGAATTGGGAAATAATTGCCCCCCCCCCCCTCCCCCTCCCCCGGTGGCATATTTGAGAAAGTCTGGCAAACGTCTTAACCAGACAGACGGATGGACGGTAACATGGATGGGACATACAATCTCTAACAAGCATTTGGGCATAAAAAATGTATCATTTAATGATACATTTTTTATGCCTCAATGCTTGTTAGAGATTGTAATACTAAAAAAAATAAATACAAGAATTCCGCGGAATCAAATGTCTCGCCTTGTTCCGCCTTGACCTTGACCCTGGGGCCTTGACCCTGGGGCCTTGACCCTGGGGCCTTGACCTTGACCCTGGGGCCCCGAGAATAGTCCTGTGTTCATCTACATATCATAGCAAAGGTATGTACAAAGTTTGATGACTGTAGCTGATAAGGTGTTGAAGTAATGACCGTAACACGAAAACTTAACATTGAATGATGACGCCGCCGCCGCCGACGACGACTCCAGAAAAGCAAAACCTTAGTCTCGCTTTCCGCTTTCGCGGGCGAGACAAAAATGGAAATAAAAAGAATTAGGAAACCCCATTTTTACTGTGTGTCCATTATCAATAACCTTTACAGATTGCAAATAACATGATACAATAATCACTGATATAGCGATTGGAAATAAACCTTTCAGAATTGGGTTAATGGCACACTTTTTATGATTTCAAACAGGGCAGATGTTCTGTGCCGAACACAAACAAAAAGGAACACTGGCCAGTATTTTGCGTGATGGGTCAAATTGGTAACGATGTGGATTAGACTGGATTAGACTGGAGGCAAATTGGTAACGACGTGGATTAGACTGAAGGCAAACCTGTCATCTAGACCTTGCAGGTTCAGCACGGATGAATTACGCCGCAGCAGTGTTCTAATGCGGCTTTCACTCTCGACAAATCTGAAAATGTTTCCGCACAATGTCTTGATTATCCACTGTTTTCAAGAGAAATTGATTGATGGCGGGTAATTTTGGATTTGCAGGTGCAAGTGAATGTTCAAATTTTGGATCTGCAACCGACTGAAAGAGAGAATTTCAATCAGAACATCTGGTGCCTAAAACAGGAAATTACGCAGGACAAATTTTTTAGTTTCAACCATTTTCAAAAGATTGCATGTGACTTTAACCCTTTTGGTTGTCTGCTGTTTATGTTTTATTTGTCATTTTACTCATGAAAAACATGCCTTGACAGTACTTTAGAATCATTTCCAATGGAAATGATTCTAAAGTGCTGTCAATTCATGTTTTTACTGAGAAACAACAGCAGACAACATTTTTCGGTTCCCGCCTTTTAAGGGTTAAAGTCTATTCAACAACAAGGTCATATATAGACAGTTGTACAACTGTATGGGGGAAACTGCAAATTCAACACTGAAATTACAATATCCCTCCAATAATGCCTTGTAAAATAAATAAATTTTGAATTGTCATCCACTTTTGAATGAAAATTCTGCCACAGGAAGTCTGGACTGTTGCTCCTTCCATCTTAAACGTTGCAAAATGTCTAAATTGTCCGGTGTTTCTACTTCGAGGCAAAACATAAGTCAGGTTGCTAAGTGAATGTGAGAGATCAGTCACAGGGTTTGGCATCAAATGTTTTCAGAATCTTTACAATAGCATAGAGGAAACACACATTTTTTAACTCGGGAATTTGCTAGCGAATACGTGTTTCCACCAGACTATTTTAGCATAAAACCACATAATGACCGAATTTGTAGGTGTCATGACCCTGTGTTAGAATACCTCTCTGTCCACCTATACAGTCAATAATACACTCACTGTGCTTGTGGATGATCTCCCTGTACAGGTGGATGTGCTGTGTTATCTAACATCTAAATGCATCTATATGGACAGCCAGCTAACAAAACAGACCTTACAACATCTGCTACCTTCAGTGAATTATTAACCCATAGAATGTGGCGGGAAACAAAAATTGTCATCGGCTGTTGTTTTAAATTATGGTTTCTTTCTCAACAAAAACATAGTTTGACAACACTTTAATGAAAGTTCTGTCAAACCATGTTTTTGATGAGAAAATAAAAAATAAACAGCATACAACAAAATATAATTCAGCATTGAAATGGTTAAATTACTGCACACCCTGATAGTCATGCACATTTACACTAATCTGTTTGCAAGGTTTAACACATCCGTGACTGAATGACAAAAGAGTAGACTCTGATCAGATGGCACAGGTGTACAATTTGATCTGGAGCTACACTTGTCACAAATGTTATAAGGTCATTTTTGCCAGCCTCGGTCCATATGTAACATGCATTCATACATAACATGGAAATCACTATCTACACAATTCAACATGGAACAAAACTGAAAATAAAGGCAATCATGTAGCGACATACACAATAGAGACCGTCTTTATATATAAATGTCTGAGCATGTTCTCCTAATTCGTACTCAAAATCATGCAGTTTGACTGGCCGAGACTGAGCACAGCTCAGCCTCGACCAGTCAAACTACCTGATTTTCAGCAGGAGAACAGATACACAAGGCGATCGCTAGCGAGTGTCTCACCCACAATAATAATGATGGTGATAGTGCAAATGCAATGGTTGCTGATGGTAACATTAACCCCTTAGACCGCTACTCACAACAATTGTCGTCTGCTGTTACTTTTATATCTTGCCTTATTTCGCAATAAAAACATGGTTTGACAGCACTTCAGAATCATTTCCAATGGAAATGATTCTGAAGTGCTGTCAAAGCATGTTGTAAATTATTCCAAATTGCTTTTGATGATAAAAATGGAAAATAGAAAATAAACTGCAGACGACAAAAGAAATAAGATAGCGGTCTAAGGGTTAATACTAAATCATGTAAATGCAAATAGAAATTCCATATGGATGTAATGAAAGACAAATAAAATAGATAATGCACATCTGAAATTGGTAACATTCAAGTTCCGAAACATTCAAAAGCATAACATTCAAGTATCAAACCATTCAAATGTATGATAATCAAGTATGGAAAGAAGTAACGGAAGGCAAGGGAAACTGATAATGCATATTTGAAATGTATGACATAAAAGGACGGAAACATTCAAATGTGTAACATTCAATAATGGAATGATTCAAGTATATAACACTGAAATATGGAACCATTCAAATGTATAAAATTCAAGTATGGATGAATGTATCCAAACGCATGAATGTTAACATACTTGAATGTTATACATTTGGATGTTTCCATACTTGAATGTCATCCATTTAAATATGCATTATGCATTCAAATATGGATGAGTGTGACAAAGGCAAGAAAACTAGAATATGCATAGATCAAATGTGTAACTGAAATAAAATGTTCAAATACGGATGGTTGTATCCAAAAGCATTAGGAAATTGGTCAACACATTTCAAATGCATAACATTCAGATGCATAACACTAAACTATGAGTGAATAAACAAAGCCCAGTAAAGCAAATACAAAATGATTATTTCTAATATGCTTCAAGTACAGTTGTAGGTAACAGAAGAACAATGAGATTAATAGTTACCAGTATCATTAACCCATTTCATGCCGAGGATATACACCATTTTGTTTGTGGAAAATCCTAAATATATCCTTTATATGAGCTCATAAATATATGTTGTGGCCACCATTTTAACCGTCTCATCGAGACAGTTCAAATGAGTGGTCACAACATATACTTTCATTGAGAAATCACAAAAATACAAATAAAATATTAACAAAAATTCATACTTGTTCAACTGTATTCCGCATGTAATACAAAGTTGAAATTATATATAACAAGGGGCATGACAGAAAGGCAAGCACAGAATATTTAGTCCCAACACTGAATTTGGTGGGATTTTTAAAGGACTTAGTGTACGTCAAGTCATGCTTATTTTAATCACCTCACGTAAAGCACATCGCGGCTGCACACATGACTATAAATGACAAAATATATGAATACCCCAAAATCTCTGACTACCCCGAAAACTGGCGTCTCAACCATATGTATCAAAACCAGAATGGGGCAGAACACATATAACTAGATGACAAGCATATCGTGGCCATGTATGTATGTGATTATAGTGTCAATCAGACCTGTGTTGTGTAGATATTTGTTACTTCAAAATGTTAACGCAGATTTTACAAAATCTTAAAAGGAAATATCAGAGTAATTTCACATTGACCTTGTTGGGCAACGCTGTTGCATGGGTGGGCTATAGAATGGAAATATGGACGGCTATAAAAAGTCTGTGAAGTTTCGAGTCAATCGGACTCACCCCAAGCAAGCGCGATAACCAGATGTTTGCAAACACTTGCAGATCCAAATGAGCCGGCTCGCAATGAGCCGTTTCATCAGGATCAGCAGTTTTTGTCATTTTCACATTTGCAGCCCTAGTCTAACAAGAAATGAGCATCACTGATGGATGTACCCCTCAAAAACCTTAACGCAAACTTCTAAGTCATTCGACCTTGATCTTTAGTACAGGGAAAGCATGGGTGGGCTATAGAATGAAAGTATGGAGGAGGATGACAAAAAAGCATATGCTGTTTCAAGCCAATCCGACTTACAGTAAGAAAGATAGTAGGTAGTAGTTTATTAACACAAATTTCGGACATACGAAGACATGGATTTAAAGGCACACCGCAATTGTTTTTGTGGTACATAAGAATCATGAGAAGAGCCAAGCAAAACTAAATCAGAACAAGGGCATCATTACCACCAAGCTAATCCCCTTGCTGACAGCCTTGATAATACAAACGAGATGGCCGCGGCCCGCATGTCGAGCCCGCCGAGGCATTTGATGGTCTCAGAGTGTATTTATTGGAAGTTTGATGCCCAATAAGCATACAAAGTTTCAAGCAAATCTGACTGACGGTTACAGAGATAGTAGGTATGTGAAAACTTTAACGCAAATTTTGACAGAAACGTTGACGCAAACTTCTAAGTCATTTGACCTTGACATAGGGGCACAGGGGCCGCATGAGTGGGACACAGAATGCATATATGGATGATGACTAATAAGCATATGAAGTTTCAAGTCAATGTGACTTAGGACTGCACAGATATAAGGTATTTAAAAATTTTAACGCAGATTTCGGAACACAAACTTCTAAGTCATTTGACCTTGACCTTGGGCACAGGGGCCGCATGAGTGGGATACAGCATGAATATATGGATGATGACTAATAAGTATATGAAGTTTCAAGTCAATGTGACTTAGGACTGCAGAGATATAAGGTATATAAAAACTTTAACGCAGATTTCGGAACGCAAACTTCTAAGTCATTTGACCTTGACCTTGACCTTGGGCACAGGGGCCGCATGAGCGGGATACAGCATGAATATATGAATCATGACTAATAAGCATATGAAGTTTCAAGTCAATGTGACTTAGGACTGCACAGATATAAGGTATTTAAAAATTTTAATGCAGATTTCGGAACGCAAACTTCTAAGTCATTTGACCTTGACCTTGGACACAGGGGCCGCATAAGTGGGATACAGCATGAATATATGGATAGTGAATAATAAGCATATGAAGTTTCAAGTCAATGTGACTTAGAACTGCAGAGATAGAAGGTATTTAAAAACTTTAACGCAGATTTCGGACGGACGGACGGCCCGCCCGACGGACGGACGGACGGACGGAGCGGACGCGGACGCGGACGGACGCAGATGGACGGACGGGACGGACGGACGGACATTCAAACATTTGAGAGTTATGAGCTATTTGTTCTTTAAAAGATCAAAGGATTAGCTCCTAAAGATCAATGGAATTAGGAGCTTACCGACTATAACAAAGGAATCCTTTGTTACTAACCCTTACCCTAAGCTCCTAAACTCCCGATGTTGGCCCGGACGGACGGACGGACGGACGTTCTTACATTAGGGTACTAATGTGGCTTATCACATGTTAAATATTAGCCACATACAACGATTTTTAGCCACATAAAACGATTTTTTAGGTGGCTAATTGTAACCAACCCTATCCTTTAACAAGTCCATAACCCTGTGGGGCTAGCCACATAAGTACCCTAATGTGTGCCGACGGACGGACGGACGGACGGACGGATACGGACGGACGGACGGACGGACGGACGCACGGACGGACGCACGGACGGACAGACGCACGGACGGACGGACGGACGGACGGACGGACGGACGGACGGACGGACGGACGGACGGACGGACGGACGGACGGACGCACGCACGCACGCACGCACGCACGCACGCACGCACGCCCGGATGTCATTGTGATCACTATGTCTCGCTTTCCGCAAGCGGGCTCGACAAAAAGTAACGCATTTGCTTTACAAACAAGGTGAACATAAGTCCACAGTGACGTTGATGGGAATGGGTGGGCCATAGATTTAAAATATGGACGATGATGAGATGTATGTGAAATTTCAAATCAATCGGTTGTGGAGATATTTGCTACGTAAAAACTCTAATGTAAATGCCGGATGCATAGACATATGGACGGACGCATGTCAATGGTGAGACTATACCGCGCGGGCGATATAATAACTAGGGACTATGATATTTTTAAACAACTATAAAGAATTGTTCATCTGTTGGCAGCCTATTAGCAATGACAACAAGATGCCATTGCTAATAGTAAAGATTTCATTGAAAATTGCAAAGTAAATTGGCAAAAGTAGGTCATGGTCAAGGTCACTTGCAAGTCACGAGTTTGGCAGGGAGTTGTGGTACATACCATTAAGTCATCATAATGTACAAGTATGGTGGCTGTATGCCTAATAATATTGAAGATACAGACAAAACACGTTCAGCGGATACCGACACCGGAGTGACGATCGCCATATTCTTTGAATAGTCAAGATAAAAAGCATCATACATCCAAAGCATTAGAAGCAACCATTGCACAATTCCAAACACATAGAAGACACGCCATGGGATTTTGGACATCTGCGTACTTTCATTAAATATGTTTCATAAATTGAGTCAAAAGTTGGAAAAAATTTCAGAGTAGAGAAAATTTTATCAACTTTTGACACTATGTACGTAAAATATTGAAAATTTTGTAACCGTATTTCATGAATTTACGCAGATGTCTGAAGGTACAAAATCCCATGGCGTATCTCATGGAGAATCTAACACAAAGACAATGACAAAGTGCGGGCAGAACCTTCCTGATTCTTACTTGTGTTTCATGAGCAATGTCCGCATCACCAGGCCACGCTGTTCTGTTCTGATCTGGTCTCGGATCACCATGTTGTCCACTACGCGGTGAATGATTGATGGCAAATCCTGCGCCTCGAGGTCCAATAGCAGCGATCCTGAAATATATTGATTTAACCCTTTTCATCCCTCACTGAAATAGATTTTGATATGTTTATTTTGCAACCAATCCAACCGTCACAAAATGGTTTTCAGACAAGTCCATTTATGAAACAAGAAACGAGGCAAAGCCACGAAGGCCAGGTTTTTTCCAAGCATAGACACTTGGATAACATAATTATACCCACTTTTTGTAGACTAGATGGCCGTGGCCTGCATGTCGCGCCTTGGGGCGAGGCATGGACACTAAAAAAATAGATATAGTAGATGGAAAAACTTTAACCAAAAAAATAAAAAAAACTTTAACCGTACACACGGACGAACGACGGACGTATGCCAAAATGCTGACGATATCGCGCTTTCCGCAAGCAGGTGTGACAATGATGACACCCATGTGAAGTATCAAGGTATTGGGTGAAGCAGTTGCAAGAGATATAGTACACGACAAAAATTTAACAAAAAAAATCAAAGTAATTTGAACATGACATAGGGCACAGGATCGTGGCTTTCCGCAAGCAGGTGCGACAATGATGATAAACAACCCATGTGAAGTATCAAGGTATTGGGTGAAGCAGTTGCAGAGATATAGTACACAAAAAACTTTAACTAAATAATTCAAATAATTTGACCTTGACATTGGGCACAGGATCGCGCTTTCCGCGCAGGTGCAACAATGATGATAAACACCCATGTGAAGTATCAAGGTATTGGTGAAGCAGTTGCAGGATATAGTACACGAAAAAACTTTAACAAAAAAATTCAAAGTAATTTGACCTTGATATTGGGCACAGGATCGCGCTTTCCGCAAGCAGGTGCGACAATGATGATAAGCACCCATGTGAAGTATCAAGGTATTGGGTGAAGCAGTTGCAGAGATATAGTACACGAAAAAACTTTAACAAAAAAATTCAAAGTAATTTGACCTTGACATTGGGCACAGGATCGCGCTTTCCGCAAGCAGGTGCGACAATGATGATAAACACCCATGTGAAGTATCAAGGTATTGGGTGAAGCAGTTGCTGAGATATAGTACACGAAAAAACTTTAACAAAAAAATTCAAAGTAATTTGACCTTGACATTGGGCACAGGATCGCGCTTTCCGCAAGCATGGTGCGACAATGATGATAAGCACCCATGTGAAGTATCAAGGTATTGGGTGAAGCAGTTGCAGAGATATAGTACACGAAAAAACAAAAAACTTTAAACAAAAAAATTCAAAGTAAATTTGACCTTGACATTGGGCACAGGATCGCGCTTTCCGCAAGCAGGTGCGACAATGATGATAAACACCCATGTGATGTATCAAGGTATTGGGTGAAGCAGTTGCAGAGATATAGTACACGAAAAAACTTTAACAAAAATATTCAAAGTAATTTGACCTTGACATTGGGCACAGGATCGCGCTTTCCTCCCGCAAGCAGGTGCGACAATGATGATAAAAACCCATGTGAAGTATCAAGGTATTGGGTGAAGCAGTTGCAGAGATATAGTACACGAAAAAAACTTTAACAAAAAAATTCAAAGTAATTTGACCTTGACATTGGGCACAGGGGCCGCACGGTTGGGGGTTAGAATGAAATATGGATGATGATAAACACCCATGTGAAGTTTCAAGGTAATGGGCGAAGCAGTTGCAGAGATATAGTATAACGAAAAAGTTTTAACCAAAAAAAAAAAAACTCTAACCAGACGTTACGTTAAAAAGTTAACGTTGAAAATGGCTAAGTCAATTACGTAGAAATAATAGGTGAAGGTAAAAAAATGGTCACATGTTGGATAGTTGTATGTGGTAGGCACCCCTTGGTTATGAAGCTGTGAAATTTTGGTGGTCCTAGGTGGTACAGTACCAAAGAAATGGACTTAAACACGAAAACTTAACATTGTAAACGCGAAAACTTACCATTGAAAATGGCTAAGTCGACTGCGCGGAAAAAAATGGGTGAAGTTAAAAAAAAAGTAACATGTTTGGATAGTGATATGTGGTGGGTACCCCTTGATTATGAAGCTGTGAAAATTTGGTGGTCCTAGGTGGTACAGTACGAAAGAAATGGACTTAAACACGAAAACTTAACATTGTAAACGCGAAAACTTAACATTGAAAATGGCTAAGTCGACTACGCGGAAAAAATGGGTGAAGTTAAAAAAAAAGTAACATGTTTGATAGTGATATGTGGTGGGCACCCCTTGATTATGAAGCTGTGAAAGTTTGGTGGTCCTAGGTGGTACAGTAACAAAGAAATGGACTCAAACACGAAAACTTAACATTGATTGTGGACGCCGCCCGCCGCCCGCCCGCCCGGCTTTCGCCAATCCAATAGCCTGGATTTTTTTTCAAAAAACCTGGCTAAAAAGGATACTTTTTGTTCTTCAGAATATGAAAATTACTTAGATCCTGACGAGACGTATCGTTGAGCCGGCTCATCTGGATCTGTACTGTTTACATAAACCGCTATTGCGGGCTGTCGGGTTCAAAGGGTTAATGCCGACTATGAGTACAGTCGTTTCTGTAAAAATGTTCCGGGTTTATATGTGTACAAAGTGTTGTGCGTTGTGTATCCGTGGAGTTTCCGTTAATTGCGTTTCAAACCGTGTGTCGTCTATGTGTAATACGTTTTCGGCCATGTGTTGCGTTTCCCACTCTTGCGCACGCGCGAAAGTCGAACAAACCGTGTTCAACGCATTGAGTTTCAAAAGCGTGTAATCCGTGTACATCGGTTGTAAATGTATACAACGGTTGTAAACAATGCATTGAGTTTCAAAAGCGTGTAATCCGTGTACAACGGTTGTAAACGTATACAACGGTTGTAAACAACGCATTGAGTTTCAAAAGCGTGTAATCCGTGTACAACGGTTGTAAACGTATACAACGCTAAGGTAAACCGTTTTAAACGGTTTAACGCTTTCTTTGACGAACGGTTACACGCTTCTACATGTACACAGCACCGTACAGATGAAACCGTGTTATACGTATAACACGTTTCCACAGGTTTTAACGCATTACACGTTTTGGTATGCCAACCATGTATCGCGTAGAATGCGCATGCTCAGATCGTTCTTCGTGTGTGTATATATACTTCTAGAGTAGTGTCTTTCTCTTTCTATTTCAAAAAGTTTTATTTGATGAATACGGTTGGATATTAAAGTGATTCGCTACGTGTTCAAAGGAGTATTTATTGTTTATAAATTCTGTCAATCGCGTCTTTTGTTCTAAAATATTTACCACGATCAAAATCGAACACGCCGGAAGCTCGATGGACAGACAACAACAACAACAGGGCCAAACAGGTATTCGCGTTAAAACGTGTAACCGTTGTACACGTTTCAACGCTTTCATATAGCTACACGCTTCCAGGTAAAGCGTTGTACACGTTTCAACGCTTTCACCTCGCTACATATGTATACGCCAAAGCGTGTTATACGCCTTGAAGATAAACATATTACACGCTTTAAAACTAAACGGTTTGACAATGTGTATTACACGTGTACGAACCGTATTATACGTTTAAACAACGTATACAACGCTTTTAAACTAAACGGTTTGACAATGTGTATTACACGTGTACGAACCGTATTATACGTTTAAACAAGGTATACAACGCTACAGCAAACCCTTGCGTTCGCGTTGCGTTCGCGTTGCGTTCGCGTTGCGTTCGCGTTGAGTTTGCAAGTGTTGTCTACGGTGGAATAAAAACGCAGACTGCACTGTACAAGGAATAACAAGGCGATCGCCGGAGTGTGTCTCACCCAATAAAGAAGAATATCGCCATGAAGGTCAAGGTAACCAAGGTCAAGGTCATAATATGAGGAAGTTCAAAATTATTGATATGAAGGTCACGTTCACCAAGGTCAAGGTCACACGAATGACACTGGGTGGATAGCCATCAAAGTGAGCTATTGGTGAAGTTTGGTAAAGATCTGACTAAAAGGTCAGGAGATATTCAACATTTGGATGTACATGTACATCCAAAATTATTGACACAAAAGTCAATGTTACCAAGGTGATGGTCAATGTCACCAGAATGGCACTGGATGGATAGCTATCAATGTGAGTAAGCTATTTATGAAGTTTGGTAATGATATGACTTACGGATCAAGAGATATTCAACATTGTTGGCACCAAGGTGAAGGTCACCAAGGTGAAGGTAAGCCAAATTACAGTGGTAGATATCCATCAATGTGAAGACGCTATTGATGAACATGATCTGACTAACAGATCAAGAGGTATTCAATGTTTGGATGTACGTCCAAAATTATTGACATGAAGGTCAAGGTCATCATGGTCACTGTCACCTGAATGACACTGGGTGGATAGCCATCAATGTGAGGAAGCTAATGATGAAGTTTGGTAAGGATCTGACTAACAGGTCAGGAGGTATTCAACATTTGGATGTATGTATAAAATTATTGACACAAAGTTTAAGGTCACCAAGGTCAAGGTCACCCAAATGACACTGGATGGATAGCTATCACTGTGAGGAAGCAATTGATGAAGTTTGATAATGATCCAACTAACGGATCAAGAAATACACAAAATTTGGCTACGTCCAAACTTTACGTCCCAATTTGTTGACGGTGACGCTTGTTGCCGACGACGCTGCTGCCAACGCCGGAATTGTGACTGCTATATCTCACTTTCTACTATCGTGGGGAGACAAAAATAGAATACACCCATAGTGTTTAGAAAATATAAATTGATCCCATGTGTGTGTGTTTTTTATAATAAGAATGAATGGCCTTTTTGTGGAATTTATCGGGGTATAAACTTGGAAAAGTCGCGGGAATACTGGACGAAGCGATAAAAAATTACAATTTTTTGAGAAAAAAATCAAAAATGTTTGTTTTTTTTCGAAAATTGTATTTTTTTTAAGACCTCGTCCAGTATTCCCGCAACTTTTCCAAGTTTATATCCCCGATAAATTCCACAAAAAGGCCATTCATTCCTTATAATTCCAGCATTTGAAATAAATTCATCAAGAAAATGTGTTTATTTTCCTGTTTTCTTAAGAATTATTTTAACTGCGCCTCACAGTTACGGAAAGTAGTTCGGTGTGGGAGTTTACTGGGATATAAATTTTGGACAGAGACTTGCTACGGGCCAATCAAATGTAAATATTTTTGTGCTGGAATTATTTGACTTTAGCAAATGAGGCTTGCTCCTGCATCATATCAGAGAGGTGGGAACGGTTCCAAATGCCAAATCCTGGAAATGGCTGAACAAACATTGTGACTGTGACTGGAGAAAGGGATTAAATTTATTGTTAGAAGCATGATGGGTGATTCATTGATGGAATGGCGAACAGTGCAGATCCTGATCAGACTGTGCGGATGCACAGGCTGATCTGGATGTACACTGGTCGCAAAACATAAGCCCCATTTCTCCAGTCACAGCCACATTTTTGCGTTCACAAATCTGTAAACGTGTTTCCCATGGTGAAACATTAGTATTTTTTTCTGCAAATATCAGGTACCTGAAATCTTGATTTCAGGATATATTCTGAAAATACTCACCCCTGATGTCACACGTTGAGCATACATCCTATTTTAACTAGCTAAGGGTGATCCGCAACAAATGATGACCAAGCTGATTTTATTGTCTCATTTATTGAACATATAAAAAAATAATTTGAGAACACCAATCTTGCTCTAAACCATAAGACTGAAATGACAGCAAGGCGACATGGTTTACCCCATCGATTAGCCCCCTCCACAAATACCTGAAATAAATATCAGGCACAATACCTTGCTCTAAACCCTTGCGAAGCTCAATAAGGCTATGGAATGACAGAGAGGCGACGTGAGGTTTCCCCCATCGATTGGCCCCCTCCTCTACATCCTCTTCAAACTTGATCCATCTCGCCTTCTCTCTCCACTCAATGTCATGTCGCATCGTTCCTACATACAGCTCGTCTAGCTCCACAAATACCTGCAATAAAATGGACGTATATAGAGAAGATGTAACGTGTATAGAGAAGATGAACCGTATATGTGGCCGTGACAGGAGAACTGCGGCTTATGAGATTTGTGACCACTGTAGATCCAGATCAAATAGCACACTCCTGTAGTCTAATAACAATATAAGTCCTTGTTAGAATCATGGCGGGTGTTTCATTTATGGAATGGCGAACAGTGTAGATCCTGATCAGGACTGTGCGGATGCACAGGCTGATCTTGATCTACACTGGTCGCAAACCCATAAGCCCCATTTCTCCAGTCACAGCTACACTTTTTCTACTACTCTACCAGAAAGTACAATTTGTGAAACATAGCATGTTTACTTGTGAAATGACATAAAGGATCTTGAGTGATGAATTATTATGATATTTATTAAACAAGTATACCGACTTCATAAGAAACGAGGCTATGTCGAGTTTCTTATGAAATCAGTCGATGTGTTTAATAAGGTGGCCGGATTAGCTTAGTAGGTAGAGCGTCGGACTGCGATATCGGGAGACCCCGGGTTCGTATCCCACCTCAACCGCTGCGAATGGTTGATTCGGTGTGTCCTTGGGCAAGACAACTTCGTGCTAGCCTAGTCAGTCCCGACATGCAAGGTCATCGAGCCAGTGCTGTCGTTAAATCAAAGCATTTACATTTATGTGTTTAATAAATCTCATATTAAATCAACACAATTGTTAGATTCTATTTATTGCATAAGCACATCACCATAATTTTAAACTGTATTGATCACCTAACATGTTTTCTGTAGTATGCTCATTTGCATATCTATTGAACTAGTGTATTATGATTGTTATTACACTGTGCTAGTACACTGTGTTATTATACTGTGTTATTATACTGTGTTATCGCACTGTGTTATCGCACTGTGTTATTCCACTGTGTTATTCCACTGTGTTATTCCACTGTGTTATTGCTATTACACTGTGTCATTACACTGTGTTATTATACTGTGTTATTATACTGTGTTATTATACTGTGTTATTGCACTGTGTTATTATAATGTATTATTGCTATTACACTGTGTTATATACTGTGTTATAACACTGTGTTATTATAATGTGTTATTACACTGTGTTATCATACTGTGTTATTGCACTGTGTTATTATACTGTGTTATTGCTATTACACTGTGTTATATACTGTGTTATTGCACTGTGTTATTATACTGTGTTATTACTGTGTTATTACACTGTGTTATTATACTGTGTTATTACACTGTGTTATTGATATTACACTGTGTTATCACACTGTGTTATTTGCACTGTGTTATCATACTGTGTTATTGCACTGTGTTATTGCTATTACACTGTGTTATTGCACTGTGTTATTGCACTGTGTTATTACACTGTGTTATTCCACTGTGTTATCTATGATGGAAATACCATGAAAGCATTTTTCATGGCCTAGGGTAGGTTTTCAACTCACAACCTTCAGTATTGAAGTCCTGCATTCTACCCCTGAGCCACAGCCCATATTGCGTTTCTGCATGGATAATCTATGCCTGCCGCTAGTACAAGTTTGAATTGAATGCATGACACATCTTATTTATGTATGTGCATACAAAAACAATATCTACTGATAGTAATGGATAACCATAAATCTTCTCACCTCGTGCGGACTGTGGTCAAATTTCTTCTTGGAGGGTTTAAAATATTTCCTTGTAGTCATCTTGTCAGGCTTGCCGATGTGTACGACAGATGAAAAGGTTTTGTGCTTCTTCCGCGCGATCTTGTGACGTCGTAGCCCCTGGTGGTCCTCCATTCTGTGACCTAAGAGGAGTTTTATTGTCAATATAGGATCTTACACGAGTGTTGATTTTATATATTTATACAGCTTATACCCCCAGATTTCAAATTCAATGGGTATTTTTTACTTTTTACTTATACAAATGAATTATTGATTGTATTCCTTATTAAATATGGAACAAATGATAAAAAAAATAAAACATTTAAAAAATCACTTATTGGAGCTGCAATAAATTTTCAACGTTTTTACAGTATTTTCACTACTCAATTTGAAAATCAATGCGTATTTTCACATTGCGGTTAGTATTTTGTACTCCCACTTTTAATAATCAGTGCATATTCTGCTAAAATAAGTGCCTAAATACACCAATACGCACCTTATCTGAAGCAATATCACATCATATTTAATGGTCTTGGGTTTTCCCCAGACTATACAATGTATTCACTGTAGAAATATAGAAAACCTCATTAGTATGCAGAATTCATAATTATTGATCAAGGATACTATTATCATATAATAAAATTCACCTCGGTCAATATGACTTTTCTGCCAGTGAATATCAGATACTATTCTATGGCTCACTAGTCAATAATTGTATAATGTTTTTTAATACACTGCAAAAGCCCGTTTTATGCAATAAATGTAAAATAAATGAAATAAAAAAAATATCCAAGTTAAATTACAAGTTTGTATATGTCTTTGAGTTCGCAAATGAGACTCGCAGCAGGGCTCCAGATAAGGAATTAGTAATTGAGTATTGTTACTCCATCATTTCTGAAGCAATTGGGTATTTCAAAATTTTAATTGGGTAAAATTAAATCGCACTACTGTTTACACATCAACAGACAGCAATTATTGAATAGTTTGTTTCGAAATGAAAACATATCTTGGCATTTCATTAGAATTGTCTCCTTGGAGACAATTCTAATGAAATATCAAGATGTGTTTTCATGGAAAAATAAGAAAAATAATCTATATTGGTGGTCTGTTTATTGTTTTCTGCAGCATGATAAAGGTACCACAATTGTTCTCATTGCTTTTTGATACTCGCACCTTCAGATTTCAATTGGGTTTTTGGCAATTTTAATTGGGTATTTACGCAAATACGCAGCTTATCTGGAGCTCTGCTTGCAGACTAAAGCAGCAAAAAATCAGTGACACTGGTAGGAAACGTACCACGAAAAACTTTAATGCAAATTTGACTGTGACCTTGAGCACAGGGGCCATATGAGTGGGCACCACATGAATGGGCAATAGAACGAAAATATGGATGATGACAAATAAGTAGATGAAGTTTTAAGACCAATCCGACTTACGGTAACAGAGATAGTGGGTAGCCGAAAATTCGGACAGTCAGACTAACAGGGTGACAACTATATGTAGCTCAAAAAGAATTTTGATGTACATAAGAAACTCCATGTGATTTCTAAGATTTCTAATGTAAATGTCAACGTCACATACTGGCCATTTCATCCAAATCTGCATTTATGAGTGTGCGTGCTTCCTCCGATTCCGTCGGAATTTGGTTTGACGAGTCGGCAAGATGGACTTCACTCCCGCGTTGTCGTCGACTCAACAAATCGTTCATATTGTATCTGTCTTTCTCGTGGTGATGGCGTCGGTGTTTATGCCGCCTAAAAATAGTTTCATTGAGAATTGACGGTATCTACCCATTTAATGTCACATTGCTTAGTTCAAACAAAAACTTTAACCAAGGGAAATAACTATGTCACTATTGCAATTGTTGGCCAAGGTCACACAAAGGTGATTTGACTCACAGTGGGTTGGGTGCACATCACTGGCTCATGATAGTGTGCAAGTATGGTGGCTATCATGATAGTGTGCAATGATAGTGTGCAAGTATGGTGGCTGTCATGATAGTGTGCAAGTATGGTGGCTGTCATGATAGTGTGCAAGTATGGTGGCTAATGGTGGCTGTCATGATAGTGTGCAAGTATGGTGGCTATCATGATAGTGTGCAAGTATGTGGCTGCATGGATAGGTGTGCAAGTATGGTGGCGTATGATAGTGTGCAAGAGGTGCTGTCATGATATGTGGCAAGATGGGTGGCTGTCATGATTAGTGTGCAAGTAGGTGGCAATGGTGGCTGTCATGATGTGCAATAGGTGGCTATCATGATAGTGCAAGTATGGTGGCTGTCATGATAGTGCAAGTAGTGCTGTCATGATATTGTGGCAATTATGTCTGTCATGATAGTCAAGATGCTGTCATGATAGTGTGCAAGTATGGTGGCTGTCATGATAGTGTGCAAGTATGGTGGCTGTCATGATAGTGTGCAAGTATGGTGGCTATCATGATAGTGTGCAAGTATGGTGGCTATCATGATAGTGTGCAATATGGTGGCTGCATGATAGTGTGCAAGTAGTGGCGTCATGATAGTGTCAAGTATGGTGGCATCTGATATGCAAGTATGTGCTTGTCATGATATGTGAAGATGGTGCTAAGGTGCTGTCATGATAGTTGCAAGTATGGTGGCTATCATGATAGTGTGCAAAGTATGGTGCTGTCATGATAGTGTAATAGGGTGGCTGTCATGATAGTGCAAGTAGGTGCTGTCATGTGTGCAAGTATGGTGCTGTCATGATATGCAAGATGGTGCTGTCATGATATGTGCAAGTATGGAGGCTGTCCTGATAGTGCAAGTAGTGCTATCATGATATGTGGCAAGTAGGGGCTATCATGATAGTGCAAGTATGGTGCTCAATATATGTGCAAGTATGGTGGCTATCATGATAGTGTGCAAGTATGGTGGCTGTAAGCCTAATATTATTGAAGAAACAAGCTGAAACAAAAACTTCAACCGTGCTCTGGATGGACGGGACGGACAGTCAAATGGACAAGAGTAACATCCGGATTGGAGTCAGGTGTTCTAACCCATAGGTCACAACCCATCCCACATAAATAGGAAAACCAAAAACTCCAGACATATTGATGGATTTACATTTATTGAGCATAGGTTGCATATGCAACCTATGCTCAATAAATGTAAATCCAACTTCATATGGCGGACAGTAAGCATACCTGGACGACCGAGGGGAGATGGATGACTCTCTGTCTTCTTGAGACTCCGGGTCATTTTCTGAATGTTTCTGACTGACCCTCTCCGCTTCATCACCTACAGATACATGACAATCTAACATGAGTGATGATTTTAGATGATATTTATTAAATCAGAGCTCCAGATAAGCTTTATGTCTAAAGAGTAATACACCCATTCATTTCAAATTCAACACATATTTTATTCATACAAATGGATTACTGAATGTTTACATTATCAAATCAGAAATAAATGATAAAACTAGAAATGTGGCCTGTCGGCACACGAATGCCCCCGCTGGCAGCCAAAGAAATTGAGGCATATTTGATTACAAGCCATTTACCCGAGTACGTAACACTATATGCCCCACTCATCATTCGGTTGCGGGGGCATAAAAAGGTGAAGGTGAAGGTCGAAGTACTGGGTGGTGGAGTGTGTAGGGCATGTTCATATGTATCATGTGTATAAATATTTAAGGGATTGGCAAAAGTATTGAGAAGTTATTGTAGGATTGAGAAACGTGCACGTAGATTTGTGCCAAAGTGCTAAGTAAACATTTAAAGTAGAAAAGGTGAAGGTCAAAGTTGAAGGTCGAAGTACTGGGTGGTGGAGTGTGTAGGGCATGTTCATATGTATCATGTGTATAAATATTTAAGCGATTGGCAAAAGTTTTGAGAAGTTATTGTAGGATTGAGAAACGTGCACTGTTAGAATTTGTGCCCAAAGTGCTAATAGTTAAACATTTAAAGTAGAAAAGGTGAAGGTCAAAAGTTGAAGGTCGAAGTACTGGGTGGTGGAGTGTGTAGGGCATGTTCATATGTATCATGTGTATAAATATTTAAGGGATTGGCAAAAGTATTGAGAAGTTATTGTAGGATTGAGAAACGTGCACGTAGATTTGTCCCAAAGTGGTAAGTAAACATTTAAAGTAGAAAAGGTGAAGGTCAAAGGTCAAGGTCGAAGTACTGGGTGGTGGAGTGTGTAGGGCATGTTCATATGTATCATGTGTATAAATATTTAAGCGATTGGCAAAAATATTGAGAAGTTATTGTAGGATTGAGAAACGTGCACGTAGATTTGTGCCAAAGTGCTAGTAAACATTTAAAGTAGAAAAGGTGAAGGTCAAAGTTGAAGGTCGAAGTACTGGGTGGTGGAGTGTGTAGGGCATGTTCATATGTATCATGTGTATAAATATTTAAGGGATTGGCAAAAGTATTGAGAAGTTATTGTAGGATTGAGAAACATGCACGTAGATTTGTGCCAAAGTGCCAAGCAAACATTTAAAGTGGAAAAGGTCAAGGCCAAAGATCAAGGTCGAAGTACTGGGGGGTGGAGTGTGTAAGGGATGTTCATATGTATCACGTGTATAAATATTGACATAATATGTGAAGCCATGTAGAAGTTACTAAAGAATATAATATCGGGACGTACGGACGGGACGGACGTACGGACCGGACGGGACGGACGTACGGACGGGACGGACGGACTTAGCTCAACTAAGTGAATTTTCAACGTTATTACAACCTTCACTCCTCAGTCTGAAACTCAATGAGAATTTTACAATTGTTGCGAGTATTTTGTACTCCCACTTTTGAAAGTCAATGTGTATTCAGCTAAAATAAGTGCGTAAAATACACCAATACGCATGTATCTGGATCTCTGAAACATGTTAACCCTTAGACCGCTACTCACAACAATTGTCGTCTACTGTTGCTTTTATATCTTGCCTTATTTCCCAATAAAAACATGGTTTGACAGCACTTCAGAATCATTTCCAATGGAAATGATTCTGAAGTGCTGTCAAAGTATGTTGTAAATCAGGGCTTCTAAAATTTTCAGTTTACCAGTTCTGGACCGATTTTTGAACTCTCAGACCAATTGAGATTTGAAAAATAGTCTTAAAAATCGGTCCGAGAAAAATTGCCAGTCGGCTGCTATTTCGCTATAAACCTTGTAAATTTACCGTTTTTGACCACCAAGTAATGTCCATTTTATGACACATATCCGCAGGCCATATCCGTGTTAAACCAGTGTGTACTCGCTGTGTATTCAGTTTCTCCTAGTATCGATTTTTCTTAACACACGTGTGGTGGACAGGTGTATACCAGTTTAGTGACTTAAATAGACTGGCTTCAGCGTAAAGATACGAGAGTTCCTAGACTCGCCATTTCTGATGATGTTAAAATAAAATAAAGAAACCATGCACTGTGTTTATCTGTGTTCGTAATATTTAACCCCAAGTAACTGACACGGACTATCGGCCCGGGCTATTCCATATTAAGTTAGGAACTGTTACATTACACTGTATTAGGGGTCATTTTTGTGTATATAAAATGTACATGATCGTAGGAATGCCGCAGATCCTGATGAGCCGGCTCACGTGATCTACAATTCGCAAACATTTTGATAAACGACAAGGTACGTCTGTCGTGTTAAAAGCGTGACTCATTAGGGATCAGGGATTAGGGATCAATAGAAGTCCTAAATCACACCGCCGATGTACTTTGAACTCGATCTGAGGGTTAAAGAAACACCGAATGTTAATTCAATTGTACAAATTAATTGTTTAACACGTAATTAAATTAAATTGATGTGTCTGCAGCTAGCCAAATTAGGTCGACAATTAATTTTGAAGTCGGTGTGAACAGTGATAATAGCATAATTAGCAATGAATTACGAGTTGGGTATATAACAAATTTTTTTCTATGTTGTCCGTCATTCGATTATTATTGTCATTATTCACAGACAACTTACCGGCTTGGCAACCCGGCAGAGAGGAATAAATAAAAAACGAAACAAGATACACACTTGTAAAATTTTAATTTATTTTAGTCTACCGAAAATTTACCTGCAATCAATCGGCATCACGATTCGTCTCTGTCGTTTCGCATTTTTTCCGTCTTTGCGCTATTTAGGCACACCACGTGACCCGGTGCATACGCAATTTTGTCCACTTTTGTTGTTCATAAACACAATTTATTTATCCCAATACAACATTTATCCCATTATTTCTAATACTTTCTTTGAACTTCGAAATTTCAGTTAAATTTTTTAATAGGGGGGTGGGGGGGGGGGGTGGGGGGGGGTGGTGGGGATGGGGTCTGCTCCGACAATGGCCGACAATGGCCGACAGTGTTACGTCTAAACTCTGGACCGATTGGCATTCTGAAATTTTAGAAGCCCTGTTGTAAATTATTCTAACGTGCTGTCATTGCATGTTTTTGATGATAAAAATGAAAAATAGAAAATAAACAGCAGATGACAAAAAAAATAAATTGGGGTTTAAGGGTTAAACAAGTTTACTGATTTCACAAGAAATGGGGCTATGCATGTGTTGATTTAATAATAAACAAGACTGAGTTCTAACAAGAAATTGATGCTTGTCCTCAAGCGCATGTGTATTTTCGTCTGCGCATACACATGCAGCTCCAGATAAGGAATTAGTAATTGAGTATTGTCACTCCATCATTTCTGAAGCAATTGGGTATTTCAAAAGATTAATTGTGTAAAATAGAATCACACTACTGTTTACACATCAGCAGACCGCACTTATTGAATACTTTGCTTCTAAATGAAAACAGATCTTGGTATTTCATTAGAATTGTCTCCTTGGAGACAATTCTAATGAAATACCAAGATGTGTTTTCATGGAAAAATAAGAAAAAATGCTATATTTGTGGTCTGTTTCTTGTTTTCTGTAGCATGATAAAGATACCACAAATTTTTCATTGCTTTTTGATACTCGCTACTACTGATTTCAATTGGGTTTTTGGCAATTTTAATTGGGTATTTACGCAAATACGCAGCTTATCTGGAGCGCTGCACATGTTTATTTTTGTTCCATGCCAATCACAGATTGAAATACTAATTGTTAATTGATATTATTTGTTAATTTGTATATGTCTGAGCTCTCTTTGGGCTTGATTTGTCAAACAGCTCTTTTAAAATCTATTTGAAAGTTACTGACGGAAAATCTACTAAAAACATGATGCAAAACATTTTTCTGACCACAGTTGGACAATGAAAGATCAGAAATGAGTGCTAGCATATAATAACCTACCCTCGCCTAACAAGAACTGTACATTCATCGAGCCCTCCCTCTTCATGAAATCCCCGGTGGCAAATCTCGACGACTGCGAGATCATCGGCTCAGACTCCCCTTCGCTCATCGTTAGGTGATCGTCGGTCGACGTGCGTTGAGATATCACAGGTTTGTTGTCTTCGATGTGGAAGTCGAACATGAATTGCTCGCTTTTGTCGCAGTTGTTGAGTTCGTTTGACGAAGAGAGATGAGGAGTCTGGATGTCTGTTTGAGGCGACATGTCGTGTTGTGGGTATGAACCTGAAACATGAAATTACATGTATTTATTTATTTAACCCTTTCACCCCTAAGAAACTGGAATGGACATTCCCATGTACTTTGTCAAACTATTCCAATCATCAGGTATTGTTTTTAGAAATAAGAAAATATCCATAACTGGTGCAGATCCTGATGAGGCGGCTAGTTATGAGCCGGCTCTCTGGATATACACTGTTTGCAAACATTATGATGGAGGTCTGTAGTGTTGTAAGGGTTAACCCTTACTGCGCTGAATAAATTTTTGTCGTCTGCTGGAAATGTTTTATTTTCAATATTTCTCGATAAAAACCTGTTTTGACAGCGCATGAGAATCGTCTCCACTGAAGACGATTCTCATGTGCTGCCAAAACAGGTTTTTTGTTAAGAATTAAGGCAAAAATTAAAAACAGCAGACAACAATTTTCGTCTCCTGCGTAATGAGGGTTAATGGTGTTTAATGGCCTGTCAACAGCTACGGTAATTTTAGGCCGGGTTAACAGGGTCGAAATCCATATTTGGATTTTGGAAAATCCCAAACTCGGAACTGAATATTTACAGGAAAAACATATATTCAGCCCTGAAATTTGAATAACGTGATCTGGTATCAGGCCCTCAATTAAACTCAATTTAAGATAATCAGATTATAAAACTTTATGAGCATAACACTCTATTCATATACTCGAAATCAGGAAGTTTGATTGGTCGAGGCTGAGCTGTGATTAGTCTCGGCCAATCAAACTGGCAGATTTCGAGAATAAATGTTGAGAACATACTCAAATTTTTTATACCGTTAAACCCAAGACTGATGTTGAGTACATATGAGACAAGCCATGTGCTTTTGTACCCAAGAATATGTGCAATTTTTCATGAACAATAATTACAAAATGTCGACTATATCTATAAAAGTTCAGAGCAATTTCGTAAACTTTCGAAGTAAATTAAAGAAAAATATCACAGTTTCAGTGAATATATTTCACGAAAAATTGCACATCTACTTTAGTAGGTACAAAATTACTGGCAAACAGTATTCCCACAACATGTACAGGTATGGAGAAAAATAAGGTTTCTTACCAATGTAGAAGAGACCAGGCTTAACAGTCACTGCCTCTGGTGACACTTGTGAAATAGTCCCGCCCATTTGTGTTATCTCAGTATCTGATTCGCCAATTTTGAATATCGGTGTTGGTTTTGATTGGCCCACACTGAATTCTGAACTTGATTGGCTAACAGCAAAATTCGCCGAAGAATCTGATAGGCTGGCTGGAAAGTCAATTGGTGATTGGCCAGTCTGGTTAATGGTTGATACTGGTTGGATAGTTTCTTGCTGCTTCATATCAACTTCATCTTCTGATTGAATATTACTGACAATGGGCAGGGTCTCAGTGTTAAAGTCTAAGTCCTCTAATTGGTTAGCTGTGACAGTAGGCGGAGTTTGCATTTGAACTTGACTGCTAATGGTTGTAGCGGAACTGTCTGATTCGTCAATTCTTAATATGGCCGGAATCTGGTTAAAGTGGAGAATGGGAAGTGGGAGCATGCCAATTCCTCGTAATGTCTTCGGCCGTTGTGGAATGGTGATTGGTTTACTGGCATCCACTGTGTCGCTATCCAGTAGTTTAACTGTGTCGTTGTCATCTTCAGAAATCTCGGACTCCTAAATACAAATTATATTTGTTAGTAGCACATGACATTCTGACAGAACATTTTAAGTAATTTCTTTATTTCTCATCAGAAATATATGTGGTGAAGAACATTTGAACCGTTTCATCGAGTTTCAATCGAGTGGTCACAACATATACTTTAGTTGAAAAATAAAAAGAAAGAAAATAAAATATTTAAAAACTTGCATATGCCTAAAAAGGTATTCCAAATATATTAATGGGTCATTTATAAATTAGTACATAGAAAAATAAGAGGAATATACTGAGCATGAACATGAATATCAAGTGTTGATATATGTATTTTCTCTGTCCTTATGTATAGTATTTGTCCAAAAATTGGCAATGAAGTGAATATGTAAATAGGGAAAATTAATTCAAGTGAAAATAACCATTATCAGTAGATGTGATTATCATTATCACAAACGTTCAAACGGTGTCTTATGACGAGTGTAATGGAAGTACTTAAGAACACAGCAGCACGATTGTCAACTTGCCAAGGTGTTTGTAGTCATGTTGGCAAAACTTTAACGCAAATTTCTAAGTTTAATATTTGATAATTGGCATGCAGGCTGCATTGGTAGGCTGTAGAATGAAAGTGTGTATGATAATAAACAAGCATATAAGGTTTCAAGTGATCAGAATTATGGTTGAATACATATAAAGTGAATAAAGTAAATAGGTTTCACGTCCCAGCAACAGCTAAGGTCATTTATGGGAGGGACCTCGGTTTCAAGTCTCATCTAAAAAACTAGCAGGATGGAAATACTATGAAAGTATCTTTGATGCCTAAGGCGAGGATTGAACCCACAACATCTGTAGCTGATTTCATCAAAATTACAAAGTATACTTATCTAGCAAAGTATACTTTGAGGGAGTAATCATTTATTTTTCCTGAAATGCATTATTTCATATAGAACTAACAACTGCATATATTTGATGATTAAATGTATGCAGAATTATAATACTGAATTTATTACATTATCACAGCCAAAATGGCTGTGATAATGTAATTAATTCAGTATAATAAAAATTAATAAATTTATTCTTAAATTGAAAATTTCTCCCTCAAAGTATACTTTGCTAGAAAAGTATACTTTGCAATGTTGGTGAAATCGGCTACTGGTATTTAAGTCCAGTGCTCTAACCTCTCGGCCTCAACCCATCCCTGTATAGATATAAGTAATTTAAGACCTTCATTGTATATGTTTGACAGGCAAATGGACAGACAGACAGACTCCTGCATGAATAGGTATTTCTGTTGTATTTTGGGAACCCAACAAGGAGATTCAGAGCTCCAGATAAGTTGCGTATCTAAAGATTATTATACCCCCATATTTCAAATTCAATGCATATTTTACTTTTACAAATGTATTATTGATTTTCTTCCTTTAAAATCAAATAGGGAACAAATGATATGAAATAAAACAAATTAAAAAATTCACTTATTTGAGCTGCAAAATGCTTTTTAAGGGTTAAACAATAAATGTCATTTCTAAAGCAAACCATGCAGAAAAGTAGGTCAATGTCAAATAAGTCATATGCAATACTATGCAGTGATATGAGAATAGTACCATAATTTGGTGAAGTTGTGCAGTACATGTACTGACGGCTGTAGGAGATAAATTGTGCAGAAATGATGACAGAAAGAGATGGTGTTAGACTGTTAGACCTAAAAGCACACGGTAAACACTATATCAATAGTTCAATGCAGGGATTCAGCTGGGGAAAAAAAAAATTGCCACTTCAAAAAATTGGCAATAAAAAATTACAATTTTAGAAGAAAAAAAAAAAAAAAAAAAAAAAACAAATTGCCAATTGCGAAAATGGCGATCGCCAGCGGAATCCCTGCAATGGTTATACAGACAGGCAAAGAAACACAGACAGGGTACCGTAATTACCCTAAATATTTCGACACCATTTGCTTTGGGATAAAATATGTGTTTCCCAAAACAAATTGTATCTAAATAAAGAATTATTGTGATAAACAAGTACAACCATACTAACTGTAAATATTTGGACATTCCTTGCTGTGAGAAATCAATATTAACAAGTGTTGTGTCCGAATATTTAGGAAACCAGTAGCTTTAGTAACGAGCAGCTTACACAAATTTCTAACATTTCAACGAGTAACTTACACAAAGTAGTTTACACAAATTTCTTACATTTCAATGAGTAGTTTACATAATTTTCTTACATTTCAACCAGTAGTTTACACAAATTTCTTACATTTCAACGAGTAGTTTACACAAATTTCTTACATTTCAACATTTCAACCAGTAGTTTACACAAATTTCTTACATTTCAACGAGTAGTTTACACAAATTTCTTACATTTCAACATTTCAACCAGTAGTTTACACAAATTTCTTACATTTCAACCAGCAGCTTACACAAAGTTCTTACATATCAACCAGCAGTTTCCACAAATTTCTTACATATCAACCAGTAGTTTACATAAATTTCTTACATTTCAACCAGTAGCTTACACAAATTTCTTACATATCAACCAGTAGCTTACACAAATTTCTTACATATCAACCAGTAGCGTACACACATTTCTTTCATTTCAACCAGTAGCTTACACAAATTTCTTACATTTCAGCCAGTAATTTACACAATTTTCTTACATTTCAACGAGTATTATACACAAATTTCCTTACATATCAACCAGTAAATTACACAAATTTCTTACATATCAACCTGTAGCTTACACAAATTTCGTACATTTCAACCAGTAGTTTACATAAATTTCTTACATTTCAATGAGTAGCTTACACAAATTTCTTACATATCAACCAGTAGCTTACACAAATTTCTTACATATCAACCAGTAGTTTACATAAATTTCTTACATTTCAACCAGTAGCTTACACAAATTTCGTACATATCAACCAGTAGTTTACATAAATTTCTTACATATCAACCAGTAGCTTACAGAAATTTCTTACATATCAACCAGTAGTTTACATAAATTTCTTACATTTCAACCAGTAGTTTACATAATTTTTTTACATTTCAACCAGTAGCTTACACAAATTTCTTACATATCAACCAGTAGTTTACACAAATTTCTTACATTTCAGCCAGTAGTTTACACAAATTTCTTACTTTTCAACGAGTAGCTTACACAAATTTCTTACATTTCAACCAGTAGTTTACACAAATTTCTTACATTTCAACCAGTAGTTTACACAAATTTCTTACATTTCAACCAGTAGTTTACACAAATTTCTTACTTTTCAACCAGTAGTTTACACAAAGTAGTTTACACAAATTTCTTACATTTCAATGTGTAGTTTACACAAATTTCTTACATTTCTACCAGTAGTTTACACAAATTTCTTACATTTCAACCAGTAGTTTACACAAATTTCTTACTTTTCAACCAGTAGTTTACACAAAGTAGTTTACACAAATTTCTTACATTTCAATGTGTAGTTTACACAAATTTCTTACATTTCTACCAGTAGTTTACACAAATTTCTTACATTTCAACCAGTAGTTTACACAAATTTCTTACATTTCAACCAGTAGTTTACACAAATTTCTTACTTTTCAACCAGTAGTTTACACAAAGTAGTTTACACAAATTTCTTACATTTCAACGAGTAGCTTACACAAATTTCTTACATTTCAACCAGTAGTTTACACAAATTTCTTACATTTCAACCAGTAGTTTACACAAATTTCTTACATTTCAACAAGTAGTTGACACAAATTTCTTACATTTCAACCAGTAGTTTACACAAATTTCTTACTTTTCAACCAGTAGTTTACACAAAGTAGTTTACACAAATTTCTTACATTTCAAGGTGTAGTTTACAAAAATTTCTTACACTTCAACCAGTAGCTTACACAAATTTCTTACATTTCAACCAGTAGTTTACACAAATTTCTTACTTTTCAACGAGTAGCTTACACAAATTTCTTACATTTCAACCAGTAGTTTACACAAATTTCTTACATTTCAGCCAGTAGTTTACACAAATTTCTTACTTTTCAACGAGTAGCTTACACAAATTTCTTACATTTCAACCATTAGTTTACACAAATTTCTTACATTTCAGCCAGTAGTTTACACAAATTTCTTACTTTTCAACCAGTAGTTTACACAAAGTAGTTTACACAAATTTCTTACATTTCAATGTGTAGTTTACACAAATTTCTTACATTTCAACCAGTAGTTTACACAAATTTCTTACTTTTCAACCAGTAGTTTACATAAAGTAGTTTACACAAATTTCTTACATTTCAACCAGTAGTTTACACAAATTTCTTACATTTCAGCCAGTAGTTTACACAAATTTCTTACTTTTCAACCAGTAGTTTACACAAAGTAGTTTACACAAATTTCTTACATTTCAATGTGTAGTTTACACAAATTTCTTACATTTCAACCAGTAGTTTACACAAATTTCTTACTTTTCAACCAGTAGTTTACATAAAGTAGTTTACACAAATTTCTTACATTTCAACCAGTAGTTTACACAAATTTATTACTTTTCAACCGGTAGTTTACACAAAGTAGTTTGACAAATTTCTTACATTTCAATGTGTAGTTTAAAAAAATTTCTTACACTTCAACCAGTAGCTTACACAAATTTATTACATTTCAACCAGTAGTTTACACAAATTGCTTACATATCAACCAGTAGTTTACATACATTTCTTACATTTCAACCAGTAGCTTACACAAATTTCTAACATTTCAGCCAGTAGCTTACACAAATTTCTTACATTTCAGCCAGTAGCTTACACAAATTTCTTACATTTCAGCCAGTAGCTTACACAATTTCTTACTTTGTTTCAACAGTAGTTTACACAATTTCGAAATATTCTTTTTACATTTCAAAACCATAGCAAATTACACAAATTTCTACATTTCAGCCAGTAGCTTACACATTTCAATTTCTTACATTTTCAACCAGTATTTTACACAAATTTCTTACAATTCAACCAGTAGCTTACACAAATTTCTTACATTTCTAGCCTTAGTTTCACGTGTTTACACAAATTTCCTACATTTCAGCCAGTAGTTTTACATTTCTTACATTTCAACCAGAGTTTTACAAATTTCTTACATTTAGCCAGTAGTTTACACAAATTTCTTACATTTCAACGTAGTAGCTTACACAAATTTCTTACATTTTCAACCGTAGCTTAGTACAAAATTCCTTACATTCAAACCAGTGCTTACATTTCTTATTTCTGCCAGAGTAGTTTACACAAATTTCTTACATTTCAACGGTGTTACACAAATTTCTTACATTTTCAACAGTAGCTTACACAAATTTCTTACACCAGTTTCACAAATTTCACAGTAGTTTAGTAGTTACACAAATTTCTTACATTTCAACCAGCAGCTTACACAAATTTCTTACATTTCAGCCAGTAGTTTACACAATTTTCTTACATTTCAGACATTAATTTACACAATTTTCTTACATTTCAACGAGTATTATACACAAATTTCCTTACATATTAACCAGTAAATTACACAAATTTCCTATATTTCAACCAGTAGTTTACACAAATATAACCACAGTAGCAGGAGTTTACCATATTTGGATAAAAAATTTCAGAAATGTCCCAATGACATGTTTCCTTTGACCAATCAAATCACTTTCTCAGATACACCCTTTTACAAGACAGTCAACTATTTCAACTAGTAGTTTACACAAATTTCTTACATTTCAACCAGTAGATTGCGCAAATTTAACTCTGCACGGTAGCGGAGAAAATAACACCCAACAAAATATTAGTATTTTTTTACAATTTCTCTGTAAATATGTCTTGGAATTTCATTAGAATTGAGTCCTGCAGACTAAATTCTAATGAAAATCCGAGAGATGTTCATGATATCTAAAGGGAGAAATAAAAGAAAATGGAATTAATTTTCGTCTTTTAGTTTTTATCTATTTATAGCCAGTAAGTTTCCCAGCATGCAAAGAGTTAACAATGAATTACACGACTCGGTTCTGTATATCGGTGGTGGTGTACACCGCATTGTGTTTCCCATATATGAGACACGCCATGTGATTTTGTACCTTAGAACATCTTTCAACATAATTTACGAAAAATGTCAGTTTCTGTAAATATATGTCCTGAAAAATCGCCATGTCCTTAGGAACAAAATCGCATTTCGTGTCTCATATGGAGAAATGTCAGTAATGTCACAATGACATGTTTCCTTCCATCAATCAAATAATGTTCTCGTTCACGCACTCAGAATCATGAGACAAGTACAGTCGCCTTCACTTAGGCCTACCTCTGGAAACTGATTAACATCTCAACAGTTTAATCTTTATTCGCTTTCTTTTTCAGAGCTCCCGATAAGCTTTGTGTCTAAAGAATATTGTACCTCCTGATTTCAAATAAAAAGCGTATTTTATTTTCACAAATGGATTATTGAATTTCTTCGTTATTAAATAGGGAACAAATGATAAAAAAAAAACCCATAAAACAAATTTAAACATATACTTATTTGAGTGTATTATCACTTATGTATACTGTAAATAAAGTTGAAAAGTTACTTAGTTGAGCTGCAAACACTGTTCGCTTTTTGCAGCTCAACTAAGTGAATTTTCAACTTTATTACAGTATTTTCACTACTCATTTTGAAAATAAATGTGTATTTTGCATTTGTACAAGTTTAACATCATAGAAATATGGTGCAAAATGGCACAAGATCATCATTTTACAACTAGCTATTACCCGACATCATCCATATACTAGTATAACATATCCAAAAGAAATGAGTAGAAATTTGTTAATACATATATCTTGGCAATTTCTGGAGCGATTTTCAAAATGTAACTTTTGTTTCCTTAGGTCATTACTAATCCCTATGACTATGTTTCGGAGGTGATTTCCAAAATGTTTGTTTTCGACTCAGTCTCGACCCGCCACCATTATATTATTCCAGCCATATTGACGGGCCTGACAGGTAATATGGGCTCAAATCAAAAGGTGAACAAATTTTCTGCGGTATGACAATACAATATACAACAGTTTCTGCAGTTCTAGACACAACTGTCAAGTGAACAATAAAAGGCACTGGCTATTAATATTTTTATGCTAGTCATGCTCAGTGGTTTGGTCTTTTTTCTACAAGATAAACATGGCTTGGCAGCACGTTAGAATTGTTTCAATTGGAAACAATAATTGAAACAATTCTAAAGTGCCGCCAAACTATGTTTTTGTTGATAAAAATGGAAACAAGAGTTGTCAGAAGACAAAGAAGCTCGCCTGTTGGCAGCCTTCACTCAAACTTGGAACAGTTGCATAAAAAACATGAATATTATATAACTTGACCTTGGGTTAAGGGGCGTGCGGTGGACCTTGACATTGGGGTCAGTGGTGCAAGGTGGGTCGTGGGTTTGCTATAGCATAATATAGCATATTAAGATGAATGCATGTTTGAAATATCAATGCATTCCCTGAAAACAGAAGTAAAACAAAATTTAACCCAAACTTAAGTTTATGAACGCACTAAGTTGTTGATTTTCTACAGCATGATAGCTATTCACATGAGGAATGCATGTATGAATGTGCTAAGTTTGTGACCTTGACCTTTAGGAAAGGGGTGGGGGTGGGTCATGGATTTGCTGCAGCACAATAGAGGATCATCAGATGAATGCATGTATGAAATATCAAAGCGTTCCCTGTAAAGAAAAAGAAGTTACACAACATTTACCCCAACATTAAGTTTATGAACATGCTAAGTATGTGACCTTGACCTTGGGGTAAGGGTCGGGTGGTGAGTTGTAGATTTGCTACAGCATGATAGAGGGTCATCTGAGGAATGTATGTATGAAATATGAAGGCGTTCCATGAAAGGAAACAGATGTTATACAACATTTACTCCAACGTTAAGTTTATGAATGTGCTAAGTTTGTGACCTTGACCTTGGGGAAAAGGGTGGGGGGTGGGTCATGAATTTGCTATAGCATGATAAGAGTATCATCAGATGAATGCATGTATGAAATATCAAGGCGTTCCCTGTAAAGAAACAGAAGTTATAAAAAGACATTTACTCCAACATTATGTTTATGATGTTGATCTTGGGGAAAGGGGTGAGGGGGGGCGGGGGTCATGGATTTGCTGTAGCACAATAGAGGATCATCAGATGAATGCATGTATGAAATATCAACGCGTTCCATGAAAGGAATACAGATGTTATAAGACATTTACCCCAACGTTAAGTTTATGAATGTGCTAAGTTTGTGACCTTGACCTTGGGGTAAGGGGTGGGTCATGGATTTGCTATAGTACAATAGAGTATCATCGATGAATGCATGTATGAAATATGAAGGCGTTCCATGAAAGGAAACAGATGTTATTAAACAACGTTAAGTTTATGAATGTGCTAGGTTTATGACCTTGACCTTGGGGTAAGGGTTGGGTGGGTGGTGAGTCATGGATTTGCTACAGCATGATAGAGGGTCATCTGAGGAATGCATGTATGAAATATTAAGATTTTATAAGACATTTACCCCAATGTTAAGTTTATGAATGTGCTAAGTTTGTGACCTTGACCTTGGGGTAAGGGATGGGCGGTGGGTCATGGATTTGCTATAGCATGATAGGCTATCATCAGATGAATCCATGTTTGAAATATGAAGGCGTTTCCCTGTAAATATACAGAAGTTACACAACATTTACCCCAACATTAAGTTTATGAACATGCTAAGTTTGTGACCTTGACCTTGAGGTAAGGGTTGGGTGGTGGATCGTGGATTTGCTACAGCATGATAGAGGGTCATCAGATGAATGCATGTATGAAATATGAAGGCATTCCCTGTAAATAAACAGAAGTTACACAACATTTACCCCAACGTTAAGTTTATGAACATGCTAAGTTTGTGACCTTGATGTTAGGGGTAAGGGTTGGGTGGTGGGTCGTGGATTTGCTACAGCATGATAGAGGGTTATCTGATGAATGCATGTATGAAATATCAAGGTGTTCCATGAAAGGAAACAGATGTTATAAGAAATTTACCCCAACGTTAAGTTTATGAATGTGCTAAGTTTGTGACCTTGACCTTGAGGTAAGGGTTGGGTGGTGGGTCATGGATTTGCTACAGCATCATAGAGGGTCATCTGAGGAATGCATGTATGAAACTAGATTTGTCAGTAAGCGGGGGCTTACGGAATACCCCCCCGCGTCAGCCCTGACCTAGAATGAATTCCAGCTCGCATACTATCATTTTCAGATAAAAGACTATGTCAGCACATATGGAGAGTGCGAACTAGACATTCTAAGTCCTTGACCCCTGGCATAAATGGGGGTCGTAGGTTTGTTGCAGAATGATGTATGAGTGTCAGAGAGGGCCGGGTAAAATATCACTGCATTCCGCAAAGGGAAAGAGAAGTTCTAAGGAAATTTACATTTGTTAAGTTTTAGTTTTTTTCTAAGTTTATAAGTCCGTGACCTTGAGCCCTGGCATAAATGGGGGTCGTAGGTTTGTTGCAGAATGATGTATGAGTGTCAGAGAAGGGGCGGGTAAAATATGAAAGATTTCTGCAAAGGGAAAGAGAAGTTAAAAGGAAATTTACAATTGTTAAGTTTTGTGACGGACGAAACACGGAAACAAGGTAGGACGGATGGACGGACGGACGTACAAGGTGACTCCAGTATACTTCGTTGTGGGGGGGGGGGGGGGGGGGGGGGGGATAATTACAAGGTGTTCCATGAATGGAAATAGAAGTTATAGACATTTACCCCAACTTTAAGTTTGTGGGGTATGCCATAAGCTCTTCTGTACTTCATGCAGGTGAGCTAAAAATTAATTTTCGTTATTGGGTTTTCTTTGCCAATGTAAGAGATCATTCATGACAGCAATTACATTTAACACTATAACAGAGCTCCAGCTAAGGTGCGTAATTTGACCAAATTTTCCGGAAAATGGCACGAAAAATGGCAAGTTCGGATTGCTTGAGAATCGTCTAATAGAGATGATTCTAAAGCACTCCCAACTTACCAATTTTGGCGAAGAAATAACGAAAGTCTCAAAAAGTTGATCAAATTACGCACCTTAACTGGAGCTCTGTATAATATTGTAAATTAAACTGAACTAGATTGGTCAGTAAGCGAGGCTTACAGAATACACCCCTAAAATATGTAAAGATTTCCAAGTGTGTGGGCTTGTGACCTTGACTCTGAGCTTAGCGGGAGCGGCATGAATGTGAATTTGTCACAGGGTGGTAGAGGTCCATTGGAGTAATGCGTGTGTGAAATGTGAAGCAGATCCGAGCAAGGAAATATAACCAATTTCTCTGATGTTAAGTTTTGTGAAGAGACTAAGTATGTGACCTCGAGATCAGCATGATAATGTGTCACAGCATGATAGTAGAGCCTTAGAGGAATGCATGCATGACATATTATGAATTTTCGATGAAAGAAATATAAGTTATAACATATTTCTCTGATGTTAAGTTTTGTAAAGAGACTAAGTATGTGTCCTTGACATAGGGATCAGCGGGGGTTGGACGGTTGTACAACCTTAGAGGAATGCACAAGTGAAATATTAAGAATTTTCAAAGCAGGAAATGGAAGTTATAACTTATTTCTCTGATGTTAAGTTTTGTAAAGAGACTAAGTATTTGACCTTGACCTTGTGATCAGCAGGGGTTGGACGGTCGTGTATTTGGCACAGTATGGTAGTAGAGCCTTACAGGATTGCATGTGTGAAATATAAAGCATTTTAGATGAAGGAAATAGAAGTTATAACAATATTTCTCTGATGTTAAGTTTTGTAAAGAGACTAAGTATTTGACCTTGGGATCAGCGGGTATTGGACGGTCGTGGATTTAGCACAGCATGGTAGTAGAGCCTTACAGGAATGCATGTGTGCAATATTAAGCATTTTAGATGAAGGAAATAGAACATTACGCAAACACGTCTTATTTGGAATTAATAAATCAGTGAACTACTTTCGGCAAGGGAGATAATCAATATCACGCGAACTATTTTCATACGAGCCAAGCGGATTGTTCTGTTTATTAGTATATATAGTTTTAATCTATCTCCTGTGATATATAATGATACATTACTTTGTTATGTTATGGGTACTAATACATGTTGTTTCAATAGTGTATCTCTGTAACGGTATCGTTGTAGATGGGAGTCGCAAATAATTTAATAATTATTACGTTGAAATGGTTGCGTAATACTGATAGCACTTCTGTATAAACATAATCGTTATAAATGGCGCAATAGTCGTGAGGTTAAGGTCGCCGACTTCTATGATTCGATTACCGATTACCGAAAGGGTCGGGGGTTCAAACCTCGACTTGGTATATTTCCTTTTTTTCCATATATATTATTTTTGTGATTTTAATATTTTCACAACTTTATGATTTTAATAAAAATAGCTATAAATTGATAGAAACTTACCAACGATGAAAGTGTCTGTCTTTCAGTAATATATACACAGACAGTTTGTTACTGTTTTTTTTAAGTTAAGTAAAATATACACAGACAGTTTGTTACTGTTTTTTTAAGTTTGAAGTACTGTCTATACCATATAATGTTTTACTGTCCCAAAATCTATGGCTGTCACAATTAATTAATTTTCGGACAGCAAACATTTTTTTTATTAATTTGAAATAATTATTGTCCTCCATCTGATCACAACACTGTTCGAACTGCGCATGTGGCTACCACGACCAGAATTCACTGGCTGCAAACACAGTAGCCTTAGGCGTCTATTTATTAAATTATTATTTTTTTATTTTATTTGAATTCCGCGTGAACGCTGCATTTTGTGTCAACACCATTTACAGAAAATATTGGTGATTTTCTAAACGAATATCGGAGAAATGCGGCTATATATTTTGTGTAAATTTTCAACACCATTTACGGAAAATAATTACTGATTTTTTAAAACAATATCGGCACAACTAAATACGGTGATAGAATTTTTGTCAACTTTTCAACACCATTTACGGAAAATATTACTGATTTTCTAAAAACAATATCGGCGAAGGTGTACTGAACTACTCTTTTTTTTAAATAACCAGCCGTCTAATAGATCTGTGTATAATAGAGAGTATATCGTTAATTGTCATGTTGTCTCCGACAGTGAGGTGTTGCGGCACACATCAACACGACACGTCAATTTCAAAACATTGCCTCCAGGCTACAGCTGTGTGGTCAGATCAACACTCGATTGTGCATTATCGATTTTTTCCCCACACAAAGCGACGTGTATTTACAACTAGATCTGTGTAATGTGTCGGGTGTAGCCAAAGACCATACATAAATTCGTAATTAGTCACAGATGTAGCCTTAAAATATAATCGATTTCCTTAAATTACGTCCGCAAGTTGACAGATATTTTAGAGCAGACGTCATCGTAATTTGCCGTTATTTATTTCCAAAATTAGCTATATATTCTGTAAATGGCGTTGAAAGTTGACAATAAATTAAGACCAGATCAGTACGTTAAATCGCTATCGACGACAACTGACGATCAGATGAGAGAGTAATACCATTCACGCGTATCCAATGTTAAATATACATCGTTATTTTTTATGACTTTCGTAGTTTTTACCGAGAAATTCAAACCGTTTCCAATTATTGGGGAACATAATATTATGATTAGCACACCGTTTCACTAAGCAGCGGCTACTCAGGGAATGGGATCACACGGTCTATTGTTTACACTGGATTAATGGCGTCCCCAATGAGGTCTCGGGTAAATCTTATTTTTCAATAATACGACTGTGGTTTCTTCCTTTTAGTGATGACCATGTTCCAGCCGTTAACACTTTATTTAGCAGCATTACTTATGTAGTTAGTCTGAGCATTCTGCAGAGAAATTTGAATTGGACGGAATCGAGCGTTGTTTAAACTTAGTCCAGTTCATATGCACAAGTCAAAATATGAACTGAAAATGGCGCTTTGCGTGACAGAAATCCGTACGCGGACGAATAAAAAATTGTTATAAATATCACATATAGCGAAACAAAGGTAGCATCTACTGTTTTAATAATATGCATACATATTGTAATTAATGTTTAATAGTGATATACTTATGAATAATATACGATACTATGGTTTATACTCCAGCACTATGTTTTAAGGCTGTGTGATTTGCCTCAATATAAGCTGGATTAATTAATACTTATATTCATGCGCTTCATGAGAAATCAATACATTTAAAATATACAAATATTACTTAAAGGGGTATCGATATGATACATTTTAATAATATAAATATTGAAAATACACATTACAATCGCTTACAGCATAAGTTATTGATCGAAAATAGTCACTGCATCGTGACCTATTTGACCGCATTACCTATTGCGCGGGTACCTCATCATACCCTCTGTTTACATAGCTAACTGGGGGTATAGTGAGGTATGTTCGCTAATACAATGTTTGCGTAATGAGTTATACCAATATGTCTCCGATGTTAAGTTTTGTAAACAGACTAAGTATTTGACCTTGACCTTGGGATCAGCGGGGGTTGGACGGTCGTGGATTTGGCACAGCATGGTAGTAGAGCCTTACAGGAATGCATGTGTGAAATATTAAGCATTTTAGATGAAGTAAAAATTATAACAATATTTCTCTGATGTTAAGTTTACAGACGGACGGACAGATGGACGGACGGACAACCTGACTCCAGTATACCCCCCCCACAACTCCCCCATAACTAGATCGAAAGTTTCCAACTTCGAACAAGACTTTGATGCACATTCATGGAAGTAGGAAAAAAGAAATTTTACAACAGAAATGCACATGTGGTACCAATAGATACTGAAAACAAGAGGGCCATGATGGCCCTAATTCGCTCACCTGACTCCATGAACACCAGAGGAGAATGTGACATTGAGTTCATGTTTTAAAAAAATTTGTGCTATTTTTAGATGGCGGTCATCTTGGATTAAGCGATGACTCTCATTTTACAAAATCTGAAAATGCTTCACCCAGCATCGGCCATGTGGTTCCTGAGAAAAAGACGTTAAAAATCTTGAATAAATGGACCTTTTGGTGGCCATCATGGATGACATAATCATCCGATTCCGACAAATATTGCACCAGAGTGATCGCCTCATTGATACCTTCAATTTGATATATGAAATGACCATATTCAGTCAAAAATAAAATTTGACCCCAATTTGACCCCACGGGCCACGCCCATTTTTGACCCCGGGGTCACCATTTTAACAAATTTCAAAGAGCAATGTACATCGATCATTCCTACCAAGTTTCGTCGAAATCCGGCTAGCGGTTCATGAGAAGAAGATTTTTTAAGAATTTATGCTATTTTTAGAAGGTGGCCATCTTGGATTAGCGATGACCTCCATTTTAACAAATCTGAAAAGGCTTCACCCATGGACCATAACTTTTAAGTTTGGCTACCATGGGCCAAGCGGTTCATGTGAAGAAGAATTTTGAAATCTCTAATAAAAGAACGACCTTTTGACATTTCGGCGGCCATCTTGGATGACATAACAATCCGATTTGGACAAAAAAAAAATGTACCAGAGTGATCGCCTCATTGATACCTTCGATTTAATATATAACATGACCATATTCGGTCAAAAATAAAATTTGACCCCACGGGCCACGCCCATTTTTGACCCCGGGGTCACCATTTTAACAACTTTGAAAGTGCATTGTACATCGATCATTCCTACCAAGTTTCGTCGAAATCCGGCTAGCTTCATGAGAAGAGCTATTTTTAGACGGCCGCCATCTTGGATTAGCGATGACCTCCATTTTAACAAATCTGAAAAGGCTTCACACATGGACCATAACTTTTAAGTTTGGCTACCATGGGCCAAGCGGTTCATGTGAAGAAGAATTTTGAAATCTCTAATAAAAGAACGACCTTTTGACCTTTCGGCGGCCATTTTGGATGACATAACAATCCGATTTTGACAGAAAATGCACCAGAGTGATCGCTTCATTGATACCTTCAATTTGATATATGACATGACCATATTCGGTCAAAAATAAAATTTGACTGCAATTTGACCCCACGGGCCACGCCCATTTTTGACCCCGGGGTCACCATTTTAACAACTTTGAAAGAGCAATGTACATCGATCATTCCTACCAAGTTTCGTCGAAATCCAGCAAGCGGTTCATGAGAAGAAGATTTTTTAAGAATTTATGCTATTTTTATACGGCGGCCATCTTGGATTAGCGATGACCTCCATTTTAACAAATCTGAAAAGGCTTCACCCATGGACCATAACTTTTAAGTTTGGCTACCATGGGCCAAGCGGTTCATGTGAAGAAGAATTTTGAAATCTCTAATAAAAGAACGACCTTTTGACCTTTCGGCGGCCATCTTGGATGACATAACAATCAGATTTCGACAAAAAATGCACCAGAGTGATCGCCTCATTGATACCTTCAATTTGATATATGAAATGACCATATTCAGTCAAAAATAAAATTTGACCCCAATTTGACCCCACAGGCCACGCCCATTTTTAACCCCAGGGTCACCATTTTAACAACTTTGAAAGAGCAATGTACATCGATCATTCCTACCCAGTTTTGTCGAAATCCGGTTGGCGGTTCTTGAGAAGAAGATTTTTTAAGAATTTGTGCTATTTTTAGACGGCGGCCATCTTGGATTACGTAATGACGTCATTTTAACAATTTTGTAATCCCCTACCTAAGGACCATGACCATGAAGTTTGGTGACTATAGGCCCAATGGTTACCGAGGAGAAGACATTTGAAAATGTTCACGGACGACGACGACGGACGAGGACGGGACGACGGGACGACGTCGACGACGGACGACGACGGACGACGGACGACGACGGACGACGGACACATTGCGGTAACAATAGCTCACATGAGCTTCGCTCAGGTGAGCTAAAAACAATAGATACTGAAAAAAACAATAGATACTGAAAAAAACCATGCTACAGAAAGAAATTAATTAATTTGCAGATTCTCATCCCACCCTGTCACACAGGTGAAAGGTTCAAACCTGCAACATAACAAATGCCCTTTGAAAAAATAATATTACCCCACAAACCTGTTGTCGCATTAAGTATTACATGTAATTAATTTTTTTCAATGGGCATTTTTTACGTCACAGGTCTGAATCGTCCACCTGTGACCTGTTCCTCAAATAAACTATTAGATTATGTTTAAGCATATAATTTCAAGACCCAGTTTCTGTAAACAATAAAAGACTCTCACAGAGCCATATTATATCCCGGAAGTTGGATGTGAATCTGCAAATTCAATGTTAAAATGCTGGATGACAATGCTGTTGTCTGTAGCCAACTTCACCAACTTTGCAAAGTATACTTTTCTAGCAAAGTATACTTTGAGGGAGTAATCATTTATTTTTTATATTATACTGAATTTATTACATTATCACAGCCAAAATGGCTGTGATAATGTAATAAATTCAGTAAATAAAAATTAATAAATTTATCCTAAAATTGAAAATTTCTCCCTACATTTCTCAATAAATCATGACTGGCTGGACAAGAATACAGTTCCATCAATAATAGTGATTCTCAGATTATTTGTTTTTATTGAAATTTTCAGGAATGTTTTTATGTAGACAATGAAGGAAATTTACCAATTTAAGAAATATTTTGGTCATTTTCAGCGAGTAATTTAAGTTAAATTTCTTTCAATGAAATCACTGATGGTATCGTCTTCCCTGTTTTTGGATAACTTCTGAATTTTCACAAAACACCCCTTTTTTGATTAATGGAGGTCTGAAGATTCACATGGAAGAGTCCATCTTAGATAAGCATGTTAATTATGGGTGAAAGGGTTAAAATACGACATCGAAAGCTGCAGACAAAAGTATTTGGTTCCAGCAATATAAAAGTTAAATGAGAAAATATGGATAAGGATAATGTTTGCACTGATTGATTGGTTGGTTGGTTGATTGATTGGTTGATTGATTGATTGGGGTTTTACATCTGTTCAACAGCTAGGTCATATACAGACAGAAGTAGACCTGCATGGGAGAGCAATGTATATTACAGCACTAACATAGAAAATAAAAAAATAGCACTGAAAGACAGTATCCTGATCTAGTGTCAGGCTCCATTCCTACACTGGATCACTTGGCCCGGAATTTGAATCCTAGTAAAATTCATCATTTGATATAAATAGAGGATCTTACATGAGTGATGATTTAATATGAAATTTATTAAACAAGTTTACTGCTTTCATAAGTAATGCGGCATATGAAATCAGCAAACATGTTTAATAAATATCATATTATATCAACACAAATGTTAGATTCTATTTATTGCATAAGCTAAGAAGCATTAATTGAAGCTGTAAGGATCACGGAGCCTGTTTTCTGTAGCGGGCTCATGTGCATATTTATTACACTAGTGTATTATGATTTTTATTACACTGTGTTATCACAGTGTGAAAGCAAATTTTATGCAAATATATTTTGTATTTACAAAAGTATGATTGCATCAATTCTACATACACACAAGAGATAGGACATATGTTCTCATTTAACAATCTGTTCTCATTTAACAATCTGGGCCCGGTTGCTCAAAACCTCTGTTAGCTTAACAGACTGTTAAATCCTTAGCATTGCTAAGGATTTAACAATGCTAAGGATTTAACAGTTTGTTAAGCTAACAGAAGCTTTGAGCAACCGGGCCCAGTAAATCATATCGTATACTCTGAAAGGACAAACAAATGCTAGATAGAGGAAACCAAATGACACACATCAACAATACTTACAAGAGAGGAATATCCCTAAAATAGCAATAATGAAAGAAAATGTTCTCTATTTTCGCAATTGGAATAGTTTTGTCAATTATGTTACAAAATTGGATATACCCCGACAAAACAAAATGACCAGATGGCCGTGGCCCACCAGTCGAGCTCATCAAGGCAGTTGATACTCATGTTGAAAGTCAAAGGGAAAGTGAATGGGTATAACATCCCAGCAACAGCTAAGGTCATATAGAGACGGGACTAAAGTCTCATCCGACAGACCAGTGGGATGGAAATACTATGAAGTATTTTTCACACCCAGGTTGAGGATTGAACTCGCAACCTCCGGTATTGAAGTCCAATGTCATAGGCCACGGCTCATCAGTATTTTAAAAACATTTAAGATTTCGGACGTACAAACAGATGAAAGCCTGCATAGATGGACACATCACACATAGTACTAATCACACTACTTTTATAATGGGTATACAGGTAACTGCATTCAACTTAAATTGAGTCAATAAATCAATGAGTTTATCAGCCAATCACCAATAATGGCCTATCAGCAGCAAAGGTCATTTCAGGCTGTGTTAATGAGGTAAAATCGCATATTTCACCTGTTGTGAAAGGGGGGACCAGTAAAAGTCAGTTGAATCCGTTCAGTTGAATCAGATTTCATTATAGGAATGAATGAAGTTGAGGACGAGTACCACTATAGGAATGAATGGCCTTTTTGTGGAATTATTTTAACTACGCCTCACGGTTATGGAAAGTAGTTTGGCGTGGGAGTTTACTGGGATATAAATTTTGGACAGAGACTTGCTACGGGCCAATCAAATGTTAGGGAATTGTGTAAATATTTTTGTGCTGGAATTATTGACTGATAAACTGATTGATTTTGAAACAGATTGCTAGATATATAAATTGAATGAGTGATTGAACGATCGATTGATTGATTGGATGGATGGATTTTAACATGTACTTGACTCCTTACCTGGTAACCTTCAAAATCGACCTCCTGAATCACCGGCGATAAAAGCGCAGATTTCGACGGGAAGATCATCGCTTTTTTCTGTTGTTCTTTTTTCTCCTTCAGTTTCTTATTCTTCTCCTTCCGTTTTATTTTTCTCTTTTTCTTTGTTTTTTCTTCTTCCTTGGCTAGGCTCATGAGATTTTTCGAGGAATGGTGTTGTAATGTTCGCAGGGGCATGTGGATATGAGGGAAGGAGGCGCGCCGATGACCTGTGGGAATATATAGAGGATATTCATATTTTTGCAATGAATATGACATATATGTTCATCGAGTGAAATATGGACATTTCACACCACGAGTTGAACATATATGTCATATTCGTTGCAAAAATATGAATATTCTATTTATTATATACCGCTCCATGGAAATTAGCAGTATTTTAGACTGTATACGGTAATGAATGTGTATTTGCAGCCTATTTGCAGTCCGGCACTGCAGGTGCGTGTTATGAATATAGATAGCGGAAGTAGTCGTATTTTCACCGGAAGTTGTTTATTTCATCGATGAGAACATATGACTTTTATTTACATCGTATAACTATGTATTTCATGGGTAGGTATATAATAAATAAAGGATATTCTATCACATGTGAGACACGCCATGTTATTCTGTACCTAAGAAGATGTTTGATTTCTCATTAAAAATGTTTACAGAAACTGTGATATTTTCTGTAATTTGACGTTGAAAGTTGACAAAACTTTAATACCAAATGCAGAATTCTATTTACATTTACAGAAAATATCACAGTGTCTGTAACTAGTTTTCTTAACTGACTGATAAACTGACTAATCAATTGATTGATTGGAAAGATTTCAACATGCACTTATTTCCCTAATGATGCAATGTTCGCAGCGGCATGTGGATATGGGGGAAGGAGGCACGCCGGTCACCTACAAAGATCAAGTGTTTGATTATGATGTCACCCCTATTGACAGGGCCAGTCAATGGATGTGAAAATGAATGGGTTTAACATCCCGGCAACAGCCAAGGTCATTTAGGGACAGGACCCCGGTTTCAAGTCTCATCCAAAAGACCGGTGGGGATGGAAATACTGTGAAAGTATTTTTATACAAGGTTTGAACCCACAACCTCTGGATTGGAAGTCATGTGTTCTAACTCCTAGGCCATAACCCAACCCAAAAAGGCCAGCCAGATTGGATTATGAGACAATTGTATCTTGAGTGACTGACTGATTGCTTTTCATCTTGAACAACATTTCTTCTCACTTCATATCCTATATGTTAGGCATGATCCAATTGGTGCCATAAATTTAACTACAGTGAAACCCTTCTAAACCGGACACCAGGAAAAAATTCTTGGTCATCTCGAGTGATAATGTCTGTTCGTGATTGTACACAACTATGGCTCCGAATGATCAAATGCCTGATTTACAGTGAAACCGCTCTAAGACGGACACCCTGGGGACAGACCTACGGACTTCCCAGGGTTTTCCGGCTTAGAGAGGCTTCACTGTAGTTTGTGGCTTACCAACCAGCCATATCAACCCAAGCAGAGCCTCGAACCTTCGACCTCACAGTAAGCAAGGCGGATGTCTGCACTAGGTCATGGTGGCTGGATTGTATGTCACTGTGACTGGCGGAATGCCGTTTGTGGCATTTGTGTCGAGACGCTCCTGCTATGCGAGCACTTTTGCAGCCAGATACATGTATGTGAATGCAATTGGAGAAATTAGATTTATTGCATTTGTGACCGTGACTGGAGTAATGAGGCTTATGGCATTTGTAGTCAAACCAGCTCATGATACAACCACACTTGCTACCTGGTCATTCATATGAGATATATACTATCTGTTAGATGCATGACAGGTATTTTACAGACTGTATGGCAAAATGTGCAGATCCTGATTAGGGCCCGGTTGTTCAAAACATCAGTTAGCTTAACAGACTGTTAAATCCTTAACTGAATGGTTAAAATCTCTGTTTTAACAGAGATTTTAACCATTCAGTTAAGGATTTAACAGTCCGTTAAGGATTTAACAGTCCGTTAAGCTAACTGGTGTTTTGAACAACTGGGCCCAGACTGTTAACATCAAGAATGGAATGGTGCTTAACAGCCCATAAACACAAAAGAGTATCATTTAGGGCCAAGCAATGTAGATGAAGAACAAAGAGTAAATCAAGAAACCTGACTAAGTGATCTGAGTGAACAATATTTACTTTTGAAGTCATGTTCGTCAAAATATCTGTCCAACATCACGGGTGGTTCGTCTTCGAGTTCGCTCGGTTCTGAGACGAGGGGCGGGGAGCCACCGGATGTCAGGCCCATCAGGTCGAAGCTGAAACAACAGGCAGATTGATTGATTGATTAATTGGTTGCAGAAATGTGGTTCCGGAAATTGTGGTTGAATCTGAAGCAAAGGATTGATTGAAAGATTGATGGATTGGTTGCCACCGGACGTCAGATCCATCAGGTTGAACCTGAAACAACACGGGCCCGTTTCACTAAAGTTTGTACGACTAAAATGTTCGTAAGTGCAAATTTAGGATCATCTGGAAATTTCAATTGATGGATTTGCATATGCAGCCTATGCTCAATAAATGTAAGTCCAATAATTGTTTTCAAGAAAACTGTGTTAATGTGAAATTTACAGACTATCATAATTTTGCACTTACAAACATTTTAGTCGTACAAACTTTAGTACGGGCCCCAGGCTGATTGACTTGATTGGTTAATTGATTTACCAGAGAAATGTGACCTGAAAGAAAAAACTTACTGATTGATTGATTGATTGCTTTATCGATTGCTTTACCGGAGAAATGTGACTGAATCATGAACAGCACAGACTGAAGTTGATCTGGATCTATACTGGTCACAAAAACCTGATAGAACCTGAAAATTATTGATTGATTGATTGCTTTATCAATAGATTTACCGGAGAATGCGACTGAATCGTGAACAGCACAGACCCTGATCAAACTGTGCCTGTGTAGGTTGACCTGGATCTACACTGGTCTCATGCTCGAAATCAGAAAGTTTCATTGGTCAAGGCTGAGCTAAAATTTTGAGAACATGTTCACAAAGTTTTACAATGTCAGGCTCAAATTTACTTGTGCGTACTGCAGCCCGAGATTAGGAGAGACATTTATATACAGCTTGTTAGCACAGGTGGAAGACTCGGACCTCACAGTGACACAAAATAACAAGAGTTGTCAGAAGACAACGAAGCTCGTTAGTTGGCAGCCTTCACTCAAACTTGGCACAGTTGTATAAAAAACATGAATATTATATAACTTGACCTTGGGTGTGTAGTGGACCTTGACATTGGGGTCAGTGGTGGAAGGTGGGTCGTGGATTTGCTATAGCATGATATAGCATATTAAGATGAATGCATGTATGAAATATCAATGCGCTCCTTGAAACCAGAAGTTATACAAAATTTAACCCAACATATTAAGTTTATGAATGCACTAAGTTGGTGATTTTCTACAGCATGATAGCTATTCACATGAGGAATGCATGTATGAATGTGCTAACTTTGTGACCTTGACCTTGGGGAAAGGGGTGGGGGGGGGGTTGGGGGGGGGGGGGTTCATGGATTTGCTGTAGCACAATAGAGGATCATCAGATGAATGCAATTATGAAATATCAAGGTGTTCCCTGTAAAGAAACAGAAGTTATAAAAAGATTTACTCCAACGTTAAGTTTATGATGTTGATCTTGGGGAAAGGGGTCGGGGATGGGACATGGATTTGCTATAGCACGATAGAGTATCATCACATGAATGCATGTATGAAATATCAAGGCGTACCATGAAAGGAAACAGATGTTATAAGACATTTACCCCAACGTTAAGTTTATGAACATGCTAAGTTTGTGACCTTGACCTTGGGGTAAGGGTTGGGTGGTCACCAGGTCGTGGATTTGCTACAGCATGATAGAGGGTCATCTACGGAATGCATGTATGAAATATCAAGGTGTTCCATTAAAGGAAACGGATGTTATAAGACATTTACCCCGTTAAGTTTATGAACATGCTAAGTTTGTGACCTTGACCTTGGGGTAAGGGTTGGGTGGTCACCAGGTCGTGGATTTGCTACAGCATGATAGAGGGTCATCTAAAGAATGCATGTATGAAATATCAAGGTGTTCCATTAAAGGTACATGCCCACTCAGTAAGCCCAAAATGTCATTAATAGGAATTAAATAAGTGTATAACTGTGTCACTATTCCACCAGTTCTAAACGTTACAAGTGCCCGTTATACAGATATAATCATTTAGTAATATTTATTTTACTGATAGTGACGCGCGGTGATATCAGGCTATTTTCATATGCAAATGAGGCATGATATTTTTTAATTATTTATACTAAAGAAATGCGTCACCTGAAAAAATAATATTTTCGACAGATTTTAAAGTATGATCATTGCACATCATAAAATAAATACAGAGATTAAATAGTAATGTCCGTTAACATTTTAAGCAAACACGGTTATCGCCCCTGATATCAGTGTGTAAATTTACGTCTGATATAAAATGTATAATAATGCCAATCAGTACGTGGGATAATGGCGCATGAATGTTTATTTTGCCAGGAAATGTCACAGATGATGTCTCTGATGTAAATAACATTTTGTACCTACTGAGTGGGCATGTACCTTTAAAGGAAACAGATGTTATAAAACATTTACCCCAACGTTAAGTTTATGAATGTGCTAAGTTTGTGACCTTGACCTTGGGGTAAGGGGTAGGCGGTGGGTCATGGATTTGCTATAGCACGATAGAGTATCATCAGATGAATGCATGTATGAAATATCAAGGTATTCCATGAAAGGAAACAGATGTTATAAGACATTTACCCCAACGTTAAGTTTATGAATGTGCTAAGTTTGTGACCTTGCATGACCTTGGGGTAAGGGTTGGGTGGTGGGTCATGGATTTGCTACAGCATGACAGAGGGTCATCTGAGGAATGCATGTATGAAATAACAAGGTGGTCCGTGAAAGGAAACAGAAGTTATAAAACATTTAACCCAACATTAAGTTTGTGGACGCCGACGCCGCCGGGGGTATGCCATAAGCTCTTCTGCACTTCGTGCAGGCGAGCTAAAAATGGCATAGAGCATAGTCCTTGTACAAGACCAAGTGGGTGGGGTAACGGAAATTTTTTAATGGGCATGTTAGTAGCACAACAGGTGTTTCACCAACTGTATGGCGAAGCAAGGAAACCTTGATCTGGAAAATCTTGATCTACACTAGTCACAATACGAATAAGGTCATTTTTTATGGTGACTCGCAATTGCTGTGGTCTATCTGAACCTACAGAACAGACAGCCAACAGAATATACAGGATCCTGATTGTATTTAGACGTTTCCGAGATGACACGCTGTGATTGTATTAAAGGCGGCGAGTTTCAGAAACTGATGAAGCAACGGAATACAAAATAATTCAATTGTATCGTCTCTATCGACCATTGATGGACACCGAAAACCTGAGAAAAATCTTGGGATTTGTTAACAAGGCGGTCACCGGCAATTTCTCTCACATGAAGGTCAATGTGACCCGCTTGACACTGGGTGGTAAGCCATCAATGTGAGGAAGGTGTTGATGAAGTTTCATAAAGATCCGACCAACAAATCAGGAGATAATTGGCAACAGTGTTGCCAATTATCTCCTGATGTGTTGGTTGGATGTCCAATATTGTTGGCAGTTGTGATGATGGCACCTGCGGCAACGACATCTACGCAGGAAATATCACCACCATGTCTCGCTCGCCTCTCACATGGGCAAAAGACATATATGTGACGGTGACAGGAGAAATGGGGCTCCCGATAAATAGCACCCTCCTGTGGCCTGATAACGATCTGTATTGCTTGTTAGAAGCATGTCGGGTGTTTGAGTGATGGAATGGCGAACAGTGCTGATCCTGATCAGACTGTGCAGATGCACAGGCTGATCTGGATCTACACTGGTCGCAAAACCCATAAACCCTATTTCTCCAGTCACAGCCAGAAATGTAAATTGGATATCGGAGACATCATTTGAGACACACAGCCTATAATATGTCATAACAAGTTGAATCCTTCAGGCTGATAAGCTTGATTTAATATTAGGCCAAAGAAAATAATTTGTAGATTCACAAACACAACAAACCTTAAAATGTTGTTGGATTATTTTTTGTATCAGTATTTAGTGTTTTCCCCGGTTTCTCGACCAATGAAATTAATTTGGTCAAAAATAAAAATGTGGTCCAAATTAATGTCTCAAATATGTATTAAGTTAATCATCCGAGAACCAGTGGTCATGCTTTGGTGTCCAAAGTTCATGAGACATGAATTCTGCTACCAAGGCATTTGATACTCAAATGGTTTATTAATGGTCGCAGGATGTATTGATTCCCAGGGTGTTTGTATGTAGTTACAGTCAGCTCATTGTGTTTTTGCAAAAATGTACCACGCCGTCAATGCAATTTAATCCTTTCCACACTGGTCCATCACGGACTCCTGTAGTGGAGCTTCCACGCTGGCTATTGTGGATCCACCTTGGCGCCGTGACTGACTCCACACCAAAGGGTGGACACTAGTGGTAGTGGATGGGCGATTATCGATATCGTAGTCACGGCCGCCCACCACACAGGGTGGTTAACTGTATAATCTAGCTGTGACGATGTTCCACTAGACATGGTGGATATTGCAAACAGTGATAATTTACGTGATGCAGATTAGCCTTTTACCAGTAAAACTAGTTTGTAATCGCAAATATCATAATGAATGTTAATTATAACATAAACTGGCCCAAGCTAATTGAGATGCTTTATTAATCAACATGCTAATGTGCATTATGCATGTAGGCCCGCAAACATGTAACTTAATTGCTATCAACATGCAAACGTCAGTTAAAATCAGTCAATGTTCATGTAATGTTGATTGTCATCCAGGGACCCGTTTCACTAAACTTCGTAAGACTAAAATGTTCATAAGTGCAAAATTACGATAGTCTGTAAATTTCACATTAACACCGTATTCTTGTAAACAATTATTGGATTTACATTTATTGAGCATAGGCTGCATATGCAGCCTATGCTCAATAAATGTAAATCATTCAATTGAAATTTCCAGACGATCCTAAATATGCACTTACGAACATTTTAGTCGTACAAAGTTTAGTGAAACAGGCCCCAGGTGTTTAAGTCCATTGCAAGGTCATTATAAAAAATATCCAACTTAGTCGTCACGAACCCATGACGGAGAAATCAATTATCTATCATAGGCGGCACATATACGCGACAGAATCGGTTGTAGCCGGTGGTGGAACAAACTGTTCCATCACGATAATATCACCGTTCAGCGTGGAATTTCCACTACACAGTGCAGTCGTTATGGCGCCACGCTGGAAGGTGGCCAGCCACTACATAGGGCGGACCGCTAATCACCTTGGACAACATTCCACGTCCGTCTTTCTGAGTGGAATTTTGTAAAACCAAGATGAGCTCACTGTAGATATATAATGAAAACAGCTTGGTATTGTGAGTTTAGATTATGAACAACTCTCAGTTATCCATCATTATACAATGCAACCTTCTCTAGTTTTAATAATTGATTTCACTATACTCCAGAATGCTTCTAAACCTGTAGCTGATTTCATCAAAATTGCAAAGTATACTTTTCTAGCAAAGTATACTTTGAGGGAGTAATCATTTATTTGTCCCCAAATGCATTATTTCATATAGAACTAACGACTGCATATATTTGATGATTAAAAGTATGCAGAATTATTATACTGAATTTTTTACATTATCACAGCCATTTAAAAATTCAGTATAATAAAAATTAATAAATTTATCCTAAAATTGAAAATTTCTCCCTCAAAGTATACTTTGCTAGGTAAGTATACTTTGCAATTTTGATGAAATCGGCTACAGAGGTGACACATCAACCTCCCATGGCCACGGCATTACTAAGTTTCTATAAGTCTTGTTGCCCAAGATGAGATACCGATTTATTAATATTGTTAAATATGTTTAAGTCGCACAAACTTAAATCCGAAGAATGAACAGGGTGACATATGACGTCACAAGGATATGACACACTAATGACGTCAACTACATACATTTTCAATTATTTTTTTTTTTACAGAGTGGACACCACTGCGCGACCATCGATCTCTTATTCTTAAATTGCAAGTATGAATTGTTTCAGCTGATCCATTGTTAATGCTAATACTCTTAGCTATCTGCTCACATACATAAGTATCGTCTACCACTCCAAGTAACAAGTTTTTTTTTATATAAAAGCATTTCTATGCCAGTTTTCTCGCTCACTTCCGCGTCCATGACGCTTGACGCATGCGATGATGATGTCACGTCACGATGACGTCAGATAACATAGTGACATAATATAATGTGACGTCATTGACGAAGTGTCAATATAGCAGTATGCCAAATTTCATTCAGATATTATTATTAACTCACTATATATCAATTTACATATTCGTTTACATTATTTCTTGGATGACCGTCATGTATATGGTATTTAAAATAATTTGACTTTTGGTATATGGGCCACAAGCTTTGGGTGGGTTATAAAATGAATGTATGGATGATGACAAAGCAGCATATTAACCCTTAGACCGCTACTCACAACAATTGTCGTCTGCTGTTGCTTTTATATTTTGCCTTATTTCTCAATAAAAACATGCTTTGACAGCACTTCAGAATCATTTCCAATGGAATGATTCTGAAGTGCTGTCAAAGAATGTTGTAAATTATTCTAAAGTGCTGTGAAAGCATGTTTTGATGATGAAAATTGAAAATAAACAGCAGACGACAAAAAAATTAAGATAGCGGTTTAAGGGTTAAACTTCACATCAAATCCAAGTTATGGTTGCCCAGATATAATGTGTTAAAAACACAGATATTGGACGCACACACGCGTGCACAGACGGATGGTACATACAGCTGAATCTCGTTATCTCGATATCGTTTATCTCGATATACCTGCTTATCTCGATATACGTTCCTGGTCCCGGCAGAATTCCCTATATATATCATATATTTTACTCCTGATAACTCAATATCGGATATGTCGATATATCGGTTTAGTCGAAGTAGAAATCGAGTCCCGATAGTATATGTTACCTTCACATTTGTAGTCTGATATGTCGATGCGAAAATTAAGCGCCCGGCGCCGCCAAGTCTGAATCAGCGCAATTATTTCAGGTAAGTTTTCACACGATTATAGAAACCAAAGACACCGCCGCCGCTAAAATGCGTTTAAAGTTGCATAACCAGTTAATTATATACACTTAAAACCATAATTAATCAATTAAACTTAATGTGATATCAAATAATCTTTTAACAGAAAAATGAATTAAACGGTGTAGCAATAAATCGTATGTTAATTACGAAAACAGCTTAGAATAAACTGAAGCCGCGATTTATGAAAACCCAGAAATAAAGTAAATAGGCATTTCTGAAGCGATTTTGTTCAGATTTTTTTTTCGAGATATTTGGCGAATTGTTATATCGAAGTTCGGATATGTCGATATATTTTCATCAGTCCATTCGACTTCGAGATAACGAGAATGACCTGTATATGTTATTTTTTATCTCTATGTTGAGCTTTCTGCATGCAGACGCGACCAATATTAAAAGCACCCCACATTATTCACTCATTTCCTCTGGCCTAAGAATGTGATTAACATCGGCCCCATACCACGGTCCAGCACAGACAGGCTGCTGAATCAACAATAATATCTTGACAATGATCAGACGCTATGTCAAATTCAATAGCCGTCAACCTGAAACTAAGATATGGAGTACATTTGTCAAAAAATGATATAAAATTATGTTGGTCCATTTCCTTCAAAGAATTATATCACGAGAAATCACTGTAAATCACATACATGGCTGTAACGAGGAAATGGGGCTTATGGCATTTGTTGTAAGTCTAGCACCTGGTCCAGGTGCGGCTCCAGGCTGGCGTATCAGGCGCACGCCCCCTCTAAAATTGGTTGAGTTTAGATTTTAACCTTATTTTTTACTTGGAAAGATCTGATTATTTCCTTATTTCTCACAAAACTGTATGTTGTTACCGCTCAGTTGAACCGTCTTGTCGAGACGGTTCAACTGAGAGGTAACAACATATACTTTTAATGAGAAATAAGACAAGAGGGCCATGATGGCCCCACTAATTCGCTCACCTGACTCCATGAACACCAGAGGAGAATGTGACATTGAGTTCATGTGTCTTCAAAAATTTGTGCTATTTTTAGATGGCGGTCATCTTGGATTAAGCAATGACTCTCATTTTACCAAATCTGAAAATGCTTCACCCAAGGATCTTAACTTCCTATGAAGTTTTGCCAGCATCGGCCATCTGGTTCCTGAGAAAAAGACGTTCAAAATCTTGAATAAATGGACCTTTTGGTGGCCATCATGGAGGACATAATCATCCGATTCCGACAAATATTGCACCAGAGCAATAGCCTCATCGATACCTTCAATTTTATATACGACATGAGCATATTCGGTAAAAATAAAATTTGACCCCAATTTGACCCCACGGGCCACAAGCATTGTAAATCGATCATTCCTACCAAGTTTAGTCGAAATCCGGCCAGCGGTTCATGAGAAGAAGATTTTTTAAGAATTTATGCTATTTTTAGACAGCGGCCATCTTGGATTAGCGATGACCTCCATTTTAACAAATCTGAAAAGGCTTCACCCATGGACCATAACTTTTTAAGTTTGGCTACCATGGGCCAAGCGGTTCATGTGAAGAAGAATTTTGAAATCTCTAATAAAAGAACGACCTTTTGACCTTTCGGTGGCCATCTTGGATGACATAACCATCTGATTTCGACAATAAATGCACCAGAGTGATCACCTCATTGATACCTTCAATTTGATATATGACATGACCATATTCAAAAATAAAAGTTGACCCCAATGTGACCCCACGGGCCACGCCCATTTTTGACCCCGGGGTCACCATTTTAACAACTTTGAAAGAGCATTGTACATCAATCATTCCTACCAAGTTTTGTCGAAACCCGGTTGGCAGTTCTTGAGAAGATTTTTGAAGAATTTGTGCTATTTTTAGATGGCGGCCATCTTGGATTACGTAATGACGTCATTTTAGCAATATTGTAATCCCCCTACCTAAGGACCATGATCATGAAGTTTGGTAACTATAGGCCCAATGGTTACCAAGGAGAAGACGTTTGAAAATGTTCACGGACGACGATGGACGACGACGGACACATTGCGGTAACAATAGCTCACATGAGCGGACACATTGCGGTAACAATAGCTCACATGAGCTTCGCTCAGGTGAGCTAAAAAATGCAGAAAATAATCTTAATTTTATGAAAGTTGACAATCATATTTATTATACCTCATCGTAAATTCGCCGTTTTGCATTGGTCAATTCCCTACCACGTGGTATAAAGCAATTGGTGGTATAAAGCAATTGGCCATGTGTACCCTGAGGGCAACAATGCCATGAGACAATATAATTGTCGACCGTTTCGCCTGAAGATACCCAAAGTCTGGTCACGGAAACTACCGAACATTAATTGGAGTACCTTGTAGCTTATTGCACATCGAAACCGAAAGTACCGAATGAGATGAAAGCAGACGCTGACTGGTACCCCGTTTTATTAGCCCTATAACAGTAAAGCATTGTAAACCGGGCACCAGCTGCGCAGATGTAAACAAAGATGGCGGAAGCCAGTGGAAGCAATGTGTGAAATGTTAGTTATATTCGGTATAATAAAGTAAATGGTGCCCTTGGTTGAGGGGATATTGTGGAGATAATGCTGCGCCTCGGGAGATAATGTTCCCTCGGGGAGATAATCCCCAATATCCCCCTCAACCAAGGTCACCATTTATATAGCGTCTCATTTGAAATCCACGCCCCCTCTAGACATAAATCCTGGATCCGCCCCAGGCTGTGGCCTACTATCAAATTCATTCAACTAGATATGGACATTATACTGTTTGTCAGAAGGTTTGACAGGGGTTTCTGTGACTGACTGGCGAACAGGGCAGACACGGATCGATCAGACTGTGCAGATGCGCAGGCTAGTCTGGGTCTGCATAAGCCATAAGCCCCGTTTCTCCAAGCATGTTATATAAATTAATATACTCAACAGACTGAATGTCGTTTAATGTCTGTTTAACACAAATATGTGGCGGTACAAACCACCAATTGATTAAGTGTTTGAACTGACAACCTGATATTCTGAAATTGTTTTAAATGTTTGCCTAGTACCATCAATGCACATACTTTATTGCTGAAATCATTATTGATAATGTATATTTTTGCATAAAAGTTAAATATTTTGGAGAAAAGCACACTTACATAGCCATTTTATGTAAATGACCAAATGTCCAAATAAACTCAATATCCATCTTCTAAGTGAACGTGGAGCAATAATATTTCAACAATAATAAGTCGACCCAGAATTATGACAACCGCATCTACAGCAGCTGTCCTCTACAGTTTGTGAGTATAAATTAAGATATTCACCCTTCCATCCCTAAGTAACTGAAATGGATGTTGATATGTTAATTTGAGAATCAATCCAATCGTCACAAAATGATTTTCAGACTACCGGGTAGTCCATTTATGAAAATGGGGTGTTTTTGTTCTCAAAAATATGAAAATTACTTGCAAAAAAGTGCAGATCCTGATGAGACGGCTCGTCACGAGCCGGCTCATCTGGATCTACACTGTTTGCCAATACTACTCACTATACAGGCCTGTGGTGTTGAAAGGGTTAACCAATTTAATGACATGCAACAAAAACTATTTTTGTAGACACCAGTTATAATACTATAAATACATGTACACACAATAAACAGGATATATTATGTTTTTTTTTGCACAATTACAAATGTATGTACCGGTAATTTTAATTGCAAATTTAAAGAATTTGAATTTTAAATCCTGCTCCTACAGCAAATAGCATATTTTAATACAGTCCATGACTTTAAAAACACACTTGTATGAAATTTATATGATCATGAGCATGGACTGATTAAATATTTATGCCAACAAAATTAAATGAATGGGGTTTAACGTCCCAGCAACAGCTAAGGTCATATAGGGACGGAACCACAATTTAAAGTCTCATCCGACAGACCAGTGGGATGGAAATACTATGAAAGTATTTTTCATTCCCCAGGGTAGATTTTGAACTCGCAACCGTCAGTATTGAAGTCCAGTAATCTACCCCTGAGCCACAGTCCATTCCAAATGGAAAACAATGTAGACCATGCTCCGACAGTGCGGATGTACACTGAGGCTGATCTCGGTCGATGCTGGCGATCGCCACTTTCGCAATTGGCGATAAAAAATTACAATTTTCGAAAAAAAAATAACAAAAAATAAATAAATAAATAAAATTGTAATTTTTTATCGCCAATTGTTTTTGTTTTTTTTTGAAGTGGCGATTTTTTTATTTTCCCCAGCGGAATCCCTGCTTAAAGGTACATGCCCACTCAGTAGGCACAAAATGTTCTTTAGGCCATTTTTTTTTTTATTTGGTTTACAGATCCGCCGACCCGATTTTTTGGCAATGTGGAAAAAAATTAAATTTTAAATTTCCGATTTTATTTTTAGATTTTTTTACCGCCGATGGAAAAAAAAAAAAAATATTAAAAAAGAATTTGAACGCCCGTACATTGAAGTACAACTGTACAAGAACAGACTATAATATCTACCGACGCGCACTGTTTTGGCTGGGAATTTCACAATCACATTTCTCGTTTTTTTATGTTCTACATTACGCAAACACGTCTTATTTGGAATTAATAAATCACTGAACTACTTTCGGCAAGGGAGATAATCAATATCACGCGAACTATTTTCATACGAGCCAAGCGGATTGTTCTGTTTATGATTAGGATATATAGTTTTAAGCTATCTCCTGTGATATATAATGATACATTACTTTGTTATGTTATGGGTACTAATACATGTTGTTTCAATAGCGTATCTCTGTAACGGTATTGTTGTAGATGAAGTTGTAAATAATTTAATAATTATTACGTTCAAATGGTGGCGTAATACTGATAGCACTTCTGTATAACTGTGATTGTCATAAATGGCGCAACAGTCGTGAGGTTAAGGTCGCCGACTTCAATGATTTAATTATATCTGTCTTTAACTAATATATACACAGACAGTTTGTTACTGATGTTTTAAGTTTAAGTAATATATACACAGACAGTTTGTTACTGTTTTTTTAAGTTTGAGGTACTGTCTATGCTGTCTATACCATATAATGTTTTACTGTCCCAAAATCTTTTTTTTTTGGCTGTCACAATTAATTAATTTTCGGACAGCAAACATTTTTTTATGAATTTGAAATAATTATTGTCCTCCATCTGCTCACAACACTGTTCGAACTGCGCATGTGGCTACCACGACCAGAATTCACTGGCCGCAAGCACAGTAGCCATCGGCGTCTATTTATTAAATTATTATTTTGTATTTTATTTGAATTCCGCGTGAACACTGCATTTTGTGTCAACACCATTTACAGAAAATATTGGTGATTTTCTAAACGAATATCGGAGAAATGCGGCTATATATTTTGTCAATTTTCAACACCATTTACGGAAAAAAAAATACTGATTTTTTAAAACAATATCGGCACAACTAAATACGGTGATAGAATTTTTGTCTACTTTTCAACACCATTTCCGGAAAATATTACTGATTTTCTAAAAACAATATCGGCGAAGGTGTACTGAACTACTCTTTATTTTAAATAACCAGCCGTCTAATAGATCTGTGTATAATCGAGAGTATATCGTTAATTGTCATGTTGTCTCCGACAGTGAGGTGTTGCGGCACACATCACAATTACGCATTATCGATTTTTCCCCACACAAAGCGACGTGTATTTACAACTAGATCTGTGTAATGTGTCGGGTGTAGACAAAGACCATACATAAATTCGTAATTAATCACAGATGTAGCCTTAAAATATAATCGATTTCCTTAAATTACGTCCGCATGTTGACAGATATTTCAGAGCAGACGTCATCGTAATTTGCCGTTATTTATTTCCAAAATTAACCATATATTCTGTAAATGGCGTTGAAAGTTGACAATAAATTAAGACCAGATCAGTATGTTAAATCGCTATCGACGACAACTGACGATCCGATGAGAGAGTAATACCGTTTAAGCGTATCCAATGTTAAATATACATCGTTATTTTTTTATGACTTTCGTAGTTTTTACCAAGAAATTCAAACCGTTTCCAATTATTGGGGAACATAATATCATGATTAGCACATCGTTTCACTAAGCGGGGGCTACTCAGGAAATGGGATCACACGGTCTATTGTTTACACTGGATTAATGGCGGCCTCCATGAGGTCTCAGGTAAATCTTATTTTCAATAATACGACTGTGGTTTCTTCCTTTTAGTGATAACCATGTTCCAGCCGTTAACACTTATTTAGCAACATTACTTAATATGTAGTTAGTCTGAACATTCTGCAGAGAAATCTGAATTGGACGGAATCGAGCGTTGTTTAAACTTAGTCCGGTTCATATATGCACAGGTCAAAATATGAACTGAAAATGGCGCTTTGTGTGACAGAAATGGAAAATTATTTCTAATTTTAGTTTTTATTATTCATACTCACCTGAATGGTTGCAAACTGATAGGTTGCTATGAAATCGTCCTAATAATAAAAATCTGCCTACTCTAATCACTCAAATAACCCACCATAGACCATTCCGCTCTACCCACAGCCAATTGGCTAGTCCGCTATTTAAACTCCTCCTATTATTGTTAGGTATACGGCTACAAGAGTCAATCATTTCTATGTGGAAATGAAACTGCTAGATAAAAATAGCCTGAAGTATACTAAGTAGGGAGAAGATAAAACCATCAAGCGGGGACGGGAGGAGGGTGTACCTTACCATTCAGGTTGAGTATGAATAATAAAACTAAAATTAGAAATAAATTTTCCATTTTTATGTCTTCAAACTAACCTGAATGGTTGCAAGAATTCGTAGTGATGGTGGGAGGTATTCTCACTACTCATACTCGACCGGAATGGTAAGGCAGATTAAAAACCCTCGAAAGAGACAAAATATAAACATAGGCCTAGGTAAAACTTGGTGTTACATATAATGTAAATAACAAAGACTCACCCTAGAAGCCTAGGAGCGCCCAATCCGGCCCCCCCTTTTCTTTTCAAGCGATAGTAGGTGAGGGATGGTTGACGACAATCACCACCACGTTAGTCATGTAGCCTGATACGGAGACTGCGACAGGCTACCCTTGGAAACCCGACGGAGAATGCTCATGGTATAGCTGTGCTGATAGACGAGACCTGGACGGATGCTGTCGTCTGGCACTCACATACAACAAACTCAACCGAGATTAATACAAAGTCTGAACTTCCTATGGCGAAAAACAACTCGTCCATATCGAGAATGCATATGAAACGTCCTAAGCACTAAGATCAGCCTAACCAGGAAGTGCTAAGGCGTAAAGCTGGCCATAACAGGGCCAAACCATAAACATCCAAAATCAAGTACGAAAGTTATGACACAATATCATTGTGACCATTTGAACTACATTGTTCGCTAAACAATTAGAACAAAAATTAGATAAATGAACGGTAAAAACTAATCTTAGCAACACCGGTGCAACAACTGATTAGGTTGTCTTTCCCTAATCCAACATATACACATAAAAAAACTCATGGGCCAGCGTGATGAAAAGTGAAACCTTCATCACCAAAGTCACCCGTACATGATCAAAAGCAAGTGAAGCTCATCCGGAGGTGAACCACACTTCCCAACCCCCATTACTCGACTGGAACTGTAATGATAAAACCGAAACATCGGGTTATCAGAAAGAGAACCAGTCGAGCGCAAACAGGTAGATCCAACAGCCTCTAAAAGTGATGCTACAGGCTGACTAACCCACAACTTCACCCGCTGCAACTAACGGACCCAGTTGCAGCACATCACCTGCCTGTTCCGAAAGTGATCGGAGATAAAACTTAGAAAAAGTATTATAATTCTTCCAAGTTGCCGCTCGCATGACCTTCCTGACGGAAACGCCCGAGCGAAAAGCCCACGAGGTAGAAACTGCTCGTACCTCGTGCGGCTTAGGTCTAAATTTCACCGCTGCAGAGCCACTTACTGAAGTGTAAGCTCTAGTAATGGCTCTACCTATCCAGCGGGAGATAGTAGATTTCGATACCTCCCGCTGGCCTAACGTCGGAATAAAGAAACGCTTACGGTTGGACCGAATGTTCTTAGTTTTCCGGATATAGTGCTCGACCGCACGGACTGGACAGAGAGTGCGATCAACCGCTGCTGACAGACGGGACGGAGGAAGCCCTGGAACCAGAATAGGTTCCAGATCATGAGACGAGGGATTGTGTGTCTTAGGAAGGAAACCCGGTTCATAGGAGAAAGAAAACGGAGTTCCTGCCCACAGACATGTGCTGATCGGCCATCCAGAAAGCATGGAGCTCACCTCTACGCTTAGCAGTAGCAAAGGCCAGAAGAAAAGCGGTTTTAATGGAACAATTCAACAAAGTGGCTGAAGCCATAGGCTCATATGGGCTGTTGGATAATGACCACAAAACGCAAGACAGATTCCACCTGGGCGTGGAAGAACGCGACACAAATCGCGCTCTAGCAAAATGTGCAATCATGGCCGACAATTTGATGTCAGTGCCCAGAAATTTCGCTGCGCCATTAGAAAACCGAAGCACGCTAGACAGAGCCGCTCTATACCCACGGATGGCCGAAACAGATAATTTCTTAGTATGAAAAAGAAACAAAAGAAACTCACCTATCTCACCTATAGTGGGATTGAGTGGATCAACCGACTGTTGATGACCCCAATCCACCCAGGCTCTCCACTTAGCGTCATACAACTTAGTGGTGGAAGGCCGTTGAGACTGAGCGATAACCTTGGCAGCGTCTTCTGAAAAACCATCGCGTCTGACGGCCTGCCTGATAACCGCCACGCGTGAAGGTTTAGCATCCGCACATTGGAGTGAAAGGTCTTCCCTGCATGCTGAGACAGAAGATCCTGACTGACCGGTAGAACTACGGGGTGTTCTGTCAGCAGTTCCAACAGGCTGACAAACCAACTCCTGGTCGGCCAACACGGGGCCACCAGCGTGATCAGAGACTGATCGTCTCGAATCTTCCGTAAGACTCGGGGCAACATCACGAACGGTGGAAATGCATACCCGTCCAGATTGGCCCACGACAAGGACATTGCGTCTACCGCCAATGCCCGATGGTCGGGAACCGGTGACACATACAGAGGCAACCGGTTGTTGAGTCCATGGTCGCAAACAAATCCCCCACGAAGGGAGCCCCCCATCTGGACAAGATCGCACTGGACACCGACGGACGCAGGGACCACTCTGTCAGAACAGGGGAGGACTGCCGGGACAGATAGTCCGCTAACACATTCTTGCGTCCTGCTATGTGCCGGGCTCGCAAGGAAATGTGTCTGCCGTGACACCACAGCAGCATCTCCCGTGTAAAAAGACACAGTCGGATTGAATGCGTCCCACCTTGCTTGTTGATGTAAGCAACCACTGTCGTGTTGTCGGTCGAAACCAGCACCACCTGTCCGATCAGAACGGATTCCGCCGCAGTCAATCCTCGGAATACTGCCAAGAGCTCTAACATGTTGATGTGCTCCTGAGCTTCCATCACCGACCACAGACCCGACAAACACAGACCGAGGGGTTCCAGATAAGCCCCCCACCCTGTGCCCGACGCATCTGTGGACAGAAAGAGGGTCGAAGGAGGTAACACCATGGGAACTCCCTGTAGGAACCTGTCCTCCACTGCCCACCATCTCAATTGGCGTTTGAAGACGGTGACCAGAGGTAAAACCCGATCCAAAGGATCGCGGTGCGGCCTCCACAGCCCCAGTGTAGTAAAACTGGAGAGGCCGCAGATGTAACCTTCCAGCACCACATACTCCGCAGCTGCTCCCAGAACGCCCAGGAGTGACAGAAACTGCCGAGCAGACAGAGATACCCTGTCCAGTACCTGAAAATACTTTGGTCAATATGCCTCGCACCCTGTCCAACGGAACCCTGATGATCGAGCGATCGGTCAAGAAGTTCATTCCCACATAAGAAAAATCCTGTGTGGGAACCAACTCCGACTTCTCGAGATTGGGATTAGACCTAGCCGAATAACCAACCCCCAAACCACCGCCAGATTCCGTCTGAGCGCGGAATGAACGCATTGATGGTGAATCAACCAGTCGTCCAGATACTGGAGCAGAGAGACCCCCAGACGCCTGGCCTCCGCTGCACTGTCTCCATGAGTATTGTAAACACACGAGGAGCAGTCGTTAGACCGAACGGTAGCACTCGGAACTGAAACACCCTGTTCTCGGAGACAAACCTGAGAAACTTCCGAGAGCACCTGCGGATGGGCACGTGGAAGTACGCGTCCTGCAAATCTATGGAAACGGCCCAGTCTCGGCATAAATGGCGCTGCGGATAGACTGAGACGTCTCCATCTTGAAATGTTCCGATAGGACAAATTCGTTCAGAACAGACAAGTCCAGGATAGGACGTAGGCCCCCGTTCCTCTTCGGGACTACAAAAAGACGACTGTAGAACCCCGGAGAAGACACGTCCTGAACCTCCTCGATGGCTCTCTTCTCCAAGAGTGAAGCTACCTCTCTGGAGAGGGCCTCCCTCTTGACCAAATCCCTGTAGGGAGTCCATAGGGGAGGACCCCTTCGCAAGGGGGGTGGACCGTTCAAAAACGGGATGGCGTAGCCCTTGCGGATTACATCCCGTACCCAATTGGATCGAGTTATCCTCTCCCACTGGAGAGGAAATAACGCGATCCTGCCTCCTACAGGAACGGAGACAAGTGACATGGGCTGGTCCTCCCCAAACGAAACTGCCCACAGTTGGCCTATCTGGTCCTCCTCCGAGGCCTGCGGCCGGAGAAACCACTCCTACCTCGGCCCCGAGCCGATGACACACCCCTGGGAACCGACCTCACAGGAGGTTGAAAGTACTGAACCGCTGACTGAAACCTCGGACCCGTCGCTGAAGGTATAGACCCCCCACGGTTCAAAATACCGCGGAAAGAAGACCCAGTGTTCCTACCCCCCTTAGTCTGAGAAGGACCACGACCCACTGAAGATGCTTGCCTCTTGCGAGCGCCGCCCTGGTTGGATCGTGACCAACTCCTGGTCATGAACAACCGCTCCCTGGCCGAAAAATCATCCTTGGCCGCACGTTCACACCTGCCTCCAAACAAGGAATCAGAGGTGATCGGAGCTGCCCTGAGCAAGTCTCTGGCAGGACCAGTCAAAACCGAAGAGCGGTCTAGCACAGCATCTCTCCTGGACAAAATAATGTCCGTAGAAGCAGCTAAAGAAGTGCTAAGAATGTGCTTCGAAGCACGAGCAGCCGACTGCAGAACCGCGTTCAGAGAAGACGAATCATCCTGATTGATCGCCTCCTTAGCTGCCCCCAAACATAGGTCAACATGTGAGGCCATCGCCACAATAGAACGAAGTTTAGAATCAGCAGAGTCCCATGCCTTAACAAAGTGCAAACCAGGACCTGGTTCACCCGATACCCCAATCGCCGAAGCGTCCTTATCCAAACAGGGTGGTCTCAAGGGCCAAGCCGAATTATGGGGCGAATAGTATTTCGATCCCTGTGATATACTCAAAACCTTTGGCACACGAGAACCCGCAGTCGCCAAATTCTTGCCCAAAGCATCCTCAATCTCCTTAGCCAGAAGACCAACCGTAGGAGAGAAAGGGAGCCTAGGTAACACTTTTCGTATCCACCACCGAATCAACCTCATACAAGGAATGAACCCGAGGGGCAGGAGGAGGTAGAGGTGGACACACCTCTGCAGGAAGCAGAGTGTAAATCGCATCGATAGCATCCAAAAGAGAAGGTGGAAGCGAATCGAACTCCCCTCTACATCAGAGCCTTGACCACCGTTACCATCCACAGGGGTGCCATCTAGACCCAAGGGAAGCGAACCATCTAGATCGTACAACTTCCCCTGTAAGCCCTCCCCCAGAGTAGTTGCCTGCCCAAAAGGCACCGACTGGCAGTCATCTACCACTACACGTGGAAGGCTAACCCCGGGAGGATCCACTGGCACAGCCATCTGTTGTGGAGACGCAGACAAACCCACTAAATTCTGGGACTTTGTAGAGCCCCCAGAACCTTAGCCATCTGATCTAACAGACTGAACTACTCGTGGAATAAAGTCCTATGCGACCGTCTCCTACGACGAATAGGAGAACGAGATCTAGACGAAACAGTACCAAACCCTGAGAAAGAGCTCGAAGAAGAGGAAGAACCAGAGCTAAACTCCGACCCAGAACTCGAAGAGCTAACAGAACGTCTTCCTACCGGAAGCAGCAGACTGTCCAGAGAAGAAGGTATCTGAAGGAGAGTCTGGTGCCCGGTGTCCGTTACTTGCCCGGTGCCCGATGATTGCACGGTGCCCGTCGGCAGAACGGTGCCCGGCAGCTGCCCGGTGCCCGGTGGCTGCCCGGTGCCCGGTGACCGTTGCCCGGTGCCCGGTGACCGGTGCCCGGTGCCCGGTGACCGGTGCCCGGTGCCCGGTGCCCGGTGCCCGGTGCCCGGTCCCTGATGACCGGTGCCCGGTTGATGACCGATGCCCGGTACTTGACTGGTGCCCGGTGCCCGGTGCCCGGTGCCCGGTGCCCGGTGCCCGGTGACCGGTGCCCGGTGCCCGGTCCCTGATGACCGGTGCCCGGTAGATGACCGATGCCCGGTACTTGACCGGTGCCCGGTGCCCGGTGCCCGGTGCCCGGTGACCGGTGCCCGGTGACCGGTGCCCGGTGCCCGGTGACCGGTGCCCGGTGCCCGGTGCCCGGTGCCCGGTGCCCGGTGCCCGGTGCCCGGTGACCGGTGCCCGGTACCGGGCGCCTCTACTGAGAGAGGCTGGGTCAGCTTCAAACCAGGTGATATATTATCAAGAACCGGCCGAAACACCCCTGTGATAGGTATAGCTTTCTGCGAACCGGGTGATATGAAATCATGCACCGGCCCCAGCAGCCCGGTATCCCCATCACTTAACACAACCTCCGAAACCTCGGACGGTTCCACTGCTCCCAAGAGCTGAGACTCGGACACAGTCTTCTTCAGACGTGAGGTATGGGACCTTCTAGACCCAGCCTTGCCCCACGTCGAATCCGTCCAACGGACGGACAAAACACATGGCCTCTCCTTGCAACACCCGCAACAGGCAAAGCACCTGTCCGTATGGGTATCCCAAGGCGAAGTCATGTGTCCACACGCAGCGCGTGATTGCGGCATTCTAACAAGTATTGTATACAAAACCTGATAGAATAAACGCAAAAACGCTACAAAAAAAAAAATGTGTCACGGGAGCGAATCCAATTTGGACGAACCCGTTAGGGTACGAATCGCGTACACGCGAAAATATGTGACACAAAGTAAAACACCGTGAAAAACCCCAAAAAATGCAATGGAGAATAATCACGTAACACACAAGAGTGATAATAATATGTATTGAACGAAATATAAAGACAAAAACGACACAATACACGGCAGAAATTCAAAATAAGCAACGAAATAAAGAGAGAGACAAATATACCTGCACTCTTGATAGCGTCCTAAAATAAATAGGAGGAGTTTAAATAGCGGACTAGCCAATTGGCTGTGGGTAGAGCGGAATGGTCTATGGTGGGTTATTTGAGTGATTAGAGTAGGCAGATTTTTATTATTAGGACGATTTCATAGCAACCTATCAGTTTGCAACCATTCAGGTTAGTTTGAAGACATAAAAATCCGTACGCGGACGAATAAAAAAAATATTTTGTTATAAATATCACATACAGCGAAACAGCGGTAGCATCTACTGTTTTAATAATATGCATACATATTGTAATTAATGTTTAATAGTGATATACTTATGAATAATATACGATACTATGGTTTATACTCCAGCACTATGTTTTTAGGCTGTGTGATTTGCCTCAATATAAACAGGATTAATTAATACTTATATTCATGCGCTTCATGACAACATCATTACATTTAAAATATACAAATATTACTTAAAGGGGTACCGATATGATACATTTTAATAATATAAATATTGAAAATACACATTACAATCGCTTACAACATAAGTTATTGATTGAAAATAGTCACTGCATCGTGACCTATTTGACCGCATTACCTATTGCGCAGCAACCTCACCAAACCCGCTGTTTACATAGGTAACCGGGGATTTGGTGAGGTAGGCTCGCTAATACAATGTTTGCGTAATGAAGAAAACGGTTGGTTGCTGGTATAATCTATGGCGAGTCTTGTGGATTCGTGTCCTCAGAAGGACCCATTATTGCACTGAGAAGAGGAGCGACACTTTTTTTATTATTTTTTTTGACCGACCGACCCAACCCTGTGGCAAAAAAAAATAAATAATGAAAAACCTTTTTTTTTTTTTTTTGAGGCGGCTTTCAGCTGCGCCGAAAACCTATTGTATTCGTTGGGTTTTTTTTTCAGCCGTTCAGTCTACAGCCCAAACCGCTGGTCGGATCGACTTCAAATTTTGCATGCTGATTCGGATCAAGTGTGAGCAGAGACTCGGAGATTTTCAGAAATATCTTAATGCCACTTTCCACGAAACCGGAAGTGACGTCATATTTTCTATAACTTTCTATAACCTCCTTATTTTCCAACCGATTTCAAAAATTATTTTTGCATTGGAAAGCTGACAAAATTCTTTATCTCAGCCTCGCTGACAGTTCTCGGCTATCTGGTCAAATAAGAGAGCTATAGGCATTTGAAGTTGAAAAATGTACATACTTTTCAACGATTTTGCGGAATTTTTGCCGAATTTCGGCTGATAATGGGTGGTCTTTACAAACGTTTTCCAATTTGTACAGTAATGTCAGCAACATAATTTCTTGCCAGTGTGATAGGGGAGTGTCAGGCACATAAAAGATGATAATTTTCAGAGCTCTATCTTGACTACTTCCGGTTCTATTGGATGTCAAAGATGAACGTCTTTTTTTCCAGTTTTCAAAATAGAGCAAACGGATGTGACGTCAGCTTCGTTATTTATCAATAGATTTCAAAATTTCTTGCTGCGGTCGATATTTCAGTCCTTTAGCTAAAACTTTCCCGCTTTGTGCCCGGCCTATGGTGAAAAACAAACGAAAACTTCACTGGCGGAATATTGCATATTTCCGTTTTATTAGGTGTATTTACAAATGGCGTAAACTGCCATTTAAGGGCGATAACTATCGAAAAATAATCATCCGCTAACTTACGGGCTCCCTCCATCTACACCAAACCGCTGGTCAGATCGACTTCAAATTTTGCATACCGATTCGGATCAAGTGTGAGCAGAGACTCAGAGATTTTCAGATATCTTTTAATGCTACTTTCCACGAAAACGGAAGTGACGTCATACTTCCTATAACTTCCTTATTTTCCAACCGATTTCAAGAATTCTTTTTTCATTGGAAAGCTGACAAAATTCTCTATCTCAGATTCCCTGACAGTTTTCGGCTATCTGCTCAAATAAAAGATCTATATGCATTTGAATTTGAAAAATGTACATACTTTTCAACGATTTTGCCGAATTTCGGCTGATAACGGGTGGTCTTTACAAATGTTTTCCAATTTGTACAGTACTGTCAGCAACATAATTTCTTGCCAGGGTGATAGGGGAGTGTCAGCCGCATGAAAGATGATAATTTTCAGAGCTATATCTTGACTACTTACGGCTCTATTCGATGTCAAAGATGAACGTATTTTTTCAAGTTTTCAAAATAGAGCAAACGGATGTGACGTCAGCTTCGTTATTTATCATTCGATTTCAATTGTTTTTGCTGTAGTCGATTTTCAGTCCTTTAGCTAAAACTTTGGCCGAGGATCGAACCCGGTATCCCTCGCTCCGAGTCCATCGCTCTACCTCTAAGCTAACCGGCCCCACATCGGTGTGATGATGCGAACACAATAATGTTGGACTGTTCATTCTAAAACTTCAGAAATTCTTTTTGTAACCGATAGTTTACACCTTGGGCTAAAGCTTAGTTACACATGAAATCAATGTTTGAGGCTCAAACCGTTGATGCAGCTCAAGCTGCTCTAGTTATTTTTATTTTTTTCCGACCGACCGACCCGATCTCGTGGAAAAAAAAACCTTAAACCAACAAAAAAAAAAACTAGAAATGTGGCCTGTCGGCACACGAATGCCCCCGCTGGCAGCCAAAGAAAACGAGGCATATTTGATTACAAGCCATTTACCCGAGTACGGACGGACCCGGTAACACTATATGCCCCACTCACCATTCGGTTGCGGGGGCATAAAAAGGTGAAGGTCAAAGGTCAAGGTCGAAGTACTGGGTGGTGGAGTGTGTAGGGCATGTTCATATGTATCATGTGTATAAATATTTAAGGGATTGGCAAAAGTATTGAGAAGTTATTGTAGGATTGAGAAACGTGCACGTAGATTTGTCCCAAAGTGGTAAGTAAACATTTAAAGTAGAAAAGGTGAAGGTCAAAGGTCAAGGTCGAAGTACTGGGTGGTGGAGTGTGTAGGGCATGTTCATATGTATCATGTGTATAAATATTTAAGCGATTGGCAAAAGTATTGAGAAGTTATTGTAGGATTGAGAAACGTGCACGTAGATTTGTCCCAAAGTGCTAAGTAAACATTTAAAGTAGAAAAGGTGAAGGTCAAAGGTCAAGGTCGAAGTACTGGGTGGTGGAGTGTGTAGGGCATGTTCATATGTATCACGTGTATAAATATTTAAGCGATTGGCAAAAGTATTGAGAAGTTATTGTAGGATTGAGAAACGTGCACATAGATTTGTCCCAAAGTGGTAAGTAAACATTTAAAGTAGAAAAGGTCAAAGGTGAAGGTCGAAGTACTGGGTGGTGGAGTGTGCAGGGCATGTTCATATGTATCATGTGTATAAATATTTAAGGGATTGGTAAAAGTATTGAGAAGTTATTGTAGTATTGAGAAACGTACGTGCACGTAGATTTGTCCCAAAGTGCTAAGTAAACATTTAAAGTAGAAAAGGTGAAGGTCAAAGGTCAAGGTCGAAGTACTGGGTGGTGGAGTGTGTAGGGCATGTTCATATGTATCATGTGTATAAATATTTAAGGGATTGGCAAAAGTATTGAGAAATTATTGTAGGATGAGAAACGTGCAAGTAGATTTGTCCCAAAGTGCCAAGCAAACATTTAAAGTGGAAAAAGTCAAGGCCAAACATCAAGGTGGAAGTACTGGGGGGGGGTGGAGTGTGTAAGGGATGTTCATATGTATCACGTGTATAAATATTGACATAATATGTGGAAGTTACTAAAGAATACAATATGGGGACGGACGTACGGGACGGACGTAGTACGGGACGGACGTACGGGACTGACGTACGGACGGACGCCGGTAACACTATATGCCCCCGTACCTTTCGGTAGCGGGGGCATAAAAATGGCCTTATAGGAATTAAATAAGTGTATAAGTGTGTCACTATTCCACCAGTTCTAAAACTTACGAGTGCCTGCTATACAGATATAATTATTTAGCAATATTTATTTTACTGACAGTGACTCGTGGTGGTATCAGGCTATTTTCATATGCAAATGAGGCATGACATTTTTTTAATTATTTATGCTAATGAAATGTGTCACCTGAAAAAATAATATTTTGACAGATTATAAAGTTTGACCATCATTGCACATCAAAAAATAAATACTGAGAATAAATAGTAATGTCTGTTAACATTTTAAAGAAACACAGTTATCGCCCCTGGTATCATTGTGGAAATTTACGTCTCATATAAAATGTATAATAATGCCAATCAATACATGGGGTAATGGTGAATGAATGCTTATGGTGTCAGAAAATGTCTCAGATGATGTCTCTGATAGAAATAACAGTTTGTGCCTACTGAGTGGGCATGTACCTTTAAATTATTACATTTGGGTTTACACTGTCTCTTTGATCTGCTTTGTGTATACCATTTCTCTTTCAATTATTGTTTGCCTTTTTAACAAATTAATTAAAATGAAGCGTTTCTACAGTCCCTCAGTATACATAATGCTACCTATAAACACTAATAGTAGATAGAATATTTTAACATTCTGTTTCAATGACAAATATATTCAATTTTACTTGCAAATGTGAAGTAATGTTGCATTTTATATTGTTTGGCCGTCTTCTATTGTCAGTTACTGCATTTATAGTGAAGCCTCTCTAAACCGGACACCCTGGGAGGTCCCCAGCCTTGGGAGGTCCCCAGGGTGTCCGGCTTAGAGAGGTTTCACTGTAAATCAGGCATTTGATCATTCTGAGCCATAGTTGTGTGCTATGTGATCACAAACAGACACTATCACCTGAGATACATGACCAAGAAACTCATCAAAAATAAGATCAGAGCTGTTTTCTTGGTGTCCGGTTTAGAGAGGTTCCACAGTAGATTAAAGGTACGGTAGACACAAAATGTAATTTATATCAGAACAACATCTGAGACATTTTATAGCAAAATGAACATCCACCATTACCCCACATATTGATTGGCATTATTATACATTTTATATCAGACGTAATTTCCACTGATATTTGGGGCGTTAACCGTGTTACCTTAAAATGTTAACAGACATTACTATTTATTCTCTGTATTTATGTTTTGATGTGCAATCATCATACTTTACAAGCTGTCGAAAATATTATTTTTTCAAGTGACGCATTTAATTAGTATAAATAATTAAACAAGAGGGCCATGATGGCCCTAATTCGCTCACCTGACTCCATGAACACCAGAGGAGAATGTGACATTGAGTTCATGGGTTTTAAAAAAATTGTGCTATTTTTAGATGGCGGTCATCTTGGATTAAGCGATGACTCTCATTTTACCAAATCTGAAAATGTTTCACCCAAGGATCTTAACTTCCTATGAAGTTTGGCCAGCATCGGCCATGTGGTTCCTGAGAAAAAGACGTTCAAAATCTTGAATAAATGGACCTTTTGGTGGCCATCATGGATGACATAATCATCCGATTCCGACAAATATTGCACCAGAGCAATCGCTTCATCGATACCTTCAATTTGATATATGGCATGAGCATATTCGGTCAAAAATAAAATTTGACCCCAATTTGACCCCACGGGCCATGCCCATTTTTGACCCCGGGGTCACCATTTTCACAACTTTGAAAGAGCATTGTAAATCGATCATTCCTACCAAGTTTAGTCGAAATCAGGCCAGCGGTTCATGAGAAGATTTTTTAAGAATTTATGCTATTTTTAGACGGCGGCCATCTTGGATTAGCAATGACCTCCATTTTAACAAATCTGAAAAGGGTTCACCCATGGACAATAACTTTTAAGTTTGGCTACCATGGGCCAAGCGCTTCATGTGAAGAAGAATTTTGAAATCTCTAATAAAAGAACGACCTTTTGACATTTCGGCGGCCATCTTGGATGACATAACAATCCGATTTCGACAGAAAATGTGCCAGAGTGATCGCCTCATTGATACCTTCGATTTGATATATAACATGACCATATTCGGTCAAAAATAAAATTTGACCTCAATTTGACCCCACGGGCCACGCCCATTTTTGACCCCGGGGTCACCATTTTAACAACTTTGAAAGAGCAATGTACGTCGATCATTCCTACCAAGTTTCGTCGAAATCCGGCTAGTGGTTCATGAGAAGAAGATTTTTTAAGAATTTATGCTATTTTTAGACAGCGACCATCTTGGATTAGCGATGACCTCCATTTTAACAAATCTGAAAAGGCTTCACCCATGGACCATAACTTTTAAGTTTGGCTACCATGGACCAAGCGGTTCATGTGAAGAAGAATTTTGAAATCTCTAATAAAAGAACGACCTTTTGACCTTTCGGCGGCCATCTTGGATGACATAACAATCCGATTTCGACAAAAAATGCACCAGAGTGATCACCTCATTGATACCTTCAATTTGATATATGACATGACCATATTCAGTCAAAAATAAAATTTGACCCCAATTTGACCCAACGGGCCACACCCATTTTTGACCCCGGGGTCACCATTTTAACAACTTTGAAAGAGCAATGTACATCGATCATTCCTACCAAGTTTTGTCGAAATCCGGTTGGCGGTTCTTGATAAGAAGATTTTTTAAGAATTTGTGCTATTTTTAGACGGCGGCCATCTTGGATTACGTAATGACGTCATTTTAACAATTTTGTAATCCCCCAACCTAAGGACCATGACCATGAAGTTTGGTGACTATAGACCGAATGGTTACCGAGGAGAAGACGTTTGAAAATGTTCACGGACGACGACGGACGACGACGGACGACGACGGACGACGGACGATGGACACATTGCGGTAACAATAGCTCACATGAGCTTCGCTCAGGTGAGCTAAAAATATCATGGCCCATTTGCATATGAAAATATCCTGATACTACCACGAGTCATTATCAGTACAATAAAATAAATTACTAAATGATTATATCTGTATAGTGACCACTCGTAATCTTTAGAACTGGTGGAATAGTGACACAATTATACACTTATACGGGAATTACATCGAAAAAATACCATTTACGACAGACTCTATTAAATGCTCAGTGGGGTAGAATCCCAGAATATTTAATAAATCGCCGTATGTCGTTCAGTTGTTATGGGACACGAACCAACAACAGTTAAGAAAGCAATTATTTAATTTTAAGTTAAAACCTATCGCACTCAAAAATGGTAACAATCAAATCGCTTAACTGCACATTTCATGGACAGGTAGAGCATGGCTAGACCTTTGATCGTAATAATTTGGACAAGGAGGTGTAAAAATTAGCCAAACACAAACCCTCGACTAAACTTTTGAGCCATCGTATAGCAAAATAGCGAGAAATTTGTCCGCAGGACTTGAAAAATGTTTTGTGGGATCGCACTTTTCGAAGAGTTGCATTTTGAGCCATCACATTTAAAATACATTAAACATATAGGGAGAATTATCGGGACCGCGGCGCTATTTCGAGCGAGCCCGGCATTACGAGGCATCGCATTTTGAGCCATCGCGATTTCACTGTATATTTTGGAAAGAAGGTAATTTCAATACAAACCGTGACGGTTTACTACATACACTCGTGCAACGCCTAATTCAGTATATATGTATATATGCTAGTGGTGAAAATTACAACTAATAAAGTAGGAGTATTTTTCTTATTTCTCTCTCCTGAAATTTCAAGACATGTTCATGATACAGGGAGAAATAGAAGAAAATATATTGAATTGTCATCTGCATTTTTTTAACTATTTATATCCCACAAGTTTCCCAGCATGCAAAGATTTAAGTTAAATACAAACCTTGGTGGTTTATCAAACAACTTCTCAATATCCTCGTGCAATGTCTGACTGTGGGCGCGAGCCTCTGTTTTATCCATTTCTAGGATCAACGACAGCGGTGATGGCTGTCCGTTACCCGCTGGATTGGAGGAGAACATTTCACTCGCACTCCGTCGTGACCAGCCGCGATACGAGGGTGATGGCATCATGGGAAGGTCGATGAGATCAGGCGTCTCGCTGGTATCTTTGTCCTGATTAACCAGCTGGAATTGATGGATTGAATGGTTGACTGATTGAATGGTTGATTAATATTGGACCAAATGTCTACATGTTGAGGCAATGGTCCATTTGGATATAAATGATTGATTGATTATTGGTGTTTAACAGCCTATCAACAGCTAAGGTCATTTAAGGCCAGGCCAACAGGTTGGACTATCCCGTATTTAACATGTCCATAAATAGGAAAATTCCCAAAATCAGAACTCAATATTTACAGAAAAATATATTCAGCCCTGAAATTAGAATAACCTGACATGGTGCCAGGTCCATACCACACCAAAGTCACTTGGCCCCTTCCCCTATAAGTAATAGGATTACAAATAATCATAAGTCGTATAACCAGATTCAACACTCACATATAAGAAAGCCAAAGACATACATGAGGGCCAAACCAGGTCTCCGTTTGGGATACTGGTAAGGAAGAATCCCGATCGTTAAATTACCCATCGCATGCAGAGAGGGTGTTGTTGTAGAGATGGGCGCTCGCGGAGGTTCAACAGTAATTTGCTGTCTCAGCAAGTCACACAACATCCCATGTGATTATCGACATTACAGAAACAATCAGACTGATGGATGTACGACACGACATATCTCTTAAAGCCCTCAAATCCACCAGGAATACAATTTGTCCGTTAAATGTTAATAGGGGCCAATAATAGATTTGCTACCAGCGTTGCCCCAGATCAGCCTGCGCATATGCGCAGTCTGATCAGGCCAGGGGCAGTGTTATTCGCTAGTCACTCACCAAAGCATAGTTTACACTGTCGCAAAGAAGAAATATTATATCTTGATTGGATTCATAAAATCTGTGAATGATCTCTGTCATCCAGAGGCTTAAAACTAAGCCTCAATAAGCCTTATTAAGCCGGACATGTTCCTCAATTACACAAAAAGGACGTCCGGACATTCACTAACAGAGTATGATGATGCTGAAACATTGTACAGTTGATTTGATTGATTTATTGGTTGACTGATTGATTGATTGACTGATTGGTTGACTGATTAATTGGTTGACTGACTGATTGGTTGACTGATTAATTGGTTGACTGACTGATTGATTGACTGATTGGGGTTTCACAGTGGTGAATCTACAGCATGAAGTTGGTTAATATCTCACAATTACAAGAAACAGAGCCAGTCTACCAAACAGAAAAATATCATTAACCTTATCACAGTTTCATGAAGTATTTAGAGCATGAAATGAAATAGAAATGTCCAAGATAGAATGGTATGGTGGTCGCCAGATCAGACAAGTGTGTTTCCTCCGGGTACTCCGCTTTCCTCACATTGAGGACCACCCTTACACTTTGATCTCTGCCAACAAAAGCATCTGTATATTAAATGCTCTCGCACTCGTTTGTAATCGTTGTAAAATAAATGAACTTCAAACTTTTTTTGTTAAACAATGTTTCAATTTACTTAAGATTCATCAGGTACACATAAATAAACAATGTGATAATGAACATTATATATAATTAACTCTTTGCATGCTGGGAAACTTGTGGGCTATAAATAGCTCAAAACTAGCAGACAAAAATTCATCATATTTTCTTGTATTTATCCCCGTAAATATCATGAATATGTCTTGGAATTTCATTAGAATTGAGTCCTGAGGACTCAATTCTAATGAAATTTTAAGACATATTTACAGAGAGAAATAAAACATATAGTGATTATTATTACTCCTAATTTATTTGGCGGATATTTTCGCCGCTAGCATGCAAAGAGTTAACAGGCAAATGTGCACAGAAACATATATGCGGGCAAAAGAATTAAATGCCCGATAAATATTAGCGGGAGTTTTGGCATTCGTGTCAAAAGTGATGATTTAAAACTTTGACTAATTATTTAAAGGGCTCACAGTATAGTGTAAAATTTGTCCGTAAGTGAGGGCGTCCGGATTGATTTGATTTATTGTTGTTTAACAGCCTGTCAACAGCCCAGGTCATTTAAAGCTGGGCCAACCGGTTCAATCCCGCATGTAACCTGCTGCATTGGGGAGAAAATCTCAAAATCAGAACAAAATATTTACATCGAAATAAAAAAATGTTCAGCCCTGAAATTATAACAACCTGACCTGGTGCCAGGTCCATACCACACAAAAGTCACCTGGCCCCTTCCCCTAAAAGTAATATAGAATTAGGAATAATCGTATTACTCATACAAGGGGTATAACCAGATTGAACCCTCACATACAAGAATGCCAACGACGTAAGTGAGGGCCAATATATACTAGATGGCCGCGACCTGCATGTCGCGCCTTGTGGCGAGGCATGGACACTAAAAAAAAAGATATAGTATAACAAAAAACTTAACCAAAAAACTTAACCAAAAACTTTAACCAAAAAACTTAACCAAAAAACTTAACCAAAAACTTTAACCAAAAAACTTAACCAAAAACTTCAAAGTAATTTGACCTTGACATTGGGCACAGGGGCCGCACGGGAGGGGGTAGAATGAAAATATAGATGATGATAAACACCCATGTGAAGTTTCAAGGTAATGGGCAAAGCAGTTGCAGAGATATAGTATAACAAAAAAACTTTAACCAAAAAACTTAACCAAAAAACTTAACCAAACAACTTAACCAAAAACTTCAAAGTAATTTGACCTTGACATTGTGCACAGGGGCCGCACGGGAGGGGGTAGAATGAAAATATAGATGATGATAAACACCCATGTGAAGTTTCAAGGTAATGGGCAAAGCAGTTGCAGAGATATAGTATAACGAAAAACTTTAACCAAAAACTTTAACCAAAAAACTTAACCAAAAAACTTAACCAAAAACTTTAACCAAAGAACTTAACCAAAAACTTTAACCAAAAAACTTAACCAAACAACTTAACCAAAAACTTTAACCGGACACACGTACGTATGTACGTACGTACATACACGTACGTACGCCAAAGTGCCGACTATATCGCGCTTTCCGCAAGCGGGCGCGACAAAAAACTTAACCACAAACTTTAACCAAAAAACTTAACCAAAAACTTTAACCAAAAAACTTAACCAAACAACTTAACCAAAAACTTTAACCGGACACACGTACGTAGCCAAAGTGCCGACTATATCGCGCTGTCCGCAAGCGGGCATGACAAAAACCAGGTCTCCAGTTGGGATTCCAGTAAGGATGAATCATTAAATTACCCATCGCATGCTCCCACCTGCCACCCACTGAGGGCTTCCTGAGAATACCCATCACATGGTCCCTAACACCAAGCTTATCTAAGTTCTTGACCTGGACGTACGTAGTTAATTATAAGCGTGGATTGTAGATTTGTCACAGAATAATGGAAGATCACCACGTGAATGCATGGGTGAAATATATCAAGAAGTTCTGTGAAAGTAAACATAAACTATACCCGCTACGTCGAGTTTTGAGAACGCACTGTGACCTTGACCTTGGAACTAGCGGGGGTCGGAGGGTCATGGATTTGTCACAGCACGATAGAGGACGACCAGAGGAATAAATGAATGCAATATCAAGAAGATCCATGGAAATGGAAGTTACAAGAAATTTACCTGCTACATCAAGTTTTGTAATGGACGAACGCAATGACGCCCAGACAATCTGCCTCCAGTATACCCTCACCTCCCACAACTCGTTGTGTGGGCATAATGAGTGGTAACAACAAATAATACAATACCAAAGGGGGATTGTAGCTAGTTATTTCTCTTTGCAAATCTATTTATAGAGATCTGAGGCCCGTTTCACTAAACATTGTACGACTAAAATGTTCCTAAGCGCAAATTTATGATCGTCTGGAAATTTCAATTGATGGATTTACATGATTGAGCATAGTAGTCCTGGCCCTGCCATAGAGACCCGTATACATTTTCATTAGCATAGACTTTGACAGTTGATTTGAATATGGGATACCCCCAGTGTCAAGAATCTACTAGGTGGAATTCCAAAATTCATAGTATAGTACGTGAGCGGCCATTTTCCAAGATGGCCGCCATCAGGCATGTATAAAAACTGAAATGCATATAACTTTTGATAGAAATGTAGTAGATGGATGCTTTTGGTGTCAATTATGTGATTTTCAGGCATGCCCGATACAGCTATGATGATAACAAACATATTAGACGTTGCTTAGTTACCGTAATCCAAGATGGCCGCCATCAAAAGTCCACAAAAATATCAACATGTGTAAGTCTTGATATGAACGTAGTAGATGAATGAGTTTTGTGTCCATAATTATGTTTTCATGGATACCAAATATGCTGAAAGTATAAAAAGTCATTTTAGCTGTTACATAGTTGCAAAATTTATGATGGCCGCCATAATACAGGCAAACATGTGCTAATTTTGATAGGAATTATAAGCAATTGGTACATTTCGATTGGAACGTAGTAGGCTGATGCATTACAAAAATACAGCATGACGCTCAATAAAAAGCACGAGTCAAATGGCTTAAACCACCCATGCCACTGACCAAATAGTCTGATTGCTTAATTGGACAGATTTTTGTTGTTTATGACAAAATATCACCCCAGTTTCTCTGGCCTTTTTACATGGACAGTACTTTGTGTAACACATTTCCGTGCATTTACAGATGACAAGCTTCCCATGTGGTAGTGGATTGACATATTATGCAGGCAAGAGGGTACCATTTACTCATTCAACCATAGTTAATTGGATCTGGAGTTGAATGGGTGTCTTTTAGAAGGCACATGGCATTACGCACAACAAGAAATACTCTATGGATACGACCATGGATCACACTGCTGTAGGGGGTAGGGCTTACAGAGGTTTCAATGGTGAAGCTCGGATATGCCACTCCATTCGAAGCTCGTATTTGACTTAGCACTATCCCACACATGAATAAGATATTCCTCAGCCTTCCGAGCCATCGCTTCAGTTAACTGATCTGACTCTGCAAAGTCGGCTAGGAATGTATGTGATTCACACAAGAGAGACGTGTGTTTGATGCCAATCTTGCTCAGAGTATCGTCGCCAGTGAGGACATGCGCTTTCAATATGACCCTGCAGACCCACTCCCAACTTATCGGCGAGAACATGAAGTTGTAGATGACGCCTATGCTCACTGGGGCCAAACTCTACCCACAACTCATGAAGCCCCTTCTCACGCAATTGAGGCATAAACCGAAGTAAGGACACTATTGTATCTGTATCATTGGAGGTCACAAGCACCCGACCACTCACACGATCCACTACCCAACCACAGTGCAGAACAATGCGAACATCGGCTTATTGTACATCACACATCGGCGCTTCAATAGGTACCACATTTTCAGATGATAGTGGTGTTAATGCCCTGTCGAGATGTAACATGTGTGCTGGAAGAACTGTCTCGCCTGTGATGCATCCACTAAGCCCGATGGTCAGCTTGACCAGTTCAGAAGTTGATGCCAGCTGGCGATGTTACAACTAGATTGTATTGGTTACTAATGTCCAGAACTAGGCCAGCTGGTGCAGTATTGGGACATCGTTGGTGATTTCTATGAGATCAACAGACCCTACTCCTCCAGCATGACAGAGTCTTTCCCTAGATTTAAAGGATGACAGCAGGTAACTATCACACACGACGAGGAGACTGGCCTGACGTGCATGGCCTGCAGATAGAGCACAGCTAATTGCCCGATAGAATGTTCCAAATGATGTTAATTTTGGAAATGATGTCTAAGATATCGCATAACGGCAATCAGTGCACTCTTGTCAGGTTTGGATGGGATGTCACCTTCAAATAGCGTTGAAGTTGGGATGATAGCATGGCCATATATAGAGTTGAGTGCCATTCCTCGATCTTTGACGATCTCAATGTCACGCTGAGCTGCTGCTATCAGCTTGGATGACAGAGCCACATGAGCTGTAGCCTCATTGGCAGCTGGTTTGTTGTACATTTGTGGCAGGTTTGTTTTTGATATGGTGGCAGACATATTTTGGTCTTTTATAGGAACCGCTCTTCCCTGAATTCTTTGACCAGTATATCTCCATTCTCTTGCATCTGGAGCAGCCGTACAGCCACTTGGTCATCTACCTATTGTTTGATAATTATGTTATGGAGCTTGATGCATGCACTTTGGATTATGTATGGATTGCCTCTATCTCAAATAAAGTCCAGACGCCTTGCCACATTTTCATTGAGCTTATCAGCTTTGCAACCAGTAAGTTCATTATGCACCCTTGCTGATTCGCTGTGATTCATCACTCTTCATTTCCCGGAAAATATTCGAGACAAGTAAAATTTTGTGGAATATAAGCTACTACTTGACTGTGATTGCCATGTTTCTAGTTTGTCCCTCAATACCACATGTACTATTTGACGATCTCTGGATTGATTGTTCCAGCTTCATATCTCATTATCTGGTGCAACATCATTAAAAGAGTCCTCAGCCAGATCCGTCCCAACCAAGTGACCACTCGTGAAGTGCTGGTAGATCTCGGAATTGGTTGCTTCTAACACCTTTGTCGATTCCAGATAGAAGGTAACGTAGCAAGTCGCTCTCCCGAAAGATCGCCAGAGATTTTTCTACAGAGGCCATGGGTACAAGAGGGAAGTTTTCTTCTCGATCTGATGCTACAGCATGCTTAATGACGCTAGCTATGTGCTGAAACTGTTGTAAGTACTGGCACATCTCAATATTCTGTTCTGAAGATTGATGGACAAGCTCTACTAACTTCTCGACCGACAACTTCTCACAAAGTGCACGATGCACATCGACCGCACATGCCATTATATTATCATTGATCTCGTGACCACTGTGAAAAAACCACTGACAGAAAGCCTCACATGTCAACAAACCGTTCAGGTCTGAAACCATCATTATTCATTGGAAGGAGTGAACAGACTGACTGCCTTCCAACACAGAGATCAATGGCAGTTTACCAAACACTTCAGTCTCGAGATCAGAGCATCCTCAGACCTCAATACCTGCTCCTCTAATATACCGCCCAACACACATCAGCAAGATTTTGACTCATTGAAATATTCCCATCAATCCATGAACATCAGAAAATTAATTCGGTTCAGTCAACATGTCATATCGGCCACAGTATGAAATACACCCTCATCACAAAATACAGGTACGAGGGACTGAGATGGGGTTGAGTTGCCGATGAAAACTTTGTAAATTTTGAAGGACCTTACGTTCAGTTGTATAGTCAATCACAGGGGAGGGGATCACAGGCATAAACCCTACTCGCATTATCGGCACTATCGCAGTATATAACAGAGCATGAGAACCACCCCATGTAGGCAGTGTACCATAAGTAGCATGAACCTTTGGTAGTTTTAACCTGATGAAGGATATAAGAATTTGCGCTAATCTGCTTGACGGAGAGCAGACACACAATCAATTTTGATGCCTGTTTTGTTTGTTTGTTTATTAGTGTTTAACGGCCTATCAACAGCTAAGGTCATGTAAGGCCGGGCAAACGGGTTCGATCCCATTTTAACCTGCTGCATTGGGGGGAAAATCCCAAAATCAGAACGGAATATTTACATCAAGAACAAATATATTCAGCCCTGAAATTAGAATAACCTGACCTGGTGCCAGGTCCATACCACACCAAGTCACTTGGCCCCTTCCCCTAAAATAGGATTACGAATATCGTAATACTCACTTAAGGGGAATAACCAGATTCAACTGTCACATACAAAATGCCAAAGACGTATGTGAGGGCCAAACCAGGTCTCCAGTCGGGATTCCGGTAAGGATGAACCCTGATCGTTAAATTACCCATCGCGGGCTCCCACCTGCCACCCACTTTGATGCCTGTATCCTCTATAACTTTGAAGCTGGAATGCATGCTTGGTTTCACTGATAATTGGGGGGGGGGGGGGGGGGGGGGGGGGGGGGGGGGGGGGGGGGGGGGGAGGGGGGGGGGGGCGAGTAGGCACTTCTTTTTCACAGGCAAGCACGCTGTATCTAACAACCTGATTATGAATATCCATAAATACAGAACAAGTAGTAAAATGGTGCCCAATTGCATGGTCTGGCATATTAACCTCAACAAATGTTTGCTATTTATGTATACAATTGTGTGTATCTTATTTTAAGCCATTTAACTGATGTTTTATATTGACCGTCATTGGTGATGCATCAATTTACTACATCCCAATCAAAATCAGTTTACGTTCACTTGTTTTACAGACTTTTGCGGCGGCCATTTTGGATTCTGATAACTAGACAACATCTAAATTGTTTTTTGATACCTTTGTGCCTTGTATGCCTGAAAATCCCATAATACACAAACAAAATTGTTTATGTTCCTATCAAAATTAGCACATACTTGCCTGTTTGGCAGATATTTTATGGCGGTCATCTTCACTTTTGCAACTAGGTAACATCTAAATGATTTTCTACACAATAGCTATATATGGTATACATGAAAACATCATTATGAACATCAATCTCATTCATCTACTATGCTCATATCAAGAATTACACATTTTTTGTCGACTTTTAATGGTGGCCATCTTGGATTACGGTAAATAGGCAATGTCAAGATGATTTTTGACATCACAGCTGTATCGGGCATGCTTATAAATCACATATTTGACACCAAAATCGCCTATATACTACATTGCTATCAAAAGTTATATGCATTTCAGTTTTGATACAGGTCTGACGGCGGCCTTCTTGGAAAATGGCCGCTCACGGACTCATGCTATGAATTTTGGAATTCCACCTAGTAGATTCTTGACACTGGGTGTATCATATATTCAAATCAACTGTCAAAGTCTATGCTAATGCAAATGTATACGGGTCACTATGGCAGAGCCTGGACTATAGGCTGCATTATGCTCAATACATGTAAATCCAATAATTGTTTACAAGAAAACATTGTTAATGTGACATTTACAGACAATAATACTTTTGCACTAACAAACATTTTAGTCTTATGAAGTTTAGTGAAACGGCCCCCTGGTCCTTTGATTTATTTTAGCGTTCATGTGTTACTGAACAACTTATGTGCAGTCTTATCTGGGTCTACACTCAGATTGCAATTACAATTAATAAGTGTGAAAATATGAATCTGTCAAATAATGCAGTTCCTGATCAGATTGCGCAGATATGTAGGATGATATGTATCAACACCAGTCAACAACACTATAATGGCTCCTTTACACAACAAATCATGCAATATTCGCTTTTTTGTACAATTGCCACAAAATATACAAGTTGGGACCAGATTTCTATAAATAAATTCAAAGGGAAATAACTAGCTATGATCCCCTATTGACAGCAGTATATTCAGTTAGTATTGAAAGGTTTTAACAATGCAAACATGACTCAAACAACACACAAACAAGGTTTCTGTTTTCTGTACATTTACATCCCAAAATTCCATTTTATGCATCATAAACAAAATATGTGTACATGCAAATGTGCTGATTCCTTGCAGCAATATAACAACAATCTTCATGAAAGCCATCATACTTTATCTAACATCGCCGTAAGCAGATTAAAAGACACACTATCAATAACATATGAGCAACTAACATGTCCTAAAATACCTCAGGGAAAGTGTGTACGTCATCATGCAGGAACCAGAATTAATTGAGATACAATATTGTTTTATTTAGCGCTAGCTATCAATAGGTATGTCCAAGTGTTTGCGACCAGGTCCTGTAAGCAGATTAAAAGACACAATAATATCAGTAACACGATTCGTCTTTTAATAAGTTTGTACGTCATCATGCAGGATCCATAATTAATTGAGATACAATATTGTTTTATTTAGCGCCAACCGATCAATAGGTACTCCAAGTGTTCGAGACCAGTACAGGCCCTGATCAGACTGTGCAATCGCGCAGTCTGATCGGGGCCTATGCTGTTCGCTTGATTAATATTCAGACTGTGATTGATTTTCATCTTGAAGAAACATGCACTGTGTGAAAAGCGACCGTAGCGACTGACACGGATAGCTGTACTCCACTGAAATGTCCTTAGGCATTCTGTTTGTAAGGTCGCATTACCCATATGGCAACAGTGTGGTTAAGAGACAATATTGAGTGTCGTTAGTGCTATTACTATTGCCAAGACATAAATACACTGTGGAGAACAGCTGATTACTTGAAAGGCAAATGGTCTATAATCACACGAAATGAGCATGATGAGAGTGAGAATGTCTTTTTATAGGGCTCCAGATGAAGCATATATTGATATACAGTCAAACCTGTGAATAAAGGCCAGTCATGGGAAGTAAAAGATCTGGCCTATGTTCACAGGTGGTCTTTATTTGCAGGGTCATTTATATAGTAATTGTGCCATTTGGACAACAAAAGTGTGGCCTTTACAGCCAGGTGATTGCTATTCTGAGGTGGTCTTTAGCACAGGTTCGACTGTACATTTGTATATTAGTAATTTACTCATTTATATATACTAGCTGAACATGCGTTGTCAATTGATTATCAAAAGTTTGAGTACAAAGTACTCACAAAAATTTTACTTTCAAATACCCAAATAATACCCAAATGAGGACTACAAGTAAAAAAGTCTCAAAAATGCAATAAATTCAGCAATATTTTTGAAAAATAAAATATTCATTGCATTTGAAATCAGGAGGTACAATACTATTTAGAAACAAAGCTTATCTGAGTAATCTTGTAATGGTGATATTGTAATGGTAATCTTAATGGTAATCTTGTAATGTAATCTTGTAATGGTAATAGTGTAATCGTAATCTTGTAATGGTAATATTGTAATCTTGTAATGATAATCTTGTAATGGTAATCTTTGGTAATCTTGTAATGGTAATATTTGGTAATCTTGTAATGGTACTCTTGTAATGGTAATCTTGCAATGTAATGGTAATCTTGTAATGGTAATCTTGTAATGGTAATCTTTGGTACTCTTGTAATGCATCTTGTAATGGTAATCTTGTAAGTGTAATCTTGTAATGATAATCTTGTAATGGTAATCTTGTAAGTATAATCTTGTAATGGTAATCTTGTAATGGTAATCTTGTAATGGTAATGGTAATCTTGTATCTTGTAATGGTAATGGTAATGGTAATCTTGTAATGGTAATCTTGTAAGTGTAATCTTGTAATGGTAATCTTGTTTGATCCTCAATTGGTGCAGTATGTGAGCTAGGTGCATAAGAATGGAATGGTTCTTAACTCTTTGCATGCTGGGAAATTTGTGGGCTATAAATAGTTAAAAAATAGCAGATGACAATTCAATATATTTTCTTTTATTTCTCCTTATAAATGTCATGAATATGTCTTGGAATTTCATTAGAATTGTGTCCGGAGGAATTCTAATGAAATTTCAAGACATATTTACAGAGAGAAATAAAACATATACTCCTAATTCGTTTGGCGGATATTTTCGCCGCTAGCATGCAAAGAGTTAATGAATTTAGAGCCATTCATGATAGATGGTATAATGTGGGAGGTACATGTACATAAGAAAAGACAATAATGAAATCACATATTCCGTCACCTACTGGTACTATATACTATATACATGTAAGATAAAATATACCGGTACCACATAAAATAAAGGGACAGAAATTTAAACATTAATTGATATGTATATGTCTGCGACATTGCAACTTGGTGTGATTTTATTTATTGGTGTTTAACGGCCTATCAACAGCTAAGGTAATTTAAGGCCGGGCCAACGGGTTCAATCCCGTATTTAACCTGCTGCATTGGGGGGAAATCAGAATGGAATATTTGCATTGAAAAGATATATATTCAGCCCTGGTGACAGGTCCATACCACACCAGTCACTTGGCCTCTTCCCTAAAAGTAAACGCATTACGAATAATCATAATACTCACAAACGGGTTATAACCAGATTCAACTGTCATATAAAAGAATGCCAACGACGTACATGAGGGCCAAACAACGACGTACATGAGGGCCAAACAACGACGTACATGAGGGCCAAACAACGATGTACATGAGGGCCAAACAACGACGTACATGAGGGCCAAACAACGACGTACATGAGGGCCAAACAACGACGTACATGAGGGCCAAACCAGGTGACTGGTCTCCGGTTGGGATTCAGGTAAGGACGAACCCTGATTACACATCACAATATCCCACCTGCCACCCACTGCAACTTGGTGTGAATTTGAAATGCATAGTACACATGCCACTAAATCATGCTGGAGAACCTTACTCATTTACAGGGCTCCAGATAAGGAATTAGTTATTGAGTATAATATCACTCCATCATTTCTGAAGCAATTGGGTATTTCAAAAAGTAGTATATAAGAGACACAATGATACCATCACCTCTGGAAGGCACCGGCTACGCGCGGCACCTTCCATCGCATGATGGTATCATTTGTGATTCTTATATACTACTACCGCGAGACCATATATCCCTATGTTATACTCAGTATATATATACAACAATCTGTCATACTTTTATTACGAATAAAATAACAACTGACACCCTATTAAAGATCAGAAATCTATAAGTTATACTCAGTATTTTACAACAATCTGTCACAAATATAAACTGACACCCTATTAAAGACAAGTTATCCATAAGTTATACTAAGTATATTACAACAATCTGTCATACATTTATTACGAATAAAATATAAACTTACACCCTATTGAAGATAAAAAATCTATTGGTTATACTCAGTATAATGCCTACCATAAAGCAAATGAGAGAGCAAGCTAAGAGTTGGGGAATTTCCTTAAGAGGTTTGAGACTCAAGAAAGATATAGCAGATAGGATAAGTGACGCGCGAGCCGTCGTCTACGAGGAGAGGCTGCGGCGTGCGGTTTCGACCGGACGACTGCCCGCCGACCCTGAAAAACACTCCGAGAAATTGGAGAACGAGACGACGGCCAGTCTGCGCGCCACCGCTTACGCGCAGCGTGTAAAAGAAGATCCCAGCGCACGTAGAAAACCCCTATACAAGGCGTACTACAATAAGATTTATCAAGGGTTGGTGGGGGGACCTCCCAAGAAGAGGAGAGATATCGCCAGAGCTTTAGTGGAGGAGGGTCCCAGGATTCTCGCCGAAGAAGCCGAAGTTAGGGAAACTGTTGATAGAGGGGTAGGAGGAAGATAGTATGGACTTTCGAGTGGGGGGTAGACGGGGAGATTCGCTAATCGCATAATGAATAAAATTCGCCCGGAGATGACCACGGCATGTTATCTGAGGTATTCGTGCTCGTATCGTATTAGGAACATAGAGACCGACGCTACTATGATCTATCACAAACAATCAAAGGGCAGTCCGTGGATAAACGAGATCGCCAAAGCCGAGAGTTGGATATCCGATAGAGAGAAAGGTCGAATGGACATCGACAAAGTCGATAGACCAAACACAAAATGGACCTTCGTTCGTTGGATATCGGTCGAGGTGAAGATGATCATCGACGCGCAACAACTTCTCATGGGAGCGGAAAAACTCCCAGACTGGCTAAGACAGAAAAAGGGAATGTATTCCGTCGACACGTATGACGACTACTTATGTCTGTTTAGGTGCATAGCCATCCAACGTGGAGGGAGACCAGACCGCTGTTGTGAGAAGGCACGAGCTCTGGCTCGCGAATATCTCGGGCATGATAACGGACCGGGTAGCCAGGGAATTCCCCTGGATGATATTAAGAAGGTCGAAGAGCATTTCAAGCTGGGTATTCGCGTTTACGAGCCCACCGCCGATGGAGTGTGGTACCTCATGAAGGTTCCGGCAAATTACGACGTGGTTGGGGGGAAGACAATGACGATAGGAATGTTTGGAGGTCACTCGTTCCTCATAACGAATCTCCGCAAGATGACGAACGAGTACGGGTGCACCGGATGTCAACAACGGTTCACAAAGACGTGTAAAATGCACAGGCACGCGACCACCTGCATGGGTGGGAAGACCGTGGTGACATGTCCAGGTAAGAGGGTAGAGAGACCACAGTCGGCCTACGAGAAGGCATTCTATCCTAAGGGGTCAGCGAGTGTGAGGTCGATTCAATGCTTGAGCAGAGAAGAGGAGAGGGTGGGAAAGCACATACATCACGCCGACTGCGGTCACGGTGGTGAGAGGTGGGTGGCCGGTGATCCGTTCGACGGTTACTGTCACGAGACCGAGACCGTGTTTCAGTTTCACGGATGCTACTGGCACGGGTGTCTGAGGCATTGCATGAGAGGTAACGCGAGATCGCTGTACAAGAGGACGAAAATTCAAGACGCCAAGATAAGGAAGGCGGGTTACGAGCTGGTGGTGATGTGGGAGTGCGAGTGGTTGAATGAGGTGAATACCTACTATCCACAATCGCCACGCGAGGAGGAGACGACTCTGTACCCCCACCAGATAGTCTACGACTTCGAGGCGTATCTCGACAAGTCAAAAAGCACGCGACCCACCAAAGACCTAACCTTCGAGGTCGAGCACGTTCCTATATCGGTGTCGTTGGGGGATACGATGCATGAAGGAATCACACACCTATGTGAACGAGATCCCGACACGCTAGTCAAGAAGTTTGTGACCGAGCTGCAGATGAGAGGCAAGGCAATCAGGGAGGGGGTTAGGAAGAAGTATCTGCCGGCCGACATAGATATGTTATCGAAGTCTCAGCAAGCAAAGATTATCTCTTGGATTGACCAAGTTACGGTGGTGGGGTTCAACTGTAGCAGGTACGACCTGAACCTCATCAAGCAGTACTTTGTAGAGAAGTTGGCGGCCACCGTGAATAAGGTGATGGTCGGAAAGAGAGCCAGCACGACGATGTTTCTGTTTACCCCGGAGTTTAGATTTCTCGACATCATCCAGTATCTGGGACCCGGTACCACGTACGACCGGTGGGTTAAGGCGTACGACTGTAAAAACGGTAAAGTAAAACTCACTTTCCGTACGAGTGGTTCGATAGCGCGGACAAGCTCGACCATCCGGGGCTGCCAGACTATCCCGAGTGGTACTCGAAGTTGAAGGGTGAGTTCCTACTGTCGTTGTCCGAGTGGAAAGAGTGTAAGAAGGTATTCCGAGAAAAGGGGATGAAGACGTTCAAGGAATGGTTGCAACACTACAACGACTTGGATGTAGGACCGTTCCTGGAGGCTCTGACTAAAATGACGAAATTCTACAGGGGAAGAGGCGTGGACATACTCAAGGATGCTGTGTCTCTGCCCGGTGTTTCCCTTCAGTACCTACTCCGCGGGTCGATCGATGGGAAGGCGGACACGCCCGAGCTGTGGTCACCGAAGTCTGAAACTTACGAGATGATGAAGCAGGGATTGGTCGGTGGTCCGTCCATAGTATTCTCCAGATACGCCGAGGCTGGAAGGTCGACGATCAGGGGTCAGGTGGGGAGTCAGGAGGAGAAGATGTGCAAGGCGGTGCTGGGGTACGATGCCAATGCTCTGTACCTATCTACTCTGTCGAAGGACATGCCGTGCGGGGAGGAGCAGATATGGACGTGTGACGACCCGGAAAGACAGTCGTATATAGACTGTTTCGTGAGGAAGGTCAGGAGTGAAAAGTGGTTCGGATTTGCGGAGTTGGATATAGAGGTCCCGGAAACGTTGAGAGACAAGTTCTCGGAAATGTCACCGCTGTTCGTTAATCGAGAAGTCGATGAGAACGAGGTTCCACAGCACATGAAGGACTACCTGGCCGGGACCGGGAGGGGGAAAAGAGTCGAAGGACAGAGAAAGCTCGTGGGGGCAATGTCCGCCAAGAAGATGATCATATACTCCCCGCTGCTAAAGTGGTATCTGGAGCACGGTCTGATCGTCAAGGCGGTGCATAGGGTGATAGACTACACACCCGGCAACCGTTTCAATGGTTCGTTTAAAGAGGTCACCGCTGCTAGACGGACGGGGGACGTCGACAAGAGCAAGGCGGTGTTGGCGGAGATATTCAAACTGGTTGGCAACGCGTGTTGTGGCAAGCTGATAGAGGCACAAGAGAGACACCTGAACACCACATATACGAAGGATGAGAAGACTGTCGATCGGGCAATGAGGTCGTCGTGGTTCGAAGACCTGGAGGAGATTGGGGAGGCTTACGAGATATCGAGCAGGAAGACTCGAGTGGTGATCAACAGACCGTTTCAGTGTGGCATAGCGGTTTACCAGTTGGCCAAGCTCCGGATGCTGGAGTTCTACTACGATTTCTTGGACAAGTATGTGGATCGCGGAGATTTCGAACTGATACAGATGGACACTGACAGCATGTACATCGCGCTGTCGGAGAAGACGCTGGCGGCAGTGGTGAGAAAGAATATGAAGAGAAAGTTTAATAAGGAGAAGACCGAGTGGTTGGCGTGGGACGTGTGGAGCAACAGTGAGTGAGTGAGTGAATAGGGTTTAACGTCCGCTTTTCTGACATAGAGGTACAAGCCTCAGGGAGTCTACACGCAGACGGGTCAACGGGGTCGAGTCCCATATCCACCTGTCCAAGGGGGGTAAATCCCAACTTCAGAACTCAATATTTACAATCAAAATATATATTCAGTCCTGAAATTAGAACAACCTGATCTGGTGCCAGGCCCTCGCCACACCAGCATCATTTATCCCATCCCCTAAAAGTAATAGGATTAGCGCTAATCTTACTTTTATATATGGGGCATAGCCCGACTCAACTCTCACATACAAGAAAGCCAAAAATGTACATGAGGGCCAAATCCGGTATAGTGGGTTCCGGAAAGTATGAACCCAATCGTTAAGCCAGTTTAGTCGCCTTTTACGACAAGCAATGGCTACTGCAGCACTATTCTCAGGATCAGTTGATCCCGCCCCGGTGCCTGCACGGGGCGTGGAGCAACAGAACTCCGGGACTGTTCAAGCTGGAATTCGAAGGGGATAGAGCCATCGCTCTGTGTAGCAAGTGTTACTACATGAGAAGTGATGGAAAATCTAAGCACTCGGCCAAGGGGATGTCGAAGAGTTCTAACGATCTGACTTGGGGAAGGTATAAGAGTGCTCTCGAAGGGGGTAGGGATATGGCGGAGAACAGGGGATTCCGAATGATTAACGGGGTGATGAAGACGTACTGTCAACAAAAATTAGGACTCTCGGCGTACTACGACAAGAGGAGAGTGATGGAAGACGGGTTACACACCGAGCCTATAGGATAGGTAAAAAAAAAAGAAGAGAACTCTGAGAGAATACTAAAGACTCTGACGATCCGGGGGTAGCTGGGTGTCAGAAGGCACCGCAAGAAGTTCTTCGCGAACAAACCCTCGAGATGGCCCATCATCCAAATAGTAGAGCACGGGCTCATCGGGCTTGGTAATAGATCGATCTAGATGATATACATTGAGAGACCACACGGGATCAGTCGCGCGGCAGCTGCCACCTTCGAGCTCTCCCGGTTGATAGAGGGGTACCGGACGTCATATCCGATGGAAGCCGTTGCTCCTCTAAACCAACGGGTCGCCCACGCGAGACGGCAGAGGGCTCGCTCGTCACCCTTTTAAACTTGATAGCATCTACGGGCTTCTTACCTATCAATCTGGTCACCTCTCCGTTCAGTGCGGAGACCACGGCGGGCAGTCTGGCCACCCACTCGGTCGATCGCGAATGAGGTCTACAAGTTCTTTAGCGTATTGGTGTCCGAACAGTCTCTCAGCCAGGGTTCGATTGAAGCGCTCCACGATCCCCTGGTCCGGTGGATGTTGACGCGGCCGCGTCTGACAGAAACGTCGTGCTAGACAATAGATGAGAGACCACGCCCATGAACTCGCGGCCGGGATCGACCTGGAGAAGATTCGGCCATTTGAGAGGACTCCTCTTATATTATACGGGAGAGAGCCTCGGCCACCTCCTTAGACTCTTTAGTGGCCAACGGCTCAGCCCCCTTTTTATATGACTCGTACGTCAACGATTGTCAGCGCGTACTTGTACGTCTTACGACCGACGCGATCGTGAGGGAGAGAAACAGGAGATCCGCTTGGTGAACTTGGTTCGGTACCGGCACGTCGAATTTCGGGCGCGGAATATTGTGAGGCGCGGGTAAATAGATCTGCCAGATGGCCTGCTTCTTGAGCCATTCCTTGACAGCGTTTTCTGAAACCTTGGTCGCCGCCGCGAGGTTCTTGATGGCAGCGAGTCCTTCCAGTAGCAAGCGGGGGGCTGGGGGGGCTATAGTACATGTTCGCTAGCTTGCACGTTAGGCGAACTGATAGTTTGGTATTAAGTTTGCGCGTGTTCATCGTATGCGATGTATTCCAATATATCGGACAATCTCCAACATGCCCTCGCCAGATCGTCCGTTAACTGCGTCGATAATAATAAACCTTTGTTGGAAGTACTATCGCGATTGGGGGTTAAGTTCTGAAGGAACTTGGGAAAATCTAATCCCCCAGGATTGGTGGAGGAATCTAACATCCGCTTTGCGAAAAGGGTGGCTGCTTTTTCGTCCTCACGCCACGTCTCGAGAGAATCTCGGGCCAGACGAATCATACCCTTTGCACCAACCATGCGGTGTTTAAGGGCAGTGTAGCCTACATCAATCATAGCAAAATAAAGTTTGTCAACTGACATCTTTCTATATATATATATTTATAAAAAAAGTTATGTAAAATAATTACTTTAAAATCTCGATTGAATATAGTAGCCGACGAGCCCCACCACACCCATTCCCACGACGATGAACGCGATCTCGCGGTCTTTTTGGGGCTCTGACGGTACATAGAAATCTGAAAGTTGGGGCTCACGATCCAGCGGCGCGAGACTTTTGTGCGGATATGCCAGCGCGTACTCGCGGTTGGCTTCTTCAAAGTTCTGAAAAGTTTGTGCGGCGTGATTTTCGCGGCGAAGCTCTTCATTGACCCAGTCCAGATGGGCGGTTCGTTTTTTCGACCACGCTTCCTTTGCGCTATTGAGTTGTTCTACAGCTAAATCGTGACGCTTACGCTCCTCATCCACGTTCGAGCTTCTCATTTTAGAGAATATAAAGTTGCTACCGCTGAACGCCAATGTGTTTACAAGCGCACCACCTACTATTACTGCGATTGAAGCCATTTATTTCCATATATTAACTGGTAGAATTCCAGCTTTAACTAGATAATCTCGGGTCCAAACTGCGGCCGCTACATCTAAGGTCGCGAGCCCTACGTCTCTCACAGTAAGTCCAATTTGGGAGCGGATCCTCCTAGGGCCATCTTTTGATAGTCGAGCATACCCGATACTGAAACCCGATATCACCACGGCGTGATAAAGCGCATTCACTAATAATATTTTACCATCTTGTTCAGCCATTATAATTATTGCATATAAAAGGGGTCGCGATCAATGTTTAAATGGGGCGCATCCAATCGCGATTGGTGTTTCGTAACTTTCTTTCTGAACACTGGTGGTTGTTTTTTTCGATAATATGGGGTATTTCCACACGCACAGGGCACCAACAACTGCCAGACCACCACCAACAACCCAACTCCAATTCACGAATTTGGGTTCAATCGGATTCGCCCAACCTCGATTGGGTGTTGAGTGTGCTTCCAATTCGTGAATTGGGGGTGTTGTTGTACTCAACTCTGTCGTCAGATGTTTTGCTGTCTCCGTCCGATTGCAATGACTGTTTAGCCTCTCGAAGCTCGGCGGAGTATTTTATCTTGTTTAACTTTTCGGGTGGCAGCCGCCGCCCGCCCAGCTGCCTGTCTTTTGGGATTTTTTTATATGCGGTATGTCATCCAGTGGCGGAGTAACACTCGGGTTCGATTGGGTTGGAGCAATCGGGTTCAACTCTGTCACTCTCGCGGGTGTGTCTTGTGTCATCATTTATGATATTAATATTAGGGCTTATAGTTCGTGGGCATATATGTCCAAATTGACAGTGTTTACCCGTGGTCAACGCGGTTGTCAGCGGAGCTAAGTACATTCCAAACTTGTGATAAATTGAGCAGCAGGCTGTTCTAAGAGTGTGATCTATAAAAGGGTCAGTCTCTAGATCGTCAATCAATCCCGCGGTGTTTGGTATAGGGAGAAGTATACTAACGGCGGTTGCGTACAAATGAATAGCCGCCGATCCGAGAGTTTTTGTCATCTCCGCACCTAACCTAGATTCGTATCGTGCATACATTTTATCGATCTCCGCATCTGACATCTTATCCACCTGAAAAACTGAGAGACGCCTACCGAGATAATGCCATGATTGTCCCCCAGCAACCAGCGCAGCTAGCCGCTCTCGTCGCGCCGCATTTTCATTTTCATTCGGAGTCGTTGCACTCAACCCAATACCAACCGCCGTTGGAGTTGGAGTTGATTCCGATTGCTCTGTCGGATCATTATCTTTCAGGATGTTGGCAGTCGGAGTTGAGGTTTCTTCCATTAGCTGATCGAGAAGTTCGTCGCAGTTCATTTTTCTTAAAATTATTAATTAATTCTATTCTAACAAGTCTCATCACTTTAACATATTGCCAAGCGCACCACCCGGATACTTATGATCACCATTATGCTCGCAACAAAGCTCGCAGCGGAGCACCAAATTGTTAACATTGTTAACCATTGTTCAGCATTTGTTCAACATTTGTTAAGCATTTGTTCAGCATTGTTCAGCATTGTTCAGCAATTGCTAAGCATTGTTAAGCATTTACTCGGCAATTACTAACGAGCGTTAAGTAATTGCTAATTAATTATAAAATTAAAATTAATTGATAATTTCGTAAGCAGTTGGTTGATCAGTCTTTAGCAAAAGCTTGGCGTGCTTAGTTTCCGAAAGCATCTGTCGAACCTCCAGGCGCCCCTCGAGCGTTGGGATAACGTCATTCTCTCGAAGACAGTCATCGAATGAGTCTCGGTCCTTGCAGTGAAAGAGGGCGCCCACCCATTTCGTTTGCTCGCGCAGATCCTTGAGGACGGCGTTGTACTTTTGAGTGGATATCCATACGCTTTGCCTAGCATGGCGGCCAGAAAATGCGAGCTCGGAGAGCATGTCCTTCTTTTTGGTCATCGCCGCCTTGGCCGAGCAATCGTCAATCACGTATAGGGTGGGCTCACCCTGGAATTTTTGGTATAAACCATGCAACCAATCGTGAAGCCTATCACCGGGGTCAATAACGTATACCTCAGGGTCGGTTCATATCCACGGGCGCCGCTGATAAGTATCGTTGTGCCGCACAGTGGGACACAGGATCACAATATGACGAAAGGCATTGCGGTAGGAGCCTCGAGCAAGTCTAGGATGAAAAACCGTTTTTCCACATCCTGTCTGCCCACATATTATGGCAGAGTGGGCATCTCCAATCCTGAATTGGTATTGATTGTTAATTTTCTTAAAATTAATTAATAAATCGTTAGACTTAGTAGAGTGCTGAGACGTATAAGTACACATTCAATGGCCCGGCTCCGTCCGCCTCTTTGGTTATCTGGATCGTCACACCCTCGCTAGCGTTCTCAACTTGGCGTCCGTTGCCGTGTATTTGGTCGTCGTCGCTGGCTCGCATGTCTAGCCATAACGCGTATTTGGTATTCAGGAAATCCGCGAGGGAGACGGCCGAGAGATGCAGGTCTTTGGCAACTGCTGCAACCTCCGGAGAGCGCTTAGAGCCGGCAGCAAACTGCTTTCTTACTTCGTCCCACTGCTGGTGCGCGCGAAGACCGCGCTGTAGAGTTGATTGGGTACTCCTCGATCGTCACCTCTACCTTCGTGATTTTGGGGGTTATAGAATTTGTCGGTTTTTCTAGCACCGAACGCGAACCGAGCATCCTCGAACAACATCAGTATACCTTTCATCGAGCGGGCGGGTACGTTGACGTTAATATTCCACAATGTGTCGCCTTTGTCTTTCGTCATCTTGCGATGGCGAAGAACTCGGTCGTAAAGTATGGCAACGCGCCCGGCGTACTGGGTTCTGATCAATCGCGCGAGTTCGGATATCGTGACCATGTCGTACTCAAAGTCGAGCGGGATGTAGAAGCGGTTGCCGTAAGAGCCCGCGACTGCGTTGTCGCTCGCAACGTTATCTGCCTTGTTACCAGCCCCGATTCTAAGTTTGGTTACGTTCTTATTTCGACTGGTGTCAATACCCTGATAGACAGCGTTTTCGCGCTCTTGCGCCGTCATCCATAGGTCCTGATAACAATGGTAGACGTCGCTGTCATCGATCGACATCACCTCATTACCAGAAATCTTTATCATGGTCTTCTTGA
>CM055280.1:35611184-35701635 GCA_029237695.1 Conchocele bisecta
TGACGCCGACGCCGGGGTGACAACATAAGCTCTACTTATTCTACGAATAGTCGAGCTAAAAACTTGAAATACTTTCAAAATGAAATATTTTCGACTAGCAACTTATAGAAATGAATAGCCCCCACTCTATTACAGAAGATATTGCCTACTTACGGACAATAACCATGAATAGAGTGTATAAAACAGCCAAACGAAAATGAGCACCAAAAAGGATACTTTCACGCCAGCCGTCCGAGGCAAAAGAGGAAGTCTCCCGTGCGCGCATGCGCGGTCGATATGGGATGGGACAGGTGTAAGTGCGGACTAGGTGCGGGTCAATAAATTGTATTCGGAATGGGTAGCCCCAATAGAAGAAGCTATATAGCAACATATAACAGGGAAGTATGATACAGAAACAGTTTACGGAAATGTAATACCCAGGTATAATAATTTACCTGTATAAATTACCTGTAATAATTTAGCTGGACATTTCGTGGTCAAGCTGGAGAAGGCTATTGTTCTCTCTACAGGTAAGGTGTACAGAGCGCACGAGAAAACGGGTCTTATGACATGCATTAATGTTCAGTTTGTAGCATAGAAAGAGTTTGACCTTGACCCTAGAGCCCGGAATTATTTTTAATAGTCCTATATTCATCTCCATATCATAGTAAAGGTATGTATAAAGTTTTATGACTGTAGCTGATAAGGTGTTGAAGTAATGACCGTAACACAAAAATAGCGACAATTACTTCAGTTTGATTATTCAGCAAGAAACGAGATATGTTTGCCCTCAGCTACTGGCTTTGATGCCATATTTGGAAGATAGTACCGACTAATGAGCGGCGGCATATCAGGAACCTGAAAATAACGGAACCACATTTTTCTCACAGGTTACAGTTACATTATCCAAGTTCATTAACCCTTACAATGCTGAATTAATTTGTCTCGTCTGCTGAATATTTTTTATTCTCCATTTTTCTCATAAAAAACTTGGTTTGGCAGCACTTTAGAATCATTTCCAATGGAAATGGAAATGATTCTAAAATTCTGCCAAACCATGTTTTTACTGAGAGAAAAGACAAAATATGATTTAACAGCAGACGACTATTTTCGGTTCCCGCATTCTAAGGGTTAAAGGCACTTAGTCTCAGATATGCATAAAAAATGATGAAACAGAGCCAGAAAAATAGCTGAACCCTTAAACCGCTACACACGACAATTGTCATCTGCTGTTGCTTTTATATCTTGCCTTATTTCTCAATAAAAACATGTTGACAGCACTTCAGAAACATTCCCAATGGAAATGATTATGTAGTGCTATCAAAGCATGTTGTAAATTATTCTAAAGCGCTGTCAAATCATGTTTTTGATGATAAAAATGGAAAATAGAAAATAAACAGCAGCCGACAAAAAATTAAGATAGCGGTGTATGAGGCCACATAAAATTAATTTATTGATCATCATCCGAATTTTGTGAAAAAATGGGGCGGGTGGGCGGTTTTTATTTTTTATTTTCAGGCAATACCAGGAAGAGACAATTAAGGGCTAGATTTTCAAATATGCAAATCTGTTTTGTAATATCATTGTTATATTGAAGTGTTGCTAGTACATGTATCTACTTTCCTTCAAAATTCGGAAAATGATTTGCTGTGTTGCAAGCTGACATTTAGATCTGGAATGCATCTTCCTGAACTGATTGTGTAAACTATCTGATTTGTCATCTTTTTGATCGGTAAATTCCACAAAGCGTCCTAAGCAGCCAATTGCGTCACATAATTTAACGTTTGAAGTAATTTGTGTCAAGTTGTCTTTTTTGTGACCGATGTATGCCGAAACATTCGTCCGATTAATGGTATAATGGTATAGACCACTAACGTGCACCCATCCAACAATCCATTTACAAAATCATTATACAAATCAGAGAAGGTCGAGTCCGCGCCGGCCTTTACACCAATCCAGTCTTTGTGGTCTTTGAATTTGACTGCGACAAACATAGCTATAAGATTTTACTGCAGAAAACGAAACTTAAGCAGCGCAGAAAATGATGGCAGAATAATTGATCACCATGCAATCATAACAACACTTTATTTACATACTATATTTATTACCGCAAAGCGCCTGTGTGAGAAACATTGGGACCTGTATAATTCGCAACAATACGGCGGTCTCTTTTTGTTTACGAAAATTTTCCGTTTTCTTTTTTTTGGAGGGGCGGGTGGGGATGATAATCAATAAATTAATTTTATGTGGCCTAAGGCTTAATTGTATATTTGTATCTGAACATACTTGTACTTATAAGTAGCCTGGAAAATAATGGGGATTGGTTATTTTTCAGTATTATAAACATGTTTTGTAATGCCTGGTTACGGATCTATAATGGAGTCATTTCTTTCTAAATAAGGTAATTATTACCCTGATCGTTTAACAACAAAAAAATAAAAAATGTGTACATAGAACACGGATGCCCCTTTGATAGTAAACGAGGCAAAATTCTTAGACGAAAGGGGGTTGGTTGAATCAAAAATCAAAACTAGACATTATGTTTGTAAAACATGGATATGCCCCCGTGGCATACTGTACTCTAACTGGAGAAACTCTTACAAACTTTTTGACATAAATCTACAAGGACAAACGGACGAACGGAACCTCAAGAGGAACGCAATATCCCCCTATGCGATAGCATAATAAACTTTGCGCATCTACTCATCATAAGGAAGCTACATACCAAGTTCCAGGTCTGTAGCTAGTACGGTAATTTAAAAGCTTTCCGAGTTACATGGTTGGTAATGGATGGGTGGACATATGGAACAAACAAGGGTAACACTAAATGCCCCCACCACTATCGTTGTAGGGCATATAAAAGAAATTTCACAATTTTCTCTTACCGTTACGGTACATGTATAGTGAAAATGCCAAATTATGCCAGACCAAATTATCTCCCCTGTTTATCACAGTTTCTTACAATACAATGTATATATACTTAAATATAATGCATATTTTTGGAAATTTCTTCAAATAAAGCAGTGTGATTGATTGATATAGGTCAGTTGCAATGCAAGAAGCGAAAAACACATACATGTACTTGATACACAGACATCATCAGACACAGTGTCTTTAACCCCTTCCCTTTGGAATACACCATTAAGGGTTTGAAATTTATTAAATATTTGATTTTTGTTATTTCTCAATGAAAGTATATGTTGTGACCACTCATTTGAACCGTCTCGACGAGACGGTTCAAATGGTGGTCGCGACATATACTTCTGAGCGCATAGAAATAAAATATATAAAATTTTCCGCAAACATAATGGTGTATCCGCAGTATGAAAAAGTTAATACTCCATAAAATCCTAGAATTTTTCACAGTAATGATAAACAATTGTCAATGATTGATGTCTGTTTCGCAATCTGCCAGCATTCATTTCACCTCTGATATTTTATGCCATCTAGAAGAAACACTATTGGATACGGACACCTGGAAAAACAGATTGTGTCATTTCTGTCTATGTTAACCCTTTTGACCCCACAGGACATAAATCCAGGCCCGTAGCCAGGGGGGGTCGGAGCAGTCGTCGACCCCCCTCCCCCACACCCCCCCCCCCCACCGCCCAGCCTCGAAGTACACTTTTTTTAGCATCGAGGTCCACTTTTTTAGACCCCCCTATATACCTCAGGCCCATTGGGCCTTCGAAACGACCCCCCCTTCAAACAGGTCTGGCTACGGGCCTGAAATCCAACATGTGCCAACACTGTAGATCCAGATGAGCCGGCTCGTAACGAGCCGTCTCATCAGGATCTGCAGCCTTTGTATGTATTGTTCAATTCAAAAGGAAAGTGTCAATTTCGCATTAACCCATTCCATTCGGAATACACCTTTAAGGGTATGAAATTTATTAAGTATTTTATTTTCATTTTTGTTATTTCTCAATGAAAGTATATGTTGTGACCACCCATTTGAACCGTCTCGATGAGACGGTTCAAATGGTGGTCACGACATATACTTCTGCGCGCATAGAAAGAACATATTTAGGATTTTCCGCAAACATAATGGCGTATCCTCAGCATGAAAAGGGTTAAAGGAATAGTATTAGCATAGAAAAGACAATGTTGAATACTTGGGGATGAAAGGGTTAAACCCAAAGAATCCAAATGGTGTTTTAGCTACATTGTATATTCAAGAACCTACTATGAGGCTATCATAAACATGGGAGATAAGTTGGTTATGCTTTTTCATTATTCATTGTACGTGTAACTGAGAGGAAAACTTAGAAACTTAGAAATTCCATGTAATATTAAATTGGCAACGTTTGATTACAGAATAGATGGCCGTGGCCCACATGTTGCGCCTGCTGAGGCTTTGATAGTATGTCAAAAAACATTAACCAAAAACTTTAACCCGGATGCACGTACATACAGACGTACGCCAATATGCTGACTATAAAGCGCTGTCCGCAAGTAGGCGCGACAAAAAAACAAACTAGTGTTAGTTTCTAGTACCGTATAACCTCGAATTAACGCCCTCGGGGGCGTTACATTTTACAAAAGGGGGGCGTTTATTAGCCACTAAAAATAAAAAAAACTTACCAAGGACCGCCAAAACACAAATAATCCTTAAAGAAGGATTATTGCTGAACATTCTTTAAGGATTATTTGTGTTTGAAATTGGCGGTCCTTGGTAAGTTTGTTTTTTGATTTTTTTTTTATTTGGAGAGGGGGTTTATTAGGAGGGGGGCGTTAATTCGAGGTTATACGTTAATTACTTTTTCAGTATAATAAACATTTTACATAAATCTCAGGAGACACAAAAAATATAATCACGTTCAGACATTAAATGCCCTGAATGGCTCACTATTACAATTTTCCGATTTTTTCAAACACAAAAACATGTTTGGCAACTGATTTAGTACACAAAACTAACATATACTGCCTAATAGATACATCTGAAGTCTTGAGATTTACATCTTAATCGCAATGTGAAGACAACAAAAACTTGTTTTGTGTACCACTCAGTGCAAAATGTCAATATTGACAATTTCATTTCCGTAACCCAACGGCTTCGGCTCGGAAGCGAGTCGATAAACTCCGGCTATCAGAATTCATCGGCCGCGAATCGGGTTGAGGAGTTGACCCGAGCGTTTATCGGAAAATCGATCGGGCTTTGAAACACACACCTGCTGCTGTTTGTTTATCAACAAATATTTATATTTTCATCGACTACAAACTCATTTTTGTACCAAAATGAATGCAAACAGTTTCGAAGTGTGTGTAAATAGAAACCTGTTGGATTTGTGTGTTGGAAAACCCAATAGGAGGCCAAATTCGGCAACTTGAGCCGTATAGGGGCTTTAAACACTTTCTGTACATATCTGAGACTGAGTGCCTATAAACGTGAAATTTTGTACCTTAACCCTTTCACTCCGAAGTAACTGGAATGGATTTTGATATTTTAATTTTGTAACCAGTCCATGTATGAAAAGGCGGTGTTTTTGTTCCTTAAAATGTGTTGCAAAAGTGCAGATCCTGATGAGACGGTTCGTCAGGAGCCGGCTCATCTGGAACTACACTTTTTAGCAATATCACTCACTATACAGGTCTGTGGTGTTGAAAGGGTTAACAAAATGAGCGATTTTTTCAAGAAAAAATATTTACAGAAACAGTGATATTTTCTGTAAATGACAAAAAAAATTGTCGAAAATTTTACAGCAAATGCGGATTTCAATTCTTGTGAACATCCAATGTTATTTACGGAAAATATCAACTATTCATGAGATAGTACATATCTTCTTCGGTACAAATTCAAACTCATTAACAGTTTGATAAAATCGGCTGTCAGTGATAATGTTTTTGAATTTTAATTTTGCACGTAAATTAACATGTATAAACTTCTTAATCATACAAAGTGGGCCACATATTTTTATGGTTGAAACAGTTAATGGCTTAAATTCGACAATGATAGTCTTACCTGTAACAGTTAAATGGTGTATTTTTTCTAAACTCCAACTAACGACAGTTAGTTTCGCTTATCCCACCTCCATTTTGGCTGTATAGGTGAGCAGCGTGCGGAATGTCTTGTAATTCAAGTCGGCAAAGGGGTGGGTGCACATTGAGAATGTCAACTTAATTTAACGTCAATCTTTTTTCCGCCATCTATCTGGAAGTATAAAATAATGAAAACATTCTTTTTAACCCATTCTCCTCTAAGTAACGGGAATGGATTTTGATATGTTAATTTTGCAACAAATCCAATTGTCACGAAATAGACCATTTATGAAAACGGGGTGCTCAAAAATTTGAAAATTACTAGCAAAAAGTGCAGATCCTGATGAGACAGCTCGTAACGATATCGTGCTTTCCGCAAGCGGGTGCGACAATGATGATAAACACCCATGTGAAGTATCAAGGTAATGGGTGAAGCAGTTGCAGAGATATAGTACACGAAAAAACTTTAACAAAAAAAATCAAAGTAATTTGACCTTGACATTGGGCACAGGGGCCGCACGGTTGGGGGTTAGAAAGAAAATATGGATGATGATAAACACCCATGTGAAGTTTCAAGGTAATGGGTGAAGCAGTTGCAGAGATATAGTATAACGAAAAAGTTTTAACCAACCAATTTAACCAGACGTACGTTAAAAAGTTAACGTTGAAATGGCTAAGTCAATTACGTAGAAATAATAGGTGAAGGTAAAACAATGGTCACATGTTGGATAGTTGTATGTGGTAGGCACCCCTTGGTTATGAAGCTGTGAAAGTTTGGTGGTCCTAGGTGGTACAGTACCAAAGAAATGGACTTAAACACGAAAACTTAACATTGTAAACGCGAAAACTTAACATTGAAAATGGCTAAGTCGACTGCGCGGAAAAAATGGGTCAAGTTAAAAAAAAAGTAACATGTTGGATAGTGATATGTGATGGACACCCCTTGATTATGAAGCTGTGAAAGTTTGGTGGTCCTAGGTGGTACAGTAACAAAGAAATGGACTCAAACACGAAAACTTAACATTGATTGTGGACGCCGCCCGCTGCCCGCCCGCCGAACGGCCGCCCGCCGCCCACCCGCCCGCCCGGCTTTCGCCAATCCAATAGCCTGGATTTTTTTTCAAAAAACCTGGCTAATGATATTGAAATCCATATACATGTACATGTGAATTGGTGACTTATCATTTAATCAAGGTCAACACGAGGTTAATATATACTTGACTGCAATAAAAAATACAAGCTGTGATTGAACTGCGGGTCAGAACTATATGTTTTGTGACTCGCGATATACAGCTTATAAGCCTTTTGGGACCAGTCTAGCACCTGATCTAGTCACAATATAAGGTGGTTCTGCCGAGCGATCATTGAAACCACAAGTTACGTTTTAATGCAATTCAGTTTAGAAATAATTGAACACAGCCTGTTATATGGTTTATAATGCTTCGAGGTTTCAACTATTTTCTCTCTTTTTAATATTTCTGCACAAAAGTGTATGGTGGTACTTTTAAGTGTCGCGAAAAAATAGAGCGGATGGTGATTAACCCTTTCCCGGAGAGAAACGGCTTCAAGCCTCTGCAGAAGATGTCTTTTGAAAACATTGTGGCAAAAGGAGAAATTTCTCCTTTTCCCACAATGTTTTCTACTCTATCAGATAATTTAACCATCATTTCACCCAGCATTTGATTCTTTTATTCAGATGTTTTCGATTTGGAAGAGTCGAAATATCGCAAAACAGGGAAAGGGTTAAACCAGACATTTTCATAAAAGATATTTAGTATTATTGGTTGGATCCTGAGAAAAATGGCCTTACAATGTTCATGTCCAACATAACCCCAGATCAGGGTTTATGCTGTTCATTATTCAGTCATGATGTTGACCTTCTGGTATCAGCAAAGTTTGTGTGTTTGTTTGTTGGGGTTTAACAGCCTATCAACAGGTAAGGTCATTTAAGGCCGGGTCAATGGGTTAAGTACTAAATCCCATATATAATTACCTTTACGAGAACATGTACATTTTCAAGTACATGTACAAATGGGGGGGGGGGGGGGAATCCCAAAATCAGAACTGAATATTTACAATAAACCAGATGGCCGTGGCCCGCATGTCGAGCCTGCCTAGGCATTTGATGATATTTTTAAAAACTTTAACGCAGATTTCGGATGGACGGACGCACGGACGTCATTGTGATCACTATGTCTCGCTTTCCGCAAGCGGGCTCGACAAAAAAAATATATTCAGCCCTGAAATTAGAATAATCCTTATCTGATGTCCTCGCCACACCTGAATCACTTGGCCCCCTCCCAAAAGCAGTAGGATCAGTAATAAACTTACTACTTTCATAATGGGCAACAACCCAATTCAACTCCCAGGTAACAAAAGAGCCAAAGATAAAAACGTACCCGAGGGCCAAACCAGGCATATCGTGATTCCTGTAAGGAGAAACCACTACCGTTAATTTACGCCATCGCATTCACCCGACCAACCACCCACACATATCAGCAAAGAAAAATTTAATTTACAGACTCGCATCCCCACCCTCCCCTAAAATAAATTTCAAATTAATATGTTCAAGTAACCAAAATATAAACTGCTTTCTTTTTCAAACTAGTTTTACAACAAATTTAATAAAAAGATCAAAATGTGCAAATGCCTCCGTTGGCACATTGGCAAACTTCTTAACCAAACCAAACCAAATACTATATGCTCCAAGGCTCTACCGAGACCGGGACCATAAAATTAAAGCCTCACAACCATTCAATTTTATTCCAAAATTTGGACGAGATTTGAATGCTTAATTAATTTTCTATGGCCTAAAGACAAAGGATACACAATTGTTACAAACGTCATAAGACCTGTTTTGTCAGCCGGCATCTCAATTACTATCTACATGTGAGTGTATCCTCATTTTGGGTTAAGGTCAAAATCTGTTTGAATAAGATAGTCACTAAATTTAATCAGTACATATACAATGTAATAGACAAGTGGCTCTTGATTTGATAAAATGTGTTTATTTGGTGAATGACCAACTGTAGCCCATTTCATCAACATTGCAAAGTATACTTTAGTAGCAAAGTATACTTTGAGGGAGAAATTTTCAATTTTTTGAAAAATTTATTAATTTTTATTATACTGAATTTATTACATTATCACAGCCATTTAATGGCTGTGATAATGTAATAAATTCAGTATAATAATTCTGCATACTTTTAATCATGACATATATGCATTTGTTAGTTCTATACGAAATAATGCATATCAGGAAAAATAAATGATTGCTCCCTCAAAGTATACTTTGCTAGTAAAGTATACTTTGCAATGTTGATGAAATAGGCTACTGCTTAATTAGATCCTGGTCAGTTTTCACTTAACCCTTTAACACTTTTAAAGTAACTGGCATGGACTATTAATTCATGTTAAGTTTGAGACTGTTCCATTATCCAGTAAAAACGGTCATTTGGTAAATACATGTACAGTGAAACCTCTCTAAACCGGACACCCTGGGAGGTCCCCAGGGTGTCCGGTTGAGAGATGTTTCACTGTAAATCAGGCATTTGATCATTCTGAGCCATAATGTTGTGCTAGCTATGCGATCATCAACAGGCATTATCACCTGAGATAGAACTGAGCCATAATGTTGTGCTAGCTATGCGATCATCAACAGGCATTTATCACCTGAGATAGAACTGAGCCATAATGTTGTGCTAGCTATGCGATCATCAACAGGCATTATCACCTGAGATAGAACTGAGCCATAATGTTGTGCTAGCTATGCGATCATCAACAGGCATTATCACCTGAGATAGAACTGAGCCATAATGTTGTGCTAGCTATGCGATCATCAACAGGCATTATCACCTGAGATAGAACTGAGCCATAATGTTGTGCTAGCTATGCGATCATCAACAGGCATTATCACCTGAGATAGAACTGAGCCATAATGTTGTGCTAGCTATGCGATCATCAACAGGCATTAATCACCTGAGATAGAACTGAGCCATAATGTTGTGCTAGCTATGCGATCATCAACAGGCATTATCACCTGAGATAGAACTGAGCCATAATGTTTTGTGCTAGCTATGCGATCTATCAACAGGCATTATCACCTGAGATAGAACTGAGCCATAATGTTGTGCTAGCTATGCGATCATCAACAGGCATTATCACCTGAGATAGAACTGAGCCATAATGTTGTGCTAGCTATGCGATCATCAACAGGCATTATCACCTGAGATAGAACTGAGCCATAATGTTGTGCTAGCTATGCGATCATCAACAGGCATTATCACCTGAGATAGAACTGAGCCATAATGTTGTGCTAGCTATGCGATCATCAACAGGCATTATCACCTGAGATAGAACTGAGCCATAATGTTGTGCTAGCTATGCGATCATCAACAGGCATTATCACCTGAGATAGAACTGAGCCATAATGTTGTGCTAGCTATGCGATCATCAACAGGCATTATCACCTGAGATAGAACTGAGCCATAATGTTGTGCTAGCTATGCGATCATCAACAGGCATTATCACCTGAGATAGAACTGAGCCATAATGTTGTGCTAGCTATGCGATCATCAACAGGCATTATCACCTGAGATAGAACTGAGCCATAATGTTGTGCTAGCTATGCGATCATCAACAGGCATTATCACCTGAGATAGAACTGAGCCATAATGTTGTGCTAGCTATGCGATCATCAACAGGCATTATCACCTGAGATAGAACTGAGCCATAATGTTGTGCTAGCTATGCGATCATCAACAGGCATTATCACCTGAGATAGAAGAGCAAGAAACACATCAAAGATAAGATCACAGATGTTTTCTTGGTGTCCAGTTTAGAGAGGTTCCACTGCATTCATAAATATCCACATACAATGTATGGTGCAGTGTTTGTAAACATCAGGAAAGAGGTATATAGTGTTGAAAGGGTTAACCCTTAGCCTGCTGAATGAAATGTTGTCGTCTGCTGTTTGATTTATTTTCGATTTTTCTCATCAAAAACATGCTTTGACAGCACTTTAGAATCATTTCCATTGGAAATGATTCTAAAGTGCTGTCAAACCATGTTTTTATTGAGAAACAGGGCAAGAAATAAAGCAACAGCAGACGACAGTTTTCGCGATCAGCAGGCTAAGGGTTAATACACGTACATACAGACTAAATAGTAGAAGCTTCGTTTTATGAATTTAAATTGATGGTTAGCTGAGCTGAATGAATATTGAACACTCACTGTGCGCAATCTGGTCAGGATCTTTACACAGGTGGAAGACTCGGACCTGTGACACCAAAAAAGAAATGCCCATTAAATAAATCCAATTACCCCACCCACCAGGTCTCGTAATGTCGTAACGTACGAGACCGGGTGGGTGGAGTAATGGGATTTTTTTTTTTTAATGTGCACTTTTATTTGGTGTCACAGCTACGAGTCTTCCACCTGTGGGTCTTTACTGGTCGTAAACATAATAAGCCTGATTTTGTAAAATTGACGCTCTAGTAGCAAGCTTGATTTACATATTAGGCTTATTTAGCAACATAAATATGAGCCGATAAATGGGCCCTTACGACGTTTGTGACCATTGTAGTCCAGATCAAACTCTGCGATCGATCAGGGCCAACACTCTTCTTCATTTACTGGTAGTCATTGAATAAATGCTTACTGCGATCAGAATTTTTTTTTACAGCATATACAAAGGTGACTGATTGAATAGTGTTTTATCCATCCAGTTCAACAGCAAGGTCATATCTGACATAAGACTGGAGAAATTTATGGCATTAGCGACCAGTGTAGACCCAGATCAGCCTGCGCATACAGAGGCGGATCCAGCATTTGGGGAACGGGCCCGGGGGGTCTGTCTAGTTGCGAAGGTAACTTGCAATCTACTCCCGTACCATACGTAGCTAGTAGTGTAACGGACGGTATGGGAGCAATTGCAAGAGTTACCGTTCACAACTAGGGGGTTGTCCTATTTTCGAGCTCTTCAAAATGCACTTTCCTGTGTTTTGCGGCATTTAAATTCAGACTCCAACTGGTGGTAAACTGTGATCTTTGTAAACTCTGTGGTCTGAACGGGATGTAGTGCAACCCCGGAACCCAACCCCCTCCAGATCCGCCCCTGGCATACACATGCTGATCTCAACTGTACAATCAACAAACGTGTTATATGGGCTAATGTGGTTTTGTAACCAAATGACTTAATTATGGTTGACATCATTTTTACACATAACAAACCTATCCCACCCATTCATGCAAGCAAGCAACAAGAAATATCATCACTATGGCCAGTTATAAATGTGACTGCGACTGGAGAAATGGGGCTTATGGGTTTTGCGACAAGTGTAGATCCAGATCAGAAAAATGTGCATCCACACAGTCTGATCAGGATCTGCATTGTTTGCCACTGAAACACCTGCTGTGCTTCTAGCAAGCAATATACATGTATATATATGTTATCAGGCTGCAGGAATGTGCTATTTGATCAGGAGCTACACTGGTCACAAATGCCATAAGCCTCATTTCTCCAGTCACAGACACAAATGAGCTATTTACCATAAATATCAAATAAATTATTTTTATTATGAACACAGGACAAAATTTTATGATGGTTTAACAAAGGAATATTTGTAATCATTGACAAACTGCCAGCCAGCGATATAATTTGATAAATATACATGTAGAAAAACAACACAACAATATACGCCCCACAGGTCTAGATAAGATATGTGGCTGTGACTGGAGAAATGGGCTTATGGAATTTGTGACCAGCATAGCTCCTGATCAAATAGCACACTCCTGTAGCCTGATAATAATCTCATATTGCTTGTAAAGCCATGTTACAGGTATGGCTGGTGTTTCATTGGTGGAATGACGAACAGCGCAGATCCTGATCAGACAGTGCGGATGCACTGCACAGTCTGATCTGGATCTACACTGGTCACAAAACCCATAAGCCACATTTCTCCAGTGACAGCCACATATTTATCCACTACATCTACTCACAACAATTGTCGTCTGCTGTTGCTTTTATATCTTGCCTTATTTCTCAATAAAATCATGGTTTGACAGCACTTCAGAATCATTTCCAATGGAAATGATTCTAAAGTGCTGTCAAAGCATGTTGTAAATTATTCTAAAGTGCTGTCAAAGCATGTTTTTGATGATAAAAAATGGAAAATAGAAAATAAACAGCAGACAACAATAACAATAAGACAGCGGTCTAAGGGTTAGTGTACCAATTCAGTCATAATAGTTGCTACACTTCTTATCTACATGTATTCACCCAATACAACCTGATAGGAGGAACATAAATATTTGTGTTTCTATATACATGTACATCTATCTGATCAAGGTTAACCGGTACATTTATATACTGTGATTAAAACAATCAGTGGCAATTAGGCAACCAATATCAATTAGGCAACCAATATCCTGGTTTACCCTATGCAACCCGATATTAGAAACACAAATATTTGTGCTCTAGGATTGGGCTGCATCCTGTGTTATTCCTCAACCAAAACATGTTATACCGGTAACTAGTTATTTTATCATCTAAACCTGAAAACAATTTGTTAAAATATTCACTTTTCCTGGAAATTGGCTGAATAAATAAATATTGTGGTACTAATGGTCAATAAAATACTAGGTAGTGTTAGAGGATCTTCCATGAGTAATGATTTATGATATTATTCATCAAACAAATTTACTGATTTACAATGCTCCAGATAATCTGCATATTTGCTTAAATACGCAATTAAAATTGCCAAAAACCCAATTGAAATCAGAAGTAGTGAGCATCAAAAAGCAATACAAAATTAGTGGTACCTTTATCATGCTGTAGAAAACAATAAACAGACCACAAATATAGCATATTTTTTCTTATTTTCCATGAAAACATGTTTTCATTTCGAAGCAAACTATTCAATAATTGCTGTCTATTGATGTGTAAACAGTAGTGTGATTTTATTTGACCCAATTAAAATTTGAAATACCCAATTGCTTCAGAAATGATGGAGTGACAATACTCAATTACTAATTCCAGAGCTCCAGTTAAGGTGCGTAATTTGACCAACTTGGGGTGAATTTGTTTTTATTTCTTCATCAAAAATGGCAAGTTGGGAGTGCTTTAGAATCGTCTCATTGAGACGATTCTAAAGCACTCCCAACTTGCCATTTTTGATGCAGAAATAATAAATTTACCTCCAAATTACGCACCTTAACTGGAGCTCTGTAATTCCTTATCTGGAGCCCTGGATTTCATATGAAACAAGGCTACAACAAGTTCCTTAACCATTACAAGGCTGAATTAATTTGTGTCGTCTGCTGAACATTTGTTATTTTCAATTTTTCTCATAAAAAACTTGGTTTGGCAGCATTTTAGAATCATTTCCAATGGAAATGATTCTAAAATGCTGCCAAACCATGTTTTTAGTGAGAGAAAAGACAAAATATCAAATAACAGCAGACGACTATTTTCGGTTCCCGCGTTCTAGGGGTTAAAAACTCAGTCAACAAGTTGAATAAAATTTGTATTAAAGCAACCAATGGTTAATTCTATTTATCACATGAAAACCTTGTTATGATGTGGACTGTAACCCGTTTCATAAATGTGATATGAATGACGTGTAATAACACCTGGAACGAATATGATTGGCTGACCGCATCATCTTAAAAAAAGTTTATATTATGCACTAACGTAACGTATTCGTATTGGCGTAACACCAACAAACAAAAGACCAGTCCAGGGATGGAAATATTACATATATGTAAGTTTTGTTCACCCCTAGGCCATGCCCCGATTCCTCAAACAAACAAAATGAAGACATTCCTAATGGCGTACCTAATGGCGTGACAAAGCAATGCTGATTTGACGTTGACATCATTATGTTTTCAACATTATTAGAAGTGTTAGTGACTCAGTAAAATTAGAATGTGATTCCATTTGGTAATATGGAGTACTTACAATGAACTGGTGGCTAAAATGTGTGACTAAAATGTTTTGCAAGTCCAAACTTTTGATCGTCTGTAAATTTCACATCAACAGTGTTTTCTTGTAAACAATTATTGGGTTTACATTTATTGAGCATAGGCTGCATATGCAGCCTAATGTTCAATAAATGTAAATCCATCAATTGAAATTCACAGACGATCCTAAATTTTCACTTACGAACATTTTACTCGTAAAAAGTTTAGTGAAATGGCCCCTCTGGAACATAAAATGTGGCATATTTATAATAGGTGTATTGCTTGTATTGAAACTATTTTTCTCTGTTAGTCAATGGTATATGTTCAGACAAACAGCTTGCGTGTGCTGTCATGTGATAAACAGAATTTCAAATATGTTTCTATTTAGTATGAGATTTATGAAACACGTCATCTAGACGGTTCAAAGGAGTGGTCACAACAAAACTTTAATTGCGAAAAAAACAGAACATACTTATCTGGAGCTTAGCTATAACAAGCACTTGTTAATTAGTGATGACATAATTAGTCCAACATCATCCCAGATTTACACACAAATATCTATGCCAGACATGTACATATTTACGGCACCATACCTACAGTGTAATACTGCAAATGTGACTAGCGCTACTTCTGTAAGTTGAACACTGCCTGTGTCCTATGTGAAGCAGTGCTGCTGCCAAAATGTCATGTGGCGTAGTATTGGTATTTGGATTGGTACAACATCATTCTGCCATTTACCCTGTTCATGCTGATGATACGCCATTATGTTAGCGGAAAATCCTGAATATTTTCCTTCTATGTGCTCAGAAGTATATGTCGCGACCACCATTTGAACCGTCTCATCGAGACGGTTCAAATGAGTGGTCACAACATATACTTTCATTGAGAAATAACAAAAATAAAAATTTTAATAAATTTCATACCAGTAAAGGTGTATTCCATAAAGGTGTAACAAGCAACTGTAGATCCAGATGAGCCGAGCCGGCTTGTAACAAGCCATCTCATCAGAATCTGCAGTGTTTGTCAGTATGATTCAGATATTGTCAAACTATATACCCCTTATCTGATTAATGGAATAGTCCAGAAATAAGATGGAACTACATCATGTACATTGTATCAATGTTAGATATTTAGGGGTGAAAGGGTTAAAGGCACCATGTCCATTTTTAATATGAGTTTTTTTTCACATTATGAACTGCACATGAAATATACATGTATCAAACAAACGCATACTTTTAGTTGATCAAATACTAAGGAGTTTGTTTTGATATATAATACCATAGACAATGATATTTTGGAAATGCATTTCTGCTATTACGGGCCAAGTGCAATTATTTGTGAATCTTAACACTTTTAAGTTGTGATATACCGGTAATCATATACATGTGTATCACCTAGACTATAGTAGCCCGATCACATCATTCAAATATCACATTTTCCCTTATACTACATGTTAATGGGATATTTACATGTACATGTATATCTTCAACACGCACCTGCACAAATAAATCTCTTTAAACGTTGTTATGCACATTATTGCAATTATTGTAACAGTAACCATGCCAACCCAAATTCTCTGCTTTCATGATGATGATATTAATGTACTTAATTACTCCCCTTTAACAGGCGCGGATCCAGGATTTCGGGTTAGGGGGGGCGTAACTATTTTGCAATACTTGACTATATTATCGAACGAGCTAAGCTCGTTCGATAATGTAGTCAAGCATTGCAAAATAGTCGACCGAGCGGAGCGGAGCAGAAACATGCATGGAATACATGGCACTTGGCATGAAACGTGCCTTGTAACTTGTAAAAAATCTTTACTGGGCGAATTTTAAGGGGGGCGTGCGCCGGGTCCCCACCCTGAATCCGCCCATGTTTAATTTCACCGACTAGTATTTTTAGTAACTACCGTATCATTCGTAATTGGGGATTAAGGTGAATTAAAACATCTATCCTTTGGTCTTTTTGTTACTGTTATTATTATACACCTTAATTTAACTCGACACATATAATGAACAATCAGAGCTCCAGATAAGCTGCACATTTGCTTAAATACCCAATTCAAATTGCCAAAAACCCAATTGAAATCAGAAGTAGCGAGTATCAAAAAGCAATAAAAGATTTGTGGTACCATTATCATGCTGCAGAAAACAATAAACAGACCACAAATATAGCATATTAATTAGAATTGCAGACATGTTTTCATTTTGAAGCAAACTATTCAATATTTGCTGTCTGTTGATGTGTAAACAGTAGTGTGATTTTATTTTACCCAAAAATGAAAGAAAATTTTGAAATACCCAATTGCTTCAGAAATGATGGAGTGATAATACTCAATTACTAATTCCTTATCTGGAGCCCTGAATAATAGCTTAACTTTCGAAATAATGTATACATGATTAGATTACAATGTCATTATTGTTGACCATTAGCTGAATTATTGAATTATTCCCCAAGTATATACAGTCATTTCGGCTGGGGGGGGGGGGGGGGGGGGGGGGGGGGGTGGGGGGGGGGGGTTGGGTCATGATGGATTTGCTGTAGCACAATAGACGATCACATGAATGCATGTATGAATGCATGTATGTATCAAAGTGTTCCCTGCAACGAAACAGAAGTTACACAACATTTACCCCAACGTTCAGTTTATAAACATGCTAAGTTTGTGACCTTGGGGTAAGGGTTGGGTAGTGGGTTGAGGATTTGCTACAGCATGATAGGGGGTCATCTGAGGCATGCATGTATGAAATATCAAGGCGTTCCATGAAAGGAAACAGATGTTATGTGACCTTGACACTGGGGTAAGGGGTTGGGTGGTGGGTCATGGATTTGCTATAGCATGATAGAGAATCATCAGATGAATGCATGTATGAACTAGAAATGTGGCCTGTTGGCACACGAATGCCCCTGCTGGCAGCCAAAGACTAGATGGCCGCGGCCTGCATGTCGCGCCTTGTGGCGAGGCATGGAAACTAAAAAAAAGATGTAGTATAACAAAAAACTTTAACCAAAAAACTTAAGCAAAAAACTTAACCAAAAACTTTAACCAAAAACTTCAAAGTAATTTGACCTTGACATTGGGCACAGGGGCCGCACGGGAGGAGGGTAGAATGAAAATATAGATGATGATAAACACCCATGTGAAGTTTCAAGGTAATGGGCAAAGCAGTTGCAGATATAGTATAACGAAAAACTTTAACCAAAAAACTTAACCAAAAAACTTAACCAAAAACTTCAAAGTAATTTGACCTTGACATTGGGCACAGGGGCCGCACGGGAGGGGGGTAGAATGAAAATATAGATGATGATAAACACCCATGTGAAGTTTCAAGGTAATGGGCAAAGCAGTTGCAGAGATATAGTATAACAAAAAACTTTAAGAAAAAAACTTAACCAAAAACCTTAACCAAAAACTTTAACCAAAAAACTTAACCAAAAACTTTAACCAAAGAACTTAACCAAAAACTTTAACCAAACAACTTAACCAAAAATTTTAACCAAAGAACTTAACCAAAAACTTTAACCAAAAAACTTAAACTTACAGCTTAACCAAAAACTTTAACCGGACACACGTACGTACGTACGTACGCCAAACGGCCGACTATATCGCGCTTTCCGCAAGCGGGCGCGACAAAAACGAGGCATATTTGATTATAAGCCATTTACGGTTAAGGTTTCGAACGCACCAAGTCTGTGACCTTGACCCTGGGCTTAGTGGGGGCGGGACGAATGTGGATTTGTCACAGGGCGGTAGAGGACCATTGTAGCAATGCGTGTGTGAAATGTGAAGCAGATCCGAGCAAGGAAACAGAAATTATAAGCCATTTACCCAGCGTTAAGGTTTTGAACGCACCAAGTCTGTGACCTTCACCTTGGGCTTAGTGGGGGCGGGACGAATGTGGATTTGTCACAGGGCGGTAGAGGACCATTGGAGCAATGCGTGTGTGAAATGTGAAGCAGATCCGAGCAAGGGAACAGAAATTATAAGCCATTTACCCAGCGTTAAGGTTTTGAACACACCAAGTCTGTGACCTTGACCCTGGGCTTAGCGGGGGCGGGACGAATGTGGATTTGTCACAGGGCGGTAGAGGACCATTGGAGCATATGCGTGTGTGAAATGTGAAGCAGATCCGAGCAAGGAAACAGAAATTATAAGCCATTTTACCCAGCGTTAAGGTTTTGAACGCACCAAGTCTGTGACCTTGACCCTGGGCTTAGCGGGGGTGGGAAGAATGTGGTTTTGTCACAGGGCGGTAGAGGACCATTGGAGCAATGCGTGTGTGAAATGTGAAGCAGATCCAACCAAGGAAACAGAAATTATAAGCCATTTACCCAGCGTTAAGGTTTCGAACGCATCAAGTCTGTGACCTTGACCCTGGGCGTTAAGGTTTCGGGACGTACGTACGTACGGATGCCGGTAACACTATATGCCCCCCTCACCATTCGGTGGTGGGGGCATAAATATCAAGGCGTTTCATGAAAGGAAACAGATGTTATAAGACATTTACCCCAACGTTAAGTTTATGAATGTGCTATGTTTGTGACCTTGACCTTGGGGAAAGGGGTGGGTCATGGATTTGCTATAGCACGATCGAGTATCATCAGATGAATGCATGTATGAAATATCAAGGCGTTCCCTGTAAACAAACAGAAGTTATAAAAAGACATTTACTCCAACCTTAAGTTTATGATGTTGATCTTGGGGAAAGAGGTGGGGGGTGGGTCATGGATTTGTTGTAGCACAATAGAGGATCATCAGATGAATGCATGTATGAAATATCAAAACGTTCCCTGTAAAGAAACAGAAGTTACACAACATTTACCCCAACGTTAAGTTTATGAACATGCTAAGTTTGTGACCTTGACCTTGGGGTAAGGGTTGGGTGGTGGGTTGTGGATTTGCTACAGCATGATAGCGGGTCATCTGAGGAATGCATGTATGCAATATCAAGGTGTTCCATGAAAGGAAATAGATGTTATAAGACAATTACCCCAACGTTAAGTTTATGAATGTGCTAAGTTTGTGTGACCTTGGGGTAAGGGGTGGGTCATGGATTTGCTATACCACAACAGAGTATCATCAGATGAATGCATGTATGAAATATCAAGGCGTTCCATAAAAGGTAACAGATGTTATAAGACATTCACCCCAATGTTAAGTTTATGAATGTGCTAGGTTTGTGACCTTGACCTTGGGATAAGGGTTGGGTGGTGAGTCGTGGATTTGCTACAGCATGATAGAGGGTCATCTGTGGAATGCATGTATGAAATATTAAGAGGTTATGATAGAAAACAGATGTTATAAGACATTTACCCCAAAGTTAAGTTTATGAACGTGCTAAGTTTGTGACCTTGACCTTGGGGAAAGGGGCGGGACGTGGGTCATGGATTTGCTATAGTACGATAGAGTATCATCAGATGAATGCATGTATGAAATATGAAGGTATTCGCTGTAAATAAACAGAAGTTACACAACATTTACCCCAACGTTAAGTTTATGAATGTGCTAAGTTTGTGACCTTGACCTTGGGGTAAGGGTTGGGTGGTGGGTCATGGATTTGCTACAGCATGATAGAGGGTCATCTGAGGAATGCATGTATGAAATAACAAGGTGATCCATGAAAGGAAACAGAAGTTATAAGACATTTACCCCAACGTTAAGTTAATGAATGTGCTAAGTTTGTGACCTTGACCTTGGGGTAAGGGTTGGGTGGTGGGTCATGGATTTGCTACAGCATGTAGAGGGTCATCTGAGGAATGCATGTATGAAATATCAAGGCGTTCCATGAAAGGAAACAGATGTTATAAGAAATTTACCCCAACGTTAAGTTTATGAATGTGCTAAGTTTGTGACCTTGACCTTGGGGTAAGGGTTCGGTGGTGGGTCATGGATTTGCTACAGCATGATAGAAGGTCATCTGATGAATGCATGTATGAAATAACTAGGTGATCCATGAAAGGAAACAGAAGTTATAAGACATTTACCCCAACGATAAGTTTGTGGACAACGACGACGCCGGGGATATGCCATAAGCTCTTATGCACTTCGTGCAGGCGAGCTTAAAATGCTACATACAGAAATTGGCAGCAGTAAGCATGGTAAAATTGTGCTTGAATGTCACGTTGCTATATATATATATCACTGTTTGATATTTAGAATAGTTTAAATTGAATGTTGGAGGACAACACATAACAAGAGCAGTCAGAAGCTTGCTCACTAACCCTTTCACCCCTAAGTAACTTGAATGGATTTTGATATGTTAATTTTGCAACCATTACAATTGTCACAAAATGATATTCAGACTAGTCCAGCTAGGAAAAGGGGGAGTTTTTGTTCTAAAAAAAATATCAAAATTACTTGCAAAAATTGCAGATCCTGATGAGAGCCGTCTCATCTGGATCTACACTGTTTGCCAATACCGCTATACAGATCTGTGGTGTTGAAAGGGTTAAATCAGAAATAGAGTGGCATTGTAAACATATCAATCTACAGTAGAACTTCTCTCTATACCGGACACCATGGGGGCCAGGTGTATGTTTTAGAGAGGTTTCTCTGTCATTAAGGTGTTTGAGCACTCCAATACATGTTTGTATGTTTGTATGATTTTCATGTGGCTCAAATGGGAAAAATTTCAAAATATTTCCCAAGATTGATCAATGGAACAAGGTTTCCCAATTTTCATTTGTTACAATACAAATTACATGTACATGTAAATATTATATTTTTGTTTTGCCTTTATTTATCTATAAATGAAAAATAAAAATAGTATATAACAACAAATATGATAATAATAATGGCACAAGAGCATGGACAAATTAAAAAAAAAAAAATAACTGTTTGGATATTTGCATTTGAAAATTGTGGCATTGGGAATTACAGTGGGGTCAGAGTGTAAGTGCACACACGAACGAACATGACAGGTTGGTTCTAACCTGTCGTGTTCGTTCGTGTGTGCACTTACACACTGACCCCACTGTAGCAAAGCAGGAAAAATGGAACATCACGTCTTTGATGGCACCAAGAGTTCGATCCCTTGATTGGAGGTACAATAACTTTGATGAATTTAATTTAATAAGAAAATAGAATATTTGATAGCTAAGAGCTTTTAAGTATATCAGTCAAGTAAGTACGACTAGCTAGCGTCATAAAACCAGATATTGGCATATCAAAGGAAGGTGATTTGAAAAAATATTTGTTATACATGTAGTCGCGAACATTCGGTTCGGTAACTTCCTAATTGCCATCGGACCGGCGGCCATTTTACGGATTCACAGAGACTGGATAGCAAAGAAGGAAAAATTGGACAGCACATCTTTCATGGCACTGAGAGATTCCCTTGATTGGAGATAGAAGAACTTTGTCATCTGCAATGACGATCAGCACCACTGTTTCATGCTGTTTTCACTCCTAATTTTTCGCTGTCTGACGAACTGGACGCATTTCGTGTTTTTTCTCAGAGCAAAGTCGAAGCGAAGTTGGTAATTAGTGTGAACATCTTTAAGTGGCACTCAGCACAAGGTTTGTATTCATAAACGATGAAGCCATGCAGTGGGCACTCTGGACATGTCATTGTCCATGCTATATGTATGTTTTGTATCTAAAGAGTATTATACCCCCAGATTTCAAATTAAATACGTATTTTACTTTTACAACTGTATTATTGATATTATTACGGGGACATTATAAAGTATGGGTTTGTCGCACACGTCATAGATTGCCACGGCGATTTCATCACGAGTACGAACTTGATAACAACGTTTTCAATTACTCTCCAATAACTTAGCAAAATAAAGAAAAAAAGTCTGATCATTGAAAAATAAAAGTAAACTAGATTAGTCAGTAAGCGAGGCTTACGGAATACCCCCCGCGTGGGCCCAGGTACCCCTAAAATATGTAAAAATTTCCAAGTGTGTGGTCTTGTGACCTTGACTCTGGGCTTAGTGGGAGCGGCATGAACGTGAATTTGTCACAGGGTGGTAGAGGTCCATTGGAACAATGCGTGTGTGAAATGTGAAGCAGATCCGAGCAAGGAAATAGAAGTTATAACCGATTTCTCATATGTTAACTTTTGTAAAGAGACTACTAAGTATGTGACCTTGACCTCGAGATCAACGGGAATTTGTCACAGCATGATAGTAGAGCCTTACATGCATGAAATATTAAGAATTTTCGATGAAAGAAATAGAAGTTATAACATATTTCTCTGATGTTAAGTTTTAAGAGGAATGCACGAGTGAAATATTAAGAATTTTCAATGAAGAAAATGGAAGTTATAACTTATTTCTCCGACGTTAAGTTTTGTAAAGAGACCAAGTATTTGACCTTGACCATGGGATCAGCGGGGGTTGGACGGTCGTGGATTTGGCACAGCATGGTAGTATAGAGCCTTACAGGAATGCAGGTGTGAAATATTAAGCATTTTAGATGAAGGAAATAGAAGATATCAGTGATTCTATATTTTATGTACATATTGGTGCCGTTTTTCTATTTTCGATGTAGAACCAATAATTCATTAAACTGTGTTTATTCCATTGGGTGACAGTCCAGTTGTTACATTTATAATAGTATAGCCAATTGTTCTCGTCATTTTATATATTTTATTTCCACTTCAAGGGACCAGGGGTCTCAGAAATGTCATTTCCGTTACGTACATTTACATGACGTAAATATAGCTTTACATTTATATTTTTTTCTTTTCAACGGCATAAAACATAAAACTGAAGGGCCATCTATTTAGAAAAGTGTCAAGAATATGGTAAGCTAATTGTATTAGTTTGAAACAGAGAAATTTAGTAGCAAGTCGTGGAATTTCTCATTTATGGTAACCCAACAACATGTATTTAATATGAATCAGTAAAGTTAAGCGAAATAAAAAGCTTGGCATGTAACAGAATGCCATGTGTTACCACATGTACCAAACATCGTTATAAAGCTACATTTAATTAATAGCACAGCCTCCAAAAATATGGGCGTAACGGAAATGATTATGTAACGGTAATGACAAAACGTAATGGTAATGACTTTCCATTTATTTAAAATACTAATACAGCATATATAACAAACATATTTATACTTTGAATATGCTGTACAATATAACTTCAAGTTAGAGTTTACTTTTAATGTGATTGCCAATAGAAACCCACACTCCTTGAAGCTGTGTCTGTTTTTTGTTGTTTGACAGAGCTTTTACTAATTAAATCTTGATATATAAATGTTGTAGGTCTGAATAAATGTGCCATTACTGACCGACAACTGATGGGACCTGGTTTATATCTAATTGATGCATGAACTGACTGGTTAGTATGGTAATTTATCATTGCCGTTACGCGATCGTCATTACTGTTACACTATTTTGTAACGGAAATGACCGTAACGGTAATGATTTTTCTTAAAAAACTCCCATTTTTCACCCCTCTGTATACAACCCATCATGAAGGTAGAATATGCAAAGGCAACGTTGTAAGTGTGTCTATCTACCCATTTTGGTTTCAGTCGACCTACATACTATGGACGTGTATAAACCAAACGAACGGTAATGATGCATGTAATGTGTAACATTAAAATTCCGAATACAGACCGGCCTCGTTCTCGGAAATGACTTAAATTGTGTTACCACCATGTTTATTTATAAATCGGGCTCCCACAAACAGTGTTCATTGCATTAGTAGCTGAGAGTAGGAAAGGGAGGTTACTCTGATTTTACATTTTTTGTTCAGCGTAACGGTAATGATTCGATTTCGCAGGACAGATACATTAACGTCAGTATTTTTGACAACAAAAGGCAAATTTATTGCAGAATAAGTTTAATGTCAATGTTAAACTATTTTAATTCAGATGCAATGTATAGTAAAGTACAAATGGACAAGATTTGAGAATTACGGGCTTGTGAACTGTGCTGATTGATGATCGGGACATGCCCATTTGGTGCACCATACGTATGCCAACAACAGAAAATAATAACTAAACACACATAACAAGAATTGTAAATACTCTGTTTTCTTAATGGATTGGTATTATACATAGTTTCTTTACTGAAAAAAAAAAAAATTTCCTTATAAATTGTGTGATTTGTCAGTAAATTACACCGGGACACCAGATGTACATAAAATATAGAATCACTGATATAACAATATTTCTCTGATGTTAAGTTTACGGACGGACGGACGCACGCATGGACGGACAACCTGACTCCAGTAAACCCTCCCCCCCCCCACCCCACACAACTCGTTGTGGGGGATATAAACACGACATAGAAGAGACAAGTCACAAAGCATTGTTAGTCCAGAATTGTGCCTCTGTTAACGACTGTTGGATTTTGGTCGGTCACCCTAAACACCCCAAAGGCTGGGAATGGCTACAAAGGCTACAAAGGCTATTCGAAGTGGCTTGTACGTCTGTTAGCGGATATTTATACCATACATTGTCATTGAATTGACTGAATTAGTATGTGTTATGATCATTTTAATCATTTTAATCATTTGAATGCAATAATCTATCACAAATATACGTGTTTTGTTAAATTATCTAAACGCGCACCTGCGCCGATCGCGCCGCGCGGAATTGGACAAAGAGTGATTAACACATATTAACATATCGTTTAGCAGGTGCAGCTAAACACCGATTATACTTATTGCATTATTATCAATATAAGTCAATGATCAATCAATGACATTCGTTTAAACATGCTTTATGTATAAATACATTACGTAAACATAGGACGAATGCCGAATTTTGAGAAATCAGTTATCTACCTTGAAAATGGGTATCCACACGGTGATCAAAATATGTTTATGAGCGTTATGTACGGCTCTGCAACGAATATTTCATTTACACGGCCGAATAAACGTGTAACTAGTTGTAAATGACATTTACGCTAGCTGACATGTTCCCGTCAATTAACCCATAGTATTTAGCACAGTTTATCCCACGAACATTTTCCTTCCCGTGTCCTGTATTTGTAATTAACGTAATTACGTCAATTATTGGCAGTAAACTGTTCCTTTTGAAATTTAAAATGTAACTATCAGGATGAGATGAACGGGAAGTATAACACGGCAAACTGTTACTACACTTTCTGAAATCAACGTACAAACAGTTCACAGAGTGAACCAGATGGCCGACGGCAATACCAAGGCTATATTCATAGAAAATAGTCTACAAAGGCTGACAGATGGTACCACAAAGGCTACACTCACATAGAAAATGGTCGACAAAGGCTGATAGATGGCAACACAAAGGCTACATTCACATAGAAAATAGTCAACAAAGGCTTACAGATGGCACCACAAAGGCTGCATCGACATAGAAAATAGTCGACAAAGGCTGACAGATGGTACCACAAAGGCTACATTTACATAGAAAATAGTCAACAAAGGCTGACAGATGGCACCACAAAGGCTGCATTTACATAGAAAATAGTCGACAAAGGCTGACCGATGGCACCACAAAGGCTGCATCGACATAGAAAATAGTTGACAAAGGGTAATAGATGATGGTACCACAAAGGCTGCATCGACATAGAAAATAGTCAACAAAGGGTAATAGATGGTTCCACAAAGGCTACACTCACATAGAAAATAGTCAACAAAGGCTACCACAAAGGCTACACTCACATAGAAAATAGTCAACAAAGGCTGACAGATGGCACCACAAAGGCTGCATCAACATAGAAAATAGTCGACAAAGGATAATAGATGGTACCACAAAGGCCACATTCACATAGAAAATAGTCAACAAAGGCTGACAGATGGCACCACAAATGCTGCATCCACATACAAAGTAGTTGACAAAGGGTAATAGATGGCACCACAAAGGCTACATTTACATAGAAAATAGTCAACAAATGCTGACAGATGGCACCAGAAAGGCTGCATTGACATAGAAAATAGTCAACAAAGGGTAATAGACGATGGTACCACAAAGGCTGCATCGACATAGAAAATAGTCGACAAAGGGTAATAGATGGTTCCACAAAGGCTACACTCACATAGAAAATAGTCAACAAAGGCTGACAGATAGTACCACAAAGGCTACAATCACATAGAAAATAGTCAACAAAGGCTGACAGATGGCACAACAAAGGCTGCATCGACATAGAAAATATTCGATAAGGGGGGGAAAGGCTTACAGATGGCACCACAAAAGGCTGCATCGACATAGAAAATAGTCAACAAAGGATAATAGATGGTACCACAAAGGCTACATTCACATAGAAAATAGTCAACAAAGGCTGACAGATGGCACCACAAAGGCTGCATCGACATAGAATATAGTCAACGAAGGCTGACCGATGGCACCACAAAGGCTGCATCGACATAGAAAATATTTGATAAAGGCTTACAGATGGCACCACAAAGGCTGCATCGACATAGAAAATAGTCGACAAAGGATAATAGATGGTACCACAAAGGCTACATTCACAAAGAAAATAGTCAACAAAGGCTGACAGATGGCACCACAAAGGCTGCATCCACATATAAAGTAGTCGACAAAGGGTAATAGATGGCACCACAAAGGCTACATTTACATAGAAAATAGTCAACAAATGCTGACAGATGGCACCACAAAGGCTGCATCGACATAGGAATAGTCGACAAAGGGTAATAGATGGTAACCACCACAAAGGCAGCATCGACATAGAAAATAGTCGACAAAGGATAATAGATGGTACCACAAAGGCTACATTCACATAGAAAATATAGTCATAACAAAAGGCTGACAGATGGCACACAAAGGCTGCAATCCACATATAAAGTAGTCGACAAAGGGTAATAGATGGCACCACAAAGGCTACATTTACATAGAAAATAGTCAACAAATGCTGACAGATGGCACCACAAAGGCTGCATCGACATAGGAAATAGTCGACAAAGGGTAATAGATGGTACCACAAAGGCAGCATTCACATAGAAAATAGTCAACAAAGGCTGACAGATGGCACCACAAAGGCTGCATCCACATAGAAAGTAGTCGACAAAGGGTAATAGATGGCACCACAAAGGCTACATTTACATAGAAAATAGTCGACAAATGCTTACAGAAGACACCACAAAGGCTGCATCGACATAGAAAATAGACGACAAAGGGTAATAGATGGTACCACAAAGGCTACACACACATAGAAAATAGTCGACAAAGGCTGACAGATGGTACCACAAAGGCTACATTCACATAGAAAATAGTCAACAAAGGCTGACAGATGGCACCACAAAGGCTGCATCCACATATAAAGTAGTCGACAAAGGGTAATAGATGGCACCACAAAGGCTACATTTACATAGAAAATAGTCAACAAATGCTGACAGATGGCACCACAAAGGCTGCATCGACATAGGAAATAGTCGACAAAGAAAGGGTAATAGATGGTCACACAAAGGCAGCATCGACATAGAAAATAGTCGACAAAGGATAATAGATGGTACCCACAAAGGCTACATTCACATAGAAAATAAAATAGTCAACAAAGGCTGACAGATGGCACCACAAAGGCTGCATCCACATATAAAGTAGTCGACAAAGGGTAATAGATGGCACCACAAAGGCTACATTTACATAGAAAATAGTCAACAAATGCTGACAGATGGCACCACAAAGGCTGCATCGACATAGGAAATAGTCGACAAAGGGTAATAGATGGTACCACAAAGGCAGCATTCACATAGAAAATAGTCAACAAAGGCTGACAGATGGCACCACAAAGGCTGCATCCACATAGAAAGTAGTCGACAAAGGGTAATAGATGGCACCACAAAGGCTACATTTACATAGAAAATAGTCGACAAATGCTTACAGAAGACACCACAAAGGCTGCATCGACATAGAAAATAGACGACAAAGGGTAATAGATGGTACCACAAAGGCTACACACACATAGAAAATAGTCGACAAAGGCTGACAGATGGTACCACGAAGGCTACATTCACATAGAAAATAGTCAACAAAGGCTGACAGATGGCACCACAAAGGCTGCATCCACATAGAAAGTAGTCGACAAATGGTAAGTAAGAGATGGCACCACAAAGGCTACATTTACATAGAAAATAGTTGACAAATGCTTACAGATGGAACCACAAATGCTGCATCGACATAGAAAATAGTCGACAAAGGCTGACAGATGGCACCACAAAGGCTATATCGACATAGAAAATAGTAGACAAAGGCTAATAGATGGTACCACAAAGGGTATATTCATACGGAAAATTGTCGACATAGGCTGACAGATGACATCACAAAGGCTATATCGACACAGAAAATACTAGTAGTCGACAAAGGCGGAAAGTACGAATGAACGCGCCGATCCTATACTTTTCTCTTTGTGGATCAGGGATCACATGTTTCCGTACGGTGTCACGTCATGTTTGTTTAGATGTGTTTACAGTAGATTGCCTTTAATATCTTTCTAATGAATTGATATATTGTGCATATACCTGAATGAAATTTTGCCTACCGCTATCTTGACACTTCGTCAATGATGTCGCATTATATTGCGTCACTACGTTGTATGACGTCATAGTCATGTGACGTCATAATCACATACGTCAAGGGTCATGGACACGGTGATGAAATAATACTAAGTCATTTTCACTATATATATTGGATTACCTATGGGTGCATCTGTAAATATCAGTTTGCGAACGTTTCAGTATCCGCACGGGATGTACGCACATTGTGTTAAATGTATGGTGTTACAATGTTACTTTCGAAAAATAAAACGACGCAATTATTTTGTAAAACTATTTCATCGTTTTTCTTATAATTTATATAACTACCTGTTGCGTACTTTATTATTCCACTACCAGTATCTCCCGTCACAGAAAATAAAAAGTATTATGCTAATGAGGCATGAGTATTATTTTTAAATCAATTTCAAATGGTCTTCTGCAGATAAACTACAATGGACATAGTAAATAGCATAGATTTCAGGTGCATAAAGGATATTTTGTGTTAATGGAACATGCCCACTCAGTAGGCACAAACTGTTCTTTATATCCGAGACATCATCGGAGACATTTTCTGGCAAAATAAACATTCATTCACCATTACCCCACAATATGATTGTCATTATTATACATTTTACAGCAGACGTAAATTTCCACACTGATATCAGGGGAGATAACCGTGTGTCCTTAGAATGTTAACGGACATTACTATTTATTCCCTATATTTATTTTTTGATGTGCAATGATCATACTGTATAATCTGTCGAAAATATTATTTGTTCAGTTGACGCATTTAATTAGTATAATTAAAAAATAACATATGAAAATAGCCTGATACCACCGCGAGTCACTATCAGTAAAATACATATTACTAAATGATTATATCTGTATAGCGGGCACTATGATGGAGTAATATGTGCTATTCTATTGGCTGATTAGGTCGTTCGAACAAGATGCGAACCATATGCTATCTTGTGGGGCCGAGATGCTATCTCGTGGGAACGAGATCTTATTTCGTGGGGACGAGATAGCGAACTCGTGGGAATAAGATAAGATATCGTGGAAAAGAGAAAGAAACAATGCACATGTCCTTTATAAGCTGCTGTAGGAATTACCTCCCTTACCGTTTTTGTCCGATTCTACTATCGACAGAAAATAAAAAATATATTTTCTGTAAATGACGTCGAGAGTTGGCTTACAATTCAGATTTCATACAGAGTTTGTCATTGTTTTGTCATTTACTGTTGATACCACAACCATTTCCCCATACATTTCCTGCACGAAGTTATAGAACATCGCAAATCAGTCAGTACGACAAATCTTTACTAAATAAACCACATATCGAATATCTGAAACATGAATGCGATTCGGCGGAATGCAAAGCAAAGATTCTTACTACAATCGAGCTTGATGATTTTGCATATATATGAAATAAAAAATGTGGTTATTGAGTTTCTCGGCAATGTTTTTACTTATTTTCCGAAAGAAAGTCCAACGACGCATTACATTATCACACGGCGTTGTTGGCCTGCTGATATTAATCGACATAGCCCAATAGTGTAGTGCTATACTGGTCAAAAGCCCCAACAAACTATTTTGTTGTGACTTGTCATATTTGTTCGCCGACGACCAACTTTAATTGTTTTATTGCACCCTAATCGAACTGATTAGTGACCGGTAAAACAACTTGGTGTGCAATAAACCACATCGGCGGAAGTGGGTCAATGTGATTTTCGACACCTCAATTAAGCCACACTAACCCCCATAAAGTAATTAGTGACGTTGTGAGGTGGTGCATGACTGGAGTGAGTAGAGTGTGCCGACGACAACAATAAACAGCTTCGAAGGAAATGCGCCATAAACTCGTGTGGATGACAATTTAATTCAAACTGACCCTGTTCATGAGAAAAAATAACTATGTTTCCCCGAGTGCACTTTCTAATGAATTTGAAAATTAATGATGCAATTTACATTATGCAATTAAATGAAAAGAAAGAGAACACGATTTCAACCGACCAGTCCACAATTAAAAGAAACTGTGTTTGCCATTTCCTCACCAACACACTAAACACAGTCCAACATCACATCAACAATCTCTTACGTAATTTTAAAAGTCGTCTACATGAGGCTATCAGAAAATTTGGACATGTGTATTTTTCAGAAAAAAAAGAAAGAATGTTCCTACCAACCTGACGACTTTGTAAAATAGAGACTGGAAATGGGAAACAACGATTATTATAAATGTGGCCTCACATGTGCACCTCCATTATGTACTAGTAATTTCGTAAGAGTCCGCGTGTGGTGGGGGTGTTATACCTGGGAATTAGACCGTAATTATACGTCCGTTTTGTTGAATAGATCTAAAACCTGTTTTGTCCGCTGTGACCATCCGCCGTCCAGCCCTCAGACCAACCTGCACATCCGTGTAGGGCATGCACTATTTGCCATTCAGTCAATATACTACAATGTATATACTTAATGCTGTTAGTAGTAACCCGTTTGTGTCGTAATACGACCGAGTGACAGTGTAAGAGGATTGGCATCTACATGACGCAAACTAACTACTATACACCGATCAATGTCATACGGTAAGAAAGTTATAGCTGTATGGGATATCTGAAAAACACGCAATTCCTGATGAGACGAGCCGTCTCGTCTGGATCTACACTGTTTGAAAATGGTGACTGTATTATGGTCTGTAGTTTTTACAGGGTTAAAATGTGCCTGGTTCAACCATGTACTAGTACATGTAGTACTTAAAATCTTACAGCGGTGAATATAACATTGACATCTCTTGCTGTGTTCCCCTATAACATGATTTATCGCCATATGAGAATCATCTCCATGTCAAAAACTATGATTTTGTTGAGAAATAATGGAATGTTGAAGAGGACAAACCGATGGATATCAATATGTGTATTCTTGCATTCAAATAGTTAAGAGAGAACAAATGTTAGTGTGACACATGTGGCCAATATAGACCTTGATCACCATACTGTGTAATCTCGTGAGTTTTTGTTCCGTATTTGGAAACAGTACATGCCAATGGAGACAGAAAGTGTTCAGCATACTTTGGGAGTGTAACGAAACATATTTTTAGCGAGTGTAGGACAAAATCCCCCCCCCCCTCATGATTTTTGACACAGAAGGACAAAATCCCCCCCCCCGTCTAAAATAACACGTAGGACATAATCCCACCCCCCATCAAAATGCAAGGTAGGAAAAATCCCCCCCCCCCAATGAAAATGTAGCCTAGGACAAAATCCCCCCATCATATTCAGTACTTTTTATTTGTACAAATGAACATCAAACATGAAGCACATTTAATGAAGTATTTTCAGTTGCACAATCAAACAAACACATTTAATAAAGTAGTTTCAGTTGCCTAATAAACGTCAAACAAGAATATGTATATGTATTGTTTGTACATTTGTATACTGATGTCGGTCCCAAACCATATTGTTTTAGTGAAGAATCGATTACCATTTCAAAGAATTATTCGCCAAAACAAAACGATACTTGGTAAATCCTGTAACAATCATTCATTTCTGTTTGTTTTAATAAAACGTAATCCTTAATCAACTACACTTGAAAGAAATATGGCAATTCAATTACCCTGATTGAAGAGGATTAGAGGGTGAAATATTTGAAAAACAATTAATGCAATGATTCTTTCAAAACATATTGATGGGGGGGGGGGGGGGGTGGGGGGGGGGGGGTGGGTGGAGGAATATGTCCTACCTGTGCTTTTGGAAGGGGGGGAGGGCTCACGTAGCTATTCTAATGCCGTCCTGTCCACGTCTAAGTTATATCACCGTAGAATGCGTAAGGGAGTGGAACTTGGTTCAACTCCCGACTTATAGAGTCGCGCATGAATTCTCTTCGCCGTCATTCCTATCTCGTCTTATAACCGCCGAATGTATATTTAATGTAGTCATTTGTAGCCCGTCACGTCCCCACTAAATTCATAATAACGTAGCCCGTCACGTCACCGCTCATTGAGAATAACGTAGCTATTCCAATGTCGTCCTGTCCACGTCTAAGTTATATCACCGTAGAATGTGTAAGGGATTGGAACTTGTTCAACTCCCGTTCCCCGCCATTCATATCTTGTCTTATTACCACCGATTGTAGATTTAATGTAGTCGTTTGTAGCCCGTCACGTCCCCGCTAATTGAGAATAACGTAACTAGTCCAATACCGTCCTGCCTGCGTCTAAGTTATATCACCGTGGAATGCGTAAGGGATTGGAACCTCTTCAACTCCCGACTTATAGAGTCGCGCATGAATTCCGTTCCCAACCATTCCTATTTCGTCTTATTCTGTCCCTCCCCCCACACACCCCCCCCCCCGCCCCTCAATTTATATCTTGTCTTATTACCGCCGAATGTAGATATAAAATGTCGACACTTGTCGTCCGTCACGTCCGTGCTGATTTGAAAATAATATAATAAGTACATATAGCCTTTGTGGTTCCTCCAGTCAGCCTTGGCCGTGTATATAATAATTACATATAGCCGTTGTGATCCCTCCAGTCGGCGTTTGTCGCCTATATAATACGTACATATAGCCTTTGTCGTTCCCGTCAGTCGGCCTTTGTGGTCTATATAATAAAGAAATATATCCTTTGTGGTTCCTGCAGTCAGCCTTTTTCGTTTATATAATAAGTCCATATAGCCTAGCTTTCTGGTGCCTCCAGTCAGCCTGTGTCGTCTATATAATAATTAAATATAGCCGGTGTGATCCCTCCCGTCGGCCTTTGTGGTCGGTCTATATAATAAGTAAAAAAACGATATAAAATAAAATTTACAAATGAATTATTTTGCGTCATCTTTTTACTCGTTTTGTACGTAGCGCTTATAAACATATTTTGATCACCGTGTGGATACCCATTTTCAAGGTAGATAACTGATGTCTCAAAATTCGGCATTCGTCCGATGTTTACGTAATGTATTGATACATAAAGCAAGTTTAAATGAATGTCAATGATTGATCATTGACTTATATTGATAATAATGCAATAAGTATAATCGGTGTTTAGCTGCACCTGCTAAAATATATGTTAATAGGTGTTAATCACTCTTTGTCCAATTCCGCGCGGCGCGATCGGCGCAGGTGCGCGTTTAGATAATTTAACAAAACACGTATATTTGTGGTAGATTATTGCATTCAAATGATTAAAATGATTAAAATGATCATAACACATACTAATTCAGTCAATTCAATGACAATGTATGGTATAAATATCCGCTAACGGACGTACAAGCCACTTTCGAACAGCCTTTGTAGCCTTTGTAGCCTTTCCCAGCCTTTGGGGTGTTTAGGGTGACCCGATTTTGGTCCACTTATTCAATCTCTGGGAACTGCGTTGTTAGCTGCATATATTGCAAATATCAAGATCATACACGTTCAAATTGTCTTAAACTTGTAACTGTGCACAAATTACAACAACAGATACACGCGACAACAAGTGCAAATCAATTAAACACCAATTAAAACTTACCATGGGTTGCTGAAGCTGAGGAAATGAACAAAACAAGATCCCTTTGAAGTTGTGTTTACGGGTATGTAAAATAATCGGATCGAAAGGAAGTGCGAAACGAATATTTCAGTATTATTTGTGTAGTTGATTTTCCCACGCTGACATTCTGCGGCACAAAACCAGACCAGAGACATATGTCCAAATGTAAATCATTGACCAGACGAACTGAACAACAGAAAAATAACGTAGGACGGATTTTGTTTGTTTCAAGTTATATTTGTTTCTAAATGATAAAAAACAATGTGTATTAGTACACTTATGAGTGTATCAGTTACTAGCTAGGTGATGATCTACGCTTTACAGAAATGAAATAATCACAAAAAAGCATAACATAAACATTTAAAACATTAGACATACACACGTCAGGATTTGGAATTAGACATCGAGGAAAGGAAAGAAGCGAGACACTTTTGGGTATTAGATGTGCTCGCATCAGCCCGTCATATCGGTTCCCAAAGACTGTAGGCAGACAAAAAGGTGACAAATTGGCTATTATATATATATGTCCTCATATCAGCCCGTCCTATCAGCTTCCATGGAAGTGGAAATAAGACGGATGCAATTTGGATATTCGATATGCACACATTAGATCCAACATATCGGCTCTAAATGAAGTATGAATTAGATAGACAAAACATACACAATTTTGATACAAGATGTGCACACATCAGTCTGTCATATCTGCTCCAAAGGAAATAGGAATTAGACCGACAACAAAGTCACAGTTTATATATTAGATGTGTACACATCAGCCCGTCATATCAGCTGCCAAGGAAGTGGCAATTAGACAGACCAAAAGGACGGAATGTGGATATTCGCTGTGCACAAATTAGCCCGTCATATCGGCTCCCCAAGGAAGTTGAAATTAGACATCCAAGAAAACAAGGAAGACACATTTTTCGATAATAGATTTGTTCACACCAGTCCGTCATATCAGCTCCCAAATGAAGACTGAATTAGACAGAACAAAATGCCACAGTTTGGATATTATATCCGTCATATCGGCTCCTAAGGAAGTGGGAATTAGACATACACAAATGCCACAGTTTGTATATTAGATACACACAAATCAGCTCGTCATATCGGCTCCTAAGGAAGTGGGAATTAGACAGATACTAATGACGCAAATTGGATATTAGCTGTGCACAAATCAGCCCGTCTTATCGGCTCCCAATACAGTGGGAAGTAGACATCAAAGAAAACAAAGAGGACACATGTTTTGGATAATAGATTTGTTCACGTCAGTCCGCCATATCAACTCCCAATGAAGTGGGAATTAGACGTACACAAATGACACAAATCGGATATTAGCTGTGCACAGATCAGTTCGTCATATCGGCTCCTAAGGAAGTGGGAATTAGACAGACACACATAACACAAATTTGATATTAGCTGTGCACAAATCTGGCAGTCTTATCGGCTCCCAAGTAAGTGGGAATTATACATCCAAGAAAACAAAGAGGACACATTTTTTGGAAAATAATTTTGTTCACATCAGCCCGCATATCAGCTCCCAATGAAGAGAGAATCGGACAGAAATTTACACATTTTGGATATTAGATATGCACAAAATAGCCTGTCATGTCGGCTCCTAAGGAAGTGGGAATTAGACAGACACACATAACACAAATTTGATATTAGCTGTGCACAAATCTGGCAGTCTTATCGGCTCCCAAGTAAGTGGGAATTATACATCCAAGAAAACAAAGAAGACACACTTTTGGATAATATATTTGTTTACATCAGTCCGTCATATCAGCTCCAAATAAAGAGGGAACTAGACAGAAAATGACGTTTCACGCCTCTTAGATTTCAAACATTTACGGGGGAGCATGCCCCAGACATGCCCCCATAGCAACATTGGGCCCTTTGGGCCTCAAGACTGCCCCTCCCCCCCATAAGTTTCCGGTTCCGCCGCCTATGCACACCAGCCCGTCATATCGGCTCCCAATGGAAATGGAAATTAGAATGACAAAATCGACCCAATTTGACTATTAGATATGCACACATCCGTCTGTATTATCGGTTCACAATGAAGTGGGAAATAGACAGACAAATGGGTGCAGTTTGGATATTAGATGTGCGCACATCAGTCTACAAAATAAGGTCATAAGGAAGAGAAATTAGACAGTGGAAAAGACGATGCAGTTTTGATATTCCCAGATTCCGCAGGAAGTGGGAATTAAAAAGACCGAAGTTTGATGTGCACACAGCAGCCCTTCATATTGGCACATTGGCACAGTGACACAGTTTAGGAAGCAGGAATTGGAAGATTGATTACAATTATTCTTAATCCCAGGCACACAACGAACCCCCTCCACACCACCCGCCCACGTGCAATGCTTTAAAGGTACATGCCCACTCAGTAGGCACAAACTGTTCGTTATAGGAATTAAATGGTTGCACCCGATTGTGGATACTCTCGTCCCAATTGTGGATAACTCTCGTCCCAATTATGGATTCTAGACGTCCCAATAGTGGATACATTGCAAAAATCGGCAAAAACATCCACAATTGTGACAAAAACATCCACAATTGTACTACCAAAACTGAATAAAAAAATCACCAAAATATGACAAATGACAATGAGAATATCCACAATTGGGACGAAGACATCCACACTTGGGACGCGAGTGTACACAATTGGACACGATATCCACAATTGGGACTGGTAGTACAAAAGACGATGTTTTCGCCCGATAGTGGATGGGGTTCTAGTACATTCTGCACGGAGCCACAATTGTTTCTGTTGTATGTATCCACAATTGTGACGAAAACATCCACAATTGTACTACCAAAATTGAAAAAAAAATCACCAAAATATGACAAAATATGACATATGACAATGAGAATATCCACAATTGGGACGAAGGCATCCACAATTGGGACGCGAGTATACACAATTGGACACGATATCCACAATTGGGACTGGTAGTACAAAAGACGACGTTTTCGCCCAATAGTGGATGGGGGTTCTAGTCCATTCTGCATGGAGCCACAAATTTTCTGTCGTATGTATCCACAATTGGGACGAAAACATCCACAATCGTACTACCACCTACCCACACCAAAAATCGCCAAAATATGAGAAATATGGCATACGAGAGTGGTAGAAATTATACCACCTAAATATCGGAAAAAAATCGCCTGTGTACTACGGGAGTAGGGGTTTCTTGTTCTTCGGGGGTTTCTTGTTCTTCGGGTTTTATACTACGTTCCGCATCGACGGCGTCCCATATTCTTCGAAGACGAGTGGTACCGATCCCATATTTTTTCTTCGTGTCGTCCGCAGACTCGACACCTCGAAGATTGCGAATATCTTCTATATCCTGCTCGGACAAATCTCGTTTTGGTGGCATCTTTTTTTGTAGGCACAAAATATGCATGTATATACAAATATATTTTGCCCAATGTACAACATGGAAAATCTTGGGCCCACCTAGGCAGACATGGGTGGGCGAGGGCATGCGTGCACTACGCCTAGGCATACCAGCACCACGACTAGGCATACCAGCACCACGCCCAGGCCTACCAGCACCACCACTAGGCATACCAGCACCACGCCCAGGCGTACCAGCACCACACCTAGAAACAAACTGGGAGGGCCCAGACTTTTGGACCCGAGAGCAACGAGAAGGCAGCGAAGAGCCTGTTGTATATTTCCAGACTACAACCCCTTGGAAAAGAGGAGCGGTCCAAAAGTCTGGGATACTCGCGTCGCAATTGTGGATTTCTCGGCCTTTTCCCACTCTCGTATGCCATATTTATCATATTTTGGCGATTTTTGGCCGATATTTTGGTGGTATCATTTCTACCACTCTCGTATGCCATATTTCTCATATTTTGGCGATTTTTTACCGATTTTTTGGTGGTATTATTTCTCTCACTCTCGTATTTCTCATATTTTGGCGATTTTTGCCGATTTTTTGGTGGTATCATTTCTCCCCACTCTCGTATGCCATATTTCTCATATTTTGGCGATTGTTTTCCGATATTTTGGTGGTATCATTTCTACCACTCTCGTATGCCATATTTCTCATATTTTGGCGATGTGGGGGTGTGGTTTCATTTTTTGTGTTTGGTTTTAGGTGGTAGTACGATTGTGGATGTTTTCGTCCCAATTGTGGATACATACGACAGAAAATGTGTGGCTCCATGCAGAATGGACTAGAACCCCCATCCACTATCGGGCGAAAACGTCGTCTTTTGTACTACCAGTCCCAATTGTGGATATCGTGTCCAATTGTTTATACTCTCGTCCCAATTGTGGATGTCTTCGTCCCAATTGTGGATATTCTCATTGTCATTTGTCTTATTTTGGTGTTTTTTTTTTTCAATTTTGGTAGTACAATTGTGGATGTTTTTGTCACAATTGTGGATGTTTTGGCAATTTTGCAATGTATCCACTATTGGGACGTCTAGTACAAAAGACGACGTTTGCGCCCGATTGTGGGTTACTCTCGTCTCAATTGTGGATGTCTTCGTCCCAATTGTGGATATTGTCATTGTCATTTGTCATATTTTGGTGATTTTTCTTTTTTTTTTGGTAGTGCAATTGTGGATGTTTTTGTCACAATTGTGGATGTTTTTGCCGATTTTTGCAATGTATCCACTATTGGGACGTCTAGAATCCATAATTGGGACGAGAGTTATCCACAATTGGGACGAGAGTATCCACAATCGGGCGCAAACATCGTCTTTTGTACTACCACCCCCCCCCCCAATTGGGCGAAAACGTCGTATTTTGTACCCACCCCCCCCCCCCCCCCCCAATTGTGGATACTCTCGTCCCAATTGTGGATAACTCTCGTCCCAATTATGGATGTATTCGTCCCAATAGTGGATGTCTCGACCTTTCCATTCTCGTATGTCATATTTTCTCATATTTTGGAGATAAAAATTCACCTGCTTTTCCACGTGTATGTTGGCTCAAAAGAGGATGTGTGTGTGCAATTTGCATCCACAATTGGGAGGTGGTATCCTTTTGACTCTTATATACTACTTTACTATTTATACTTTGTATTTAGTTTTTGATGTGACATTTGGGACTGGTCATTATTTATCGCCGGGGGGGGGGGGGGGGGGGGGGGTGGGGGGGGGGGGGGGGGGGGGTGGGGGCTGGATGAATTTTGCCAATAATCTGATTTTTTTCTAGGGCCCCCCCCAGTAACTTTAGCTAAATTTTCAGGGCCCCCCTATTACCTTCCATCATAGATATTTTTCGAGGCCCCCCCCCCTCCACCTATGCTCCCAACCAACTCAACCCCACCCCATGTAAACTGGCCATTCGGATGGTAATATATTCAATTGCATGATGCTTATCATCATCATCATCACTCTTTATTACAGTACAGTATATTGCAGTACATGTATCTATATAATTATATATACATGTACATTTGTAGTACTGTAACTTAATCATAATTTGCTAGATGTCTTTGATATTTATCATGTTTATATGACTATGTTTCAGTAACGAGCTGCCTCATCAGCATCTGCACTGTTTGCAACAATTTTTCGGATTTTCCCCATACATTTTGTGTTGTTTTTTTCTGAAATATTTGTAACACCCCTATTCTGAAGGGACATTTATTTATATCTGAATATATTAAATATCTTTACTAGCTGACTGAATGACAAACAGTGTTGGTGCTGATCAGATTGCTTGGGGACCTGGGGCCATATTGGTCACCAGTATTGTATGTCACCTTTTATATACCGGTACCAGTAATTAACTGGAAGCCCAGTCATGCGCTTACTAGTTACAGTGAGGAAGCAGTATATTTAAATATACATATATATTTAGCACAACAATTGAAGGATATAGTGACATGCAGATGCCCCATATCCCTCAATTGTTGTGCTATGCAAATATCCAAGCAAATCCAACAGAAAAACAAACCAGTTGCAAAAGTATACAAATGTATATATCCATTGACATCATGCACACTGAGTCTGATCAAAACCAGGTAAACCAGTAGTACATGTAGTAGCAGCGACACTGAATCAGATTCTGGTTGCTAGAAATTATCGCCTGGGTGAATGTGGACATTGGTCAACATTACTGAACGATATGTAAATTTACATGTGCAATGTCTAGTATAGTATACTATTAAAATTAAATAGGATCTATTAAAGCAATTTGCCATTTTAAGCCTTTCAACTCCATGCAGATCTCGATCTAGACTATACATGTAGCAGTTTTGCAAGCAGTGTAGATCCAGATGAGCCGTCTCATAAGGATCTACTCTATTTGCGTAGCTTATCCGAGGGTAATAACAGACTTGTTACCATCAAAATCGTACCAAATGTTCAGCATGTCCAGTTCTTGGACGTGGTATTTACCCTAATTATTCAGACACTATTTTGGGACAATCCAAATACTTTTGTTAAAAAGGATCTAAACTGTGTATGATAGATGTGTCACTGACTGAATGGCAACCAGTGTAGACCCTGATCAGAGTGCACGGATGTTTTTCAAGGCCCCCTCTCCATGAATTATTTTAAAACAATTTGGAGTCCCCCCCCCCCTCAATATCTGTGAAAATGTTCGGTCCCCTCCCCCCACCCCCTCTGGCGCAATCGATATTTTCGGGGATCCCCCCGGATTCATCCAGCCCACCCACCACCCACCCCCCCCCCCCGGCGATAAATAGTGACCAGTCCCTTATCATACTTTATAATCTGCCGAAAATATTATTTGTTCAAGTGACGCATTTAATTAGCAAAATATTTGTAAAGAAATACCATGCCCCATTTGCATATGAAAATGGCCTGATACCAACGCGCGTCACTATCAGTAAACTAAATATTACTAAATGATTATATTTGTATAGCGGGCACTCGTAGTGAGACAATTATACACTTATTTAATTCATATAAAGAACATTTTGTGCCTACTGAGTGGGTATGCACCTTTAAATTTTTTAAAAATTAATGGTGTCTCCCTTAAAGGTATATGCCCACTCCAAGGGCGGATTCAGGGGGGTGGGGGGGGGGGGGGGCGGACACGTTTCTACGTTCGCGTTGTGAATTTATTGTTTATTGGTTTTTTTTTTTTGCTCCAAAATGCGCCAGAACGCAAGAAATGCGATGTAGATTTCAAAAAAAAATCCGGGGGGGGCAATGCCCCCGGACACCCCTAGCACGTTCGATAATGTAGTAAAGTATTGCAAAATAGAAAATAGTTAAGCCCCCCCCCCCCCCAACCCGAAATCCTGGATCCGCGCCTGCACTCAGTAGACACAAAGTACACTTTATATCAGAGACACTTTACATCTGAGACATTTTCTGGCAAAATAAACATTCATTCACCATTACCATACTTATTGATTGGCATTATTATACATTTTATATCAGACGTAAAATTTCCACACTGATATCAGGGGCGATAACCGTGTTTCCTTAAAATGCTCACGGTCATTTTTATTTATTCTCTGTATTTATTTATTTGTACTAATTAAATGTGTCACCTGAAAACATAATGTTTTCGACAGATTATAAAGATATGCAATGATCATACTTTATAATCTGTCGAAAACATTATTTTTTCAGGTGATGCATTTAATTAGTATAAATAATTAAAAAAAAAGCATGCCTCATTTGCATATGAAAATAGCCTGATACCACCGCGCGTCACTATCAGTAAAATAAACATTACTAAATGATTTATATAATCTGTATAGCGGGCACTCGTAATTGTTAGAACAGGTGTAATAGTGACACAATCATACATTTATTTAATTCCTATAAAGAACATTGTGTGCCTACTGAGTGGGCATGTACCTTTAAATATAAACCGGAAGTTGGTTTTCATGTACAGCGCATAACTTTTACGACATAAATCTTGAATTTTCATTGCCCCATGCCGACCTGTATTTTCTAATTTGTCGAACATCTTACAGAATATCTGTATAATCCTATTTCGGCCAATAATAAAGTAATAAGGTAATTGGAATGAGGAGAAATGAACGAAAGTTTTAAATGGCCTTCAGAAATTAAGTGGGTGGGGTATTGACCAAAGAAATCAGCTGTTTTGTGAAATCCCACTCCAATTTGTGTCATCCTTTGAACATATCTTAATTTATGTTATATATCATTATGATATGAAAGTGTATAATCGATGTTGGCTTTTCATCATTTAGTTGTGTTTTTTAAATGCTACTCTTTGGTGATAAGTGGAAGGGAGTAATCATTATTTTGAATAATGTTCCAGATAATCCTGCTGGGGAACAGTACAGGCAAGGTGATGGTGTGAATTGACAGGTCATCCTGTTTGCGTCTCTTGGAAGGAAACATTTCCTGGACTGTTTAACCACAGGTGTTTGAACAGATGGTCAGAATGTTGGTGTCGCTGTTAATTGGTATTTGGGTGGATTTTGGTTAGATTTAGGTTGGTTTTGTTGGTTTTTGGTAATTTACAGAGTTTTTTCCAACGACTAGTAATGTTCAATCATTTAAGACATTAATTAAAAGCCATACGATTGCGCAATTTTCCATTGAGCCATGAAAGCGGAGATACACGCATGGCGTGTCAATTGATTCTCGCGATGTGTCAAAATCCACTACGACACCCCCCCCCGTCACGCTATTGTTAGATGTCAGCCAATGAGCGTCGCGATGTAAAGAGGTTTACACATCTATGTTTTTCTATGTAAGGATGTGTAACCAACTTTCTCCACTTTCAGAGCTCGATCATCTATCTGAGAATATTTGATGTTTTGCAGATGATATATAAATATTTGACTTGCATTGGCAGTTCAGGTCCATTACATTAATCTAAACAAACAATTTGAGACCAGTTTTATTGTTATCGGTTAACAAATATTGGTTTTATTGGTTAAAAATGTACACGGGTAGAAGCTCGGTTTCTCACCTTGTAAATCTGTACTTATACTTGTAACTCGCGGGAGGCGACGTAAATTTTATGTTGGTAACAATGCACCCAAACCACCAGAGATATCGAAATAACCCATAAAACACCCAAGTATGAACCATTCTTCAAGAACTTGTTGTTTAACTGGTGTATTCTAGTCGAGAATTTCACTGGTTTCACATCAAATTAGGTGCCAGATTCCTTTTGAATTCCCATTCAGCTATATATGCAGAAGAAACTGCATAAAAACTTTTTTGTTTGCCTAGTAACCGGCACAAGAAATTTGCGCCCGTTACTAGTCTACTAGACAAAAAATGTTAACGGTTTTAGGCGCTGGTGTGGATTTCTCGACTATCTTATCTGGACATACATGTACACTGTTTGCAAACATTGGGATTTATGTTGAAATCGTCAACACGCATATACATGTATTTATTGTCGGCTTCGTTTGTTTTGCAGTTATTCTGATGTCTGACAACATTCAATACACACACATTAAAGACATTCGTCCCGGGCTGAAGAATCTCAATGTCCTCTTTATTGTCCTTGAGATTGGTGAGTAACATTACCCTTACAATATACAGGTATCAGCACCATGTATCAACATCACCACGATTAATCTATTACCTGGCAGGTTGCGAGAATATGTGTATCAGCGCTCCAGATAAGGAATTAGTAATTGAGTATTGTCACTCCACCATTTCTGAAGCAATTGGGTATTTCAAAATTTTAATTTGGTAAAATGAAGCACACTACTGTTTACACATCAACAGACAGCAATTGTTGAATAGTTTGCGTCAAAATGAAAACAAGTCATGGCATTTCATTAGAATTGTCTCCTTCGAGACAATTCTAATGAAATACCAAGATGTGTTTTCATGGAAAATAAGAAAATATGCTATATTTATACCCCCCGCAATGAGTTGTGGGGGGTGGGGGGGGTATACTGGAGTCAGGTTGTCCGTCCTTAAACTTAACATCAGAGAAATATTGTTATAACTTCTATTTGCTTAATCTAAAATGCTTAATATTTCACACATGCATTCCTGTAAGGCTACTACCATGCTGTGCTAAATCCACGACCTTCCAACCCCCGCTGTTCCCAAGGTCAAGGTCAAATACTTAGTCTCTTTACAAAACTTAACATCAGAGAAATATTGTTATAACTTTTATTTCCTTCATCTGAAATGCTTAATATTTCACACATGCATTCCTGTAAGGCTCTGCTACCATGCTGTGCCAAATCCACGAACGTCCAACCCCCGCTGATCCCAAGGTCAAATACATCGTCTCTTTAGAAAACTTAACATCAGAGAAATATGTTATAACTTCATCTAAAATTCTTAATATTTTATGCATGCATTCCTGTAAGGCTCTACTATCATGCTGTGACATATCCCCGCTGATCCCAAGGTCAAGATCACATACTTAGTCTCTTTACAAAACTTAACATCAGAGAAATCGGTTATAACTTGTATTTCCTTGCTCGGATCTGCTTCACATTCACGTTCGTTCCGCCCCCGCTAAGCCAAAGTCACAAGCCCACACTTAGAAAATTTTACATATTTAGGGGTACCTGGGCCCACGCGGGGGGTGGGGGGGGGGGGGTATTCCGTAAGCCTCGCTTACACAATCAAACACAATTATATGCTTTTTCAATTCCTATAAAGAACATTTTGTGCCTACTGTGAATGAATGTTTATTTTGCCAGAAAATGTCTCAGATAAAGTCTCTGATATAAAGAACATTTTGTGCCTACTGAGTGGGAATACAAAATGTATACCTTTACCGCTAATTAATAAATTATTCTCTCATAATTGATAGTAAAGAAATATTTCACACAATGTTCGATTATAATCACTCCCCACTGTAACGCCAGCCACTGTGCCACATGTGTATTCAGATAAGGTGTGTATTTCACACAATGTTTGATTATAATCACTCCCCACTGTAACGCCAGCCACTGTGCCACATGTGTATTCAGATAAGGTGTGTATTTCACACAATGTTTGATTATAATCACTCCCCTGTAACGCCAGCCACTGTGCCACATGTGTATCCAGATAAGGTGTGTATTTCACACAATGTTTGATTATAATCACTCCCCACTGTAACGCCAGCCACTGTGCCACATGTGTATCCAGATAAGGTGTGTATTTCACACAATGTTTGATTATAATCACTCCCCACTGTAACGCAGCCACTGTGCCACATGTGTATTCAGATAAGGTGTGTATTTCACACAATGTTTGATTATAATCACTCCCACTGTAACGCCAGTCACTGTGCCACATGTGTATTCAGATAAGGTGTGTATTTCACACAATGTTTGATTATAATCACTCCCCACTGTAACGCCAGCCACTGTGCCACATGTGTATTCAGATAAGGTGTGTATTTCACACAATGTTTGATTATAATCACTCCCCACTGTAACACCAGCCACTGTGCCACATGTGTATTCAGATAAGGTGTGTATTTCACACAATGTTTGATTATAATCACTCCCCACTGTAACGCCAGCCACTGTGCCACATGTGTATCCAGATAAGGTGTGTATTTCACACAATGTTTGATTATAATCACTCCCCACTGTAACGCCAGCCACTGTGCCACATGTGTATCCAGATAAGGTGTGTATTTCACACAATGTTTGATTATAATCACTCCCCACTGTAACGCCAGCCACTGTGCCACATGTGTATCCAGATAAGGTGTGTATTTCACACAATGTTTGATTATAATCACTCCCCACTGTAACACCAGCCACTGTGCCACATGTGTATCCAGATAAGGTGTGTATTTCACACAATGTTTGATTATAATCACTCCCCACTGTAACGCCAGCCACTGTGCCACATGTGTATTCAGATAAGGTGTGTATTTCACACAATGTTTGATTATAATCACTCCCCACTGTAACGCCAGCCACTGTGCCACATGTGTATTCAGATAAGGTGTGTATTTCACACAATGTTTGATTATAATCACTCCCCACTGTAACGCCAGCCACTGTGCCACATGTGTATTCAGATAAGGTGTGTATTTCACACAATGTTTGATTATAATCACTCCCCACTGTAACGCCAGCCACTGTGCCACATGTGTATCCAGATAAGGTGTGTATTTCACACAATGTTTGTTATAATCACTCACTGTAACGCCAGCCACTGTGCCACATGTGTATCCAGATAAGGTGTGTATTTCACACAATGTTTGATTATAATCACTCCCCACTGTAACGCCAGCCACTGTGCCACATGTGTATTCAGATAAGGTGTGTATTTCACACAATGTTTGATTATAATCACTCCCCACTGTAACGCCAGCCACTGTGCCACATGTGTATCCAGATAAGGTGTGTATTTCACACAATGTTTGATTATAATCACTCCCCACTGTAACGTCAGCCACTGTGCCACATGTGTATCCAGATAAGGTGTGTATTTCACACAATGTTTGATTATAATCACTCCCCACTGTAACGCCAGCCACTGTGCCACATGTGTATTCAGATAAGGTGTGTATTTCACACAATGTTTGATTATAATCACTCCCCACTGTAACGCCAGCCACTGTGCCACATGTGTATCCAGATAAGGTGTGTATTTCACACAATGTTTGATTATAATCACTCCCCACTGTAACGCCAGCCACTGTGCCACATGTGATCCATATGATAAGGTGTGTATTTCACACAATGTTTGATTATAATCACTCCCCACTGTAACGCCAGCCACTGTCCGCATGTATCCGTGTATCCAGTAAGGTGTGATTTCACACAATGTTTGATAATCATCCCCACTGTAAGCCAGCACTGTGCCACATGTATAGATATGTGTATTTCACATAATGTGATTATAACACGCCACTGTAACCGCCACTGTGCCACATGTGTATTCAGTTCAGGTGTGTATTTCACACAATGTTTGATTATAATCACTCCCCACTGTAATGCCAGCCACTGTGCCACATGTGTATTCAGATAAGGTGTGTATTTCACACAATGTTTGATTATAATCACTCCCACTGTAACACCAGCCACTGTGCCACATGTGTATTCAGATAAGGTGTGTATTTCACACAATGTTTGATTATAATCACTCCCCACTGTAATGCCAGCCACTGTGCCACATGTGTATTCAGATAAGGTGTGTATTTCACACAATGTTTGATTATAATCACTCCCCACTGTAACACCAGCCACTGTGCCACATGTGTATTCAGATAAGGTGTGTATTTCACACAATGTTTGATTATAATCACTCCCCACTGTAACGCCAGCCACTGTGCCACATGTGTATTCAGATAAGGTGTGTATTTCACACAATGTTTGATTATAATCACTCCCCACTGTAACACCAGCCACTGTGCCACATGTGTATTCAGATAAGGTGTGTATTTCACACAATGTTTGATTATAATCACTCCCCACTGTAACGCCAGCCACTGTGCCACATGTGTATTCAGATAAGGTGTGTATTTCACACAATGTTTGATTATAATCACTCCCCACTGTAACGCCAGCCACTGTGCCACATGTGTATTCAGATAAGGTGTGTATTTCACACAATGTTTGATTATAATCACTCCCCACTGTAACACCAGCCACTGTGCCACATGTGTATTCAGATAATGTGTGTATTTCACACAATGTTTGATTATAATCACTACCCACTGTAACACCAGCCACTGTGCCACATGTGTATTCAGATAAGGTGTGTATTTCACACAATGTTTGATTATAATCACTCCCCACTGTAATGCCAGCCACTGTGCCACATGTGTATTCAGATAAGGTGTGTATTTCACACAATGTTTGATTATAATCACTCCCCACTGTAATGCCAGCCACTGTGCCACATGTGTATTCAGATAAGGTGTGTATTTCACACAATGCTTGATTATAATCACTCCCCACTGTAACACCAGCCACTGTGCCACATGTGTATTCAGATAAGGTGTGTATTTCACACAATGTTTGATTATAATCACTCCCCACTGTAATGCCAGCCACTGTGCCACATGTGTATTCAGATAAGGTGTGTATTTCACACAATGTTTGATTATAATCACTCCCCACTGTAACACCAGCCACTGTGCCACATGTGTATTCAGATAAGGTGTGTATTTCACACAATGTTTGATTATAATCACTCCCCACTGTAACGCCAGCCACTGTGCCACATGTGTATTCAGATAAGGTGTGTATTTCACACAATGTTTGATTATAATCACTCCCCACTGTAACGCCAGCCACTGTGCCACATGTGTATTCAGATAAGGTGTGTATTGGTGTATTTTAAGCATTTATTTTAGCAGAATACGCACTGATTATCAAAAATGCGAGTACAAAATACTCGCACCAATGTGAAAATACGCATTGATTTTCAAATTGAGTAGTGAAACTACTATAATAAAGTTGAAATTTACTTAGTTGAGCTGCAAAAGCAAAGTGTTTGCTTTTTGCAACTCAAATATTAGTGAATTTTTAAATTTCTTTTAATTTCAAGTTTTTATCATTTGTTCCCTATAAATACACATTGAATTTGAAATCTTGGGGTATAATACTCTTTAGACACAAAACTTATCTGGAGCTCTGTGTATTACCAGGAAATGCCACAAGGACGAAGGATAACCACACCGTGAGGTCTTGTAAGGTCGCCGACAAGACGGGGTGTATAAACATCTCCGTATGGGACGAGCTAGGGGAGCTAGTTATAACAGGCGATATCTGTCGTCTTGTAAAAGGGTATGTTATTGTACAGTGGAACCTCTCTAAACCGGACTTAATGAAAACACCAAAACACCTGTAATCTTATTTTTGTAAAAAAAAATGAATAGGGTGATATATGTTAATGTTTTCTCATTTCTCTTTGAAACGTTTCTGAGTGCTTGTTATACCACCCCCCTCCCCCCCCCCCGCAACGAAGTCAGCTTGTCCGTCCGTCCGAGTTTCCGTGTTTCCGTACAAACGAGAGCTACATTGTGAGGTTAACCACACAGTGATGGACTTGTTAAAAGATGCTGATTCTGTTTTTAACCCCGTTATGAATTGCTCTTGTGGGGTTATTTACTCTTATGGGGTTGTTTTTTATGTCTGATCGATCTTTACGGGGTCTGATTTAGGATAGGTTAGGAACCCCACAATGTAGCTCTCGTAAGAACGTCCGTGTTAACGTCCGTCACAAAACTTAACAATTGTAAATTTCCTTTTAACTTCTCTTTCCCTTTGCGGAAATCTTTCATATTTTACCCGCCCCTTCTCTGACACTCATACATCATTCTGCAACAAACCTACGACCTCCATTTATGCCAGGGGTCAAGGTCACGGACTTAGAAACTTAGAAAAAAACGAAAACTTAACAATTGTAAATTTCCTTTTAACTTCTCTTTCCCTTTGCGGAAATCTTTCATATTGTACCCGCCCCTTCTCTGACACTCATACATCATTCTGCAACAAACCTACGACCCCCATTTATGCCAGGGGTCAAGGTCACGGACTTAGAAACTTAGAAAAAAACGAAAACTTAACAATTGTAAATTTCCTTTTAACTTCTCTTTCCCTTTGCGGAAATCTTTCATATTTTACCCACCCCTTCTCTGACACTCATACATCATTCTGCAACAAACCTACGATCCCCATTTATGCCAGGGCTCAAGGTCACAGGCTTATAAACTTAGAAAAAAACTAAAACTTAACAAATGTAAATTTCCTTATAACTTCTCTTTCCCTTTGCGGAATGCAGTGATATTTTACCCGGCCCTTCTCTGACACTCATACATCATTCTGCAACAAACCTACGACCCCCATTTATGCCAGGGGTCAAGGTCACAGACTTAGAATGTCTAGTTTGCTTTTTTCAACTGGAACCACCATCGCACTCTCCATATGTGCTGACATAGTCTTTTATCTGAAAATGATAGTATGCGAGCTGGAATTCATTCTAGGTCAGGGCTGACGCGGGGGGTATTCCGTAAGCCCCCGCTTACTGACAAATCTAGTTTAAGCTGTTTTGCTTTAAACACTTTCCGTTAAAGCATATTTTGTGACCATTTGAGTAGTCTCATTTAAGACAGTCATACCATGAGTGTACTTTGCCTATTCATTTCTGAAATAAGAATTGAAGCCAATGTCCTGTTTATGTACGAGAAAAAATATGTTTGACTTTCATGACGTTTGGTACAGCATAACCTGTCTTTACTATTTCTAGATACTCCAATATTTGGAAGAGTTGCCTAACATTGTACACGGGTAAGAACGGTGGGATCAGCAAGATTGGGGAGTAAGTATATTTGGGCCAGTGGTCCATAACACCCATAAGTATCTTGATCCGACTGTTTTATGTGTAATTTCATATTAGTCTATTAATAGCCAGAAGGGTAATTTTGTAACAGAGTATATTTGCAAACAGTGTAGCTTGTGATGTGTTAGTTTGTACACTATGAGCCAGCTCATCAGTATCCACACTCACAAACATTACATGTAGTTTGTACACTATGAGCCAGCTCATTAGTATCCACACTCACAAACATTACATGTAGTTTGTAGTGCTGACTGGATTAAAATACTGACTACTGTCTGTTTCACGAAACCTGCCCAATTTTTACGGATATGTAAACAATGCAAAATCAATATTTTTTTTGATATTATTAAAGTTTGTCAAAATTTGAGACTTTATTTCGTGAAATTTGGTTCAATATTGATTTATTGTGGAAAAAAAAAGTTCCCCAGAATAGTGGACCGATTTAAAAAATCTAACTTATGTTTTCTTAGTTGGATCTTTTCCAAGCTATCTAGCCAGATTTTGGTGTCAATTTCCATATTTTTTTTGCTCCTCCCCCAGCTCCTCCATTTCCTTTTCCCCCCATGTTAAATTCCCATAGACAAATCAATTTTTAGCTCGACTATTCGAAGAATAAGTAGAGCTTATGTTGTCACCCCGGCGTCGGCGTCACCGTCACGCCTTGGTTAAGGTTTTTAGTCAAGCTTGTATATGGAATACTACTGGCCCTACACCCACCATACTTGGACAACTTCATCTCCTAGTGATGTACATCAATAACCCCTGATCTATATTTGACCTTCACCTACATTTCCTCTTGAATTACTTGGTTAATTCCCCTTGGTTAAGGTTTTTACTCGACCTTGGTTACGGTTTTTAGTCAAGCTTGTATATGCAATACTACTGGCCCTACACCCACCATACTTGGACAACTTCATCTCCTAGTGATGCACATCAATAATCACATCTATATTTGACCTTGACCTACGTTTCCTCTTGAATTACTTACTTAATTCCCCTTGGTTAAGGTTTTTAGTCAACCTTGGTTAAGGTTTTTTTTCAAGCTTGTACATTGAATACTATTGTGCATCCAGACACCACACTTCGACAACCTTTTCTCATAGGTATGTACATCAATAACCCCTGATCTATATTTGACCTTGACCTATATTTCCTCTTCAATTACTTACTTAATTCATTTTGGTTAAGGTTTTTAGTCAACCTTCTATATGGAATACTACTGGCCCTACACCCACCATACTTCGACAACTTCATCTCCTAGTGATGTACATCAACAACCCCTGATCTATATTTGACCTTGACCTACATTTCCTCTTGAATTACTTACTTAATTCCCCTTGGTTAACGTTTTTAGTCAAGCGTGTAGATGGAATACTCCTGGCCCTACACCAACCATACTTGGACAACTTCATCTCCTAGTGATGTACATCAACAACCCCTGACCTATATTTGACCTTGACCTACATTTAACCTTGAATTACTTGGTTAATTCCCCTTGGTTAAGGTTTTTACTCGACCTTGGTTAAGCTTTTTACTCAAGCTTGTACATGGAATACTATTGTGCATACAGACACCATACTTGGACAACCTTTTGTCATAGTGATGTACATCAATAACCCCTGATCTATATTTGACCTTGACCTACATTTCCTCTTGAATTACTTACTTAATTCTCTTTGGTTAAGGTTTTTAGTCAAGCTTGTAGATGGAATACTCATGGCCCTACACCAACCATACTTGGACAACTTCATCTCCTAGTGATGTACATCAATAATCCCTGACCTATATTTGACCTTGACCTACTTTTAACCTTTAATTACTTAGTTATTTCCCCTTGGGTAAGGTTTTTAGTCAAGCTTGTATATGGAATACTCCTGGCCCTACACCAACCATACTTGGACAACTTCATCTCCTAGTGATGTACATCAACAACCCCTGACCTATATTTGACCTTGACCTACATTTAACCTTGAATTACTTAGTTAATTCCCCTTGGTTAAGGTTTTTACTCGACCTTGGTTAAGCTTTTTACTCAAGCTTGTACATGGAATACTATTATGCATACAGACACCATACTTGGACAACCTTTTGTCATAGTGATGTACATCAATAACCCCTGATCTATATTTGACTTTGACCTACATTTCCTCTTGAATTACTTACTTAATTCTCTTTGGTTAAGGTTTTTAGTCAAGCTTGTAGATGGAATACTCATGGCCCTACACCAACCAGACTTGGACAACTTCATCTCCTAGTGATGTACATCAACAACCCCTGACCTATATTTGACCTTGACCTACATTTAACCTTAAATTACTTACTTAAGTCCCCTTGGTTAAGGTTTTTGTCGCGCCTGCTTGCGGAAAGCACGATATAGTCTCACTTTGGCGGTTAAAGTTTTTGGTTAAGTTGTTTGGTTAAGTTTTTTGGTTAAAGTTTTTGGTTAAGTTCTTTGGTTAAAGTTTTTGGTTAAGTTTTTTGGTTAAAGTTTTTGGTTAAAGTTTTTGGTAAAGTTTTTAGTTCGTACTATATCTCTGCAACTGCTTTGCCCATTACCTTGAAACTTCACATGGGTGTTTATCATCGTCTATATTTTCATTCTACCCCCCTCCCGTGCGGCCCCTGTGCCCAATGTCAAGGTCAAATTACTTTGAAGTTTTTGGTTAAGTTTTTTGGTTAAAGTTTTTCGTTATACTATATCTCTGCAACTGCTTTGCCTATTACCTTGAAACTTCATATGGGTGTTTATCATCATCTATATTTTCATTCTACCCCCCTCCCGTGCGGCCCCTGTGCGCAATGTCAAGGTCAAATTACTTTGAAGTTTTTGGTTAAGTTCTTTGGTTAAAGTTTTTGGTTAAGTTTTTTGGTTAAGTTTTTTGGTTAAGTTTTTGGTTAAAGTTTTTGGTTAAGTTTTTTGGTTAAAGTTTTTCGTTATACTATATCTCTGCAACTGCTTTGCCCATTACCTTGAAACTTCACATGGGTGTTTATCATCATCTATATTTTCATTCTACCCCCCTCCCGTGCGGCCCCTGTGCCCAATGTCGAGGGCAAATTACTTTGAAGTTTTTGGTTAAGTTTTTTGGTTAAAAGTTTTTGGTTAAGTTTTTGGTTAAGTTTTTTTGGTTAAAGTTTTTGGTTAAGTTTTTTGGTTAAAGTTTTTCGTTATACTATATCTCTGCAACTGCTTTGCCCATTACCTTGAAAACTTCACATGGGTGTTTATCATCATCTATATTTTCATTCTACCCCCCTCCCGTGCGGCCCCTGTTCCCAATGTCAAGGTCAAATTACTTTGAAGTTTTTGGTTAAGCTTTTTGGTTAAATTTTTTATGGTTAAATTTTTTTTTGTTATACTATATCTCTGCAACTGCTTTGCCCATTACCTTGAAACTTCACATGGGTGTTTATCATCATCTATATTTTCATTCTACCCCCCTCCCGTGCAGCCCCTGTGCCCAATCTCAAGGTCAAATTACTTTGAAGTTTTTGGTTAAAGTTTTTTTTTTTATCGCCCGCTTGCGGAAAGCGCGATATAGTTGGCACTTTGTCGTACATACGTACTTACGTACGTGTGTCCGGTTAAACTTTTTGCTTAAGTTTTTTGGTTAAAGTTTTTCGTTATACTATAACTTTTGTTTTAGTGTCCATGCCTCGCCACAAGGCGCCACAAGGCGCGACATGCAGGCCACGGCCATCTAGTTACTCAACCTTGGTTAAGGTTTTTAGTCAAGCTTGTAGATGGAATACTATTGTGCATACAGACACCATACTTGGATAACTTTTTCTCATAGGGATGTACATCAATAACCCCTGACCTTTATTTTACCTTCACCTACATTTAACCTTGAATTACTTGGTTAATGTTTATAGTCAAGCTTGTAAATGGAATACTTCTGGGCCTACATCAACCATACTTGGACAACTTCATCTCCTAATGATGTACATCAATAATCCCTGACCTATATTTGACCTTGACCTACTTTTATCCTTGGATTACTTAGTTATCTCCCCTTGGTTACGGTTTTTAGTCAAGCTTGTATATGGAATACTCCTGGGCCTACAGCAACCATACTTGGAAAACTTTATCTCCTAGTGACGTACATCAATAATCCCTTGGTTAATGTTTTTATGCAGGCCACAGCCACCTTCTTTGTCAAGCTATGTGTACATCGACAACCCTCGTAGTCGAGCTATGCTGTTCTCCTACAGCTCTTGTTCATAATAAAGTCAATATTTGACCAAATTTCACGAAATAAAAAGAAGGCTCATTCTTAAATTTTGATAAAATTTAATATTATCGAAAAAGATTTTTTTTTTTATGGCAGTAAAATTTGGGCAGGTATCGTGAAACTGATTACTAGTAGACAGAATTGTAAATTGGCCACCGGCGGACAAAAATGGATGATAGTGACCAGCATATCCCCAGATCAGCCAGCACTTCAACATGAAAAGCACACTATACTCTACTCATTTACGGCTGCAACTGGAGAAATGAAACTTATGGGATTTGTGGCCAGTGTAGCTTCTGATCAAATAACACATCCCTGTAGCCTGATAGCGATTGCTGTTGCTCGTTAGATACGTGATGGGTGTTTCTTTGATGGAATGGCGAACGGTGCAGATCCTGATCCATAAACCGCATTTCCAGTCAAATATACAGCTGAATCTCGTTATCTCGTTATTGTTTATCTCGATATACCTGCTTATCTCGTTATTGTTTATCTCGATATACTTGCTTATAGAGAATATTAGTACAGTGTCATGAACGTGAATAAATATCTGTCGAGGCTGAGAAATCAGGATGGGCGAGGCTTGCCGAGCACATCCTGATTTCGAGCCGAGTCAGATATTTATTCACGTTCATGACACTATAATAATATTCTATTTATCCCGTTAACCACATCAAAGTTGTTCAAATGTCTCATAAGTTTGTCTTCTGAAGCGACAAGATTATCGTGTTACGTCATTCACATAATGACGTAACGTCATACATAATGACGTATCTACTAGACGTGAACGAGAAAAAATACACGTACCTGCTTTTCACGTCTAGTAGCGACATAGTTGACGGGATAAATCTCGATATACGTCCCAGGTCCCAGCAGAATTCCCTATATAGATCATATATTTTACTCCTGATAACTCGATATCGGATATGTCGATATGTCGGTTTAGTCGAAGTGGAAATCGAGTCCCGATAGTATGTTTCCTTCACATTTGTATTCTGATATGTCGATGCAAAAATTAAGCGCCCGGCGCCACCAAGTCTGAATCAGCGCGATTATCTCAGGTAAGTTTTCACACGTCTGTAGAAACCAAAGACACCGCTGCCGCTAAAATGCATTTAAAGTTGCATGACCAGTTAAAGCAGTTCACTTAAAACCATAATTAATAAATTAAACTTAATGTGATATCAAATATCTTTTAACAGAAAAATGAATTAAATGGTGTAGCAATAAGTAAATCGTCTGTTAATTACGAAAACAGCTTAGAATAAACTCGAGCCGCGATTTATGAAAACAACGGAAATAAAGTAAAGAGGCATTTCTGAAGCGATTTTGTTCGGACTTTTTTTAGAGAAATTTGCTGATTTGTTATCTCGAAGTTCGGATATGTCGATATATTTTCATCAGTCCATTTGACTTCGAGATAACAAGAATTGCCTGTAATTTTATCTGGTATACCGTAAATTCTAGTGTCTTTTAACACCAAGTTTATCACACTCGGCAAGCCTCAGAATTCCTAAAAATTTGCTAGCCTTGCCCGATCTTCTCTATAACATTTCTTCCTATTGATGGCAGGTTCTGTATGCAGTTCTCCGAGGTGCCCAACATGAGTGAACCAAATCCCGAGTTGCTTCAGCAGCATCAGAACAGCCTGAAACCTGTGAGTCGAGGGGCGGTACAACAGTTTCTTACATTCCGTACTTACCACATATATGGAGAAATGACGTCAGTAACGTCACAATGACGTGTTTCCTTCGGCCAATCAAATGCTGTTCTCAGACACACACCCTGAATCGCGAGACAGTCGCGTTCACTACGACCCGCCTGCAGAAATTAATTCTCAAACCTCTTGGCCATATTTTACGCTTGATTCGCTTTGTTTTTTTTTATAAAGTATCATGTGTGAAATGTAAGAAAACGTTTATTTAACCAGGTGAGCTGATTATCTTAAAATAAATCCCTACGCTCACTCGTTTGTTTTGCATAAGGACCCAATCACTCGTGCATGAGTTCCCGATAATCAGCTTCCCAGGTTAAATAAACGGTAAATACATGTAATACATGGCATGATTAACCCATTACATGCGGAATACACCTTTATGTACATGGCATGATTAACCCATTACATGCGGAATACACCTTTATGTACATGGCATGATTAACCCATTACATGCGGAATACACCTTTATGTACATGGCATGATTAACCCATTACAGCATGATTAACCCATTACATGCGGAATACACCTTTATGTACATGGCATGATTAACCCATTACATGCGGAATACACCTTTATGTACATGGCATGATTAACCCATTACATGCGGAATACACCTTTATGGGTGTGAAATTTTTAAACTATTTTATTTTAGTTATTTCTCAATGAAAGTATATGTTGTGACCACGCATTTGAACCGTCTCAGTGAGACGGTTCAAATGGTGGTCACTACATATATTTCTGAGCTCACATAAAGAAAATATTTAGGATTTTCCACAAACAAAATGGCGTATCCTCGGTATTAAACGGGTTAATTGTGATTTCTCTCCTCCGTGCAATGGTTGGTACTGTGACCGTGTTATAGCTCACGTTAATTCAGGTTAAACACATTCACATCAACATAATCCTAAGCAGTCTGCTCAGACTCTGCTGTTATTTCCACTATAAATTCCCCTATTGCTTGTTATCCCCTCGCCGATATGCAAAAGGGGATATAGTGCTAGTCCATGTGCGTACGTACATACGTATGTTAGTAACTTTTCAACCACTTCACAGATTTGATAATATTTGGCCACAATTTGTGTCTAGTGATGGTGCTTTGTTTTGCATATGACCCACATTCGACTGCCCAAGGTCAAGGTCACTGAGGACTTATGTTCACCTGTAAGGCAAATGCGTTTCTCTATCTTCTTTGTTTCTCAACAAAAGTATATGTTGTTACCACTCATTTGAACCGTCTCACCGAGACGGTTCAAATGAGTGGTAACAACATATACTTTCATCGAGAAATGAAGAAAATAGAAAAAAGTTTTTGTAAATTTAGACACAATGTGAATCAATGATCGGCAATGAAATGGATTCACTCACGCAAACCCAAAAACCAATTAATATGCTAATCATTTGAATAGCATATACACATGTCGGGTGAAAAGTTTTTTTTATTATTATCAAGGCTGTCAGCGAGGGGATTAACTTGATGATAACGATGCCCTTGTAACATAATTTACTGTTAGCGCAACCAGTAACAAGCATGCTTCACCCCCAATGTGGCCCGGGTTCGATCCCTGACCAGGGTAGTACCAGTGAGATGGTATGGTGATGTTTTCTCCAGGTACTGTGGTTTCTTCTCACTTCATGGACTACCCTTCTGCATCCATATTATAATATTATGTGACAAAGCAAGCATTTATATTCTTGTGCGTGTCTGTAACTTTTGGAAACTAATTAAAGTTTAACCCTTACACTGCTATCTTAATTTTTTTGTCTCGCCCGCAAAAGCGGAAAGCGAGACTAAGGTTTTCCTTTTTTCTTTCTTTTTTTCTTCTTCTTTTTAATAGAAAGAAAATAGAAAAAAAAAGAAAAAAAAAAGGTTTTGCTTTTCCGGAGTCGTCGTCGGCGGCGGTGGCGTGATCATTCAATGTTAAGTTTTCGTGTTACGGTCATTACTTCAACACCTTATCAACTACAGTCATCAAACTTTATACATACCTTTACTATGCTATGGGTTAATAATAAATTCCATTATTTTCACATAAATGCATATACATGTAAATTCAATTTTTTTCTTGAAAATTTCTTCGTATGCATGTAAATTATGGTCCATTTATTATGATAATCTCTGGACATCTCTACCGGAAAACATTGTGTGTAAATCTAATAAATTTATTTTCAGCCTATGGGAGACCAATCAAATCACAGAAAGTCGCCTACAGTAGAGCTCGACCAATCAAATCCTCAGGGCCCTTTGGCGAGCCTGAATCAGCCCCCTGGGCGTGGTTCCCCACCGGTCAGACCGAACCTGGCTGGACCCCCTGGGGCTCGCCCGATGGGTAAATGAATAGAGAATACCATACCAGGCTAGACATTACCAGATATATAAAACACCAGAGGGCCATTTCTCTAAACTTTGTACAACTAAAATGTTCGTAAGTGCAAATTTAGGATCGTCTGGAAATTTCAATTGATGGATTTACATTTATTGAACATAGGCTGCCTGGTGCTCTATATATCTGGTAATGTTTCATATTACAAAAATGAGCAAACATGACCCTGATTTTATTAGCTCACCTGAGCGAAGCTCATGTGAGCTATTGTTACCGCAATGTGTCCGTCGTCCGTCGTCGTCCGTGAACATTTTCAAACGTCTTCTCCTTGTTAACCATTGGGTCTATAGTCACCAAACTTCATGGTCATGGTCCTTAGGTTGGGGGATTATAAAATTTGTTAAAATGACGTCATTACGTAATCCAAGATGGTCGCCGTCTAAAAATAGCACAAATTCTTCTCAAGAACCGCCATCCGGATTTCGACAAAACTTGGTAGGAATGATTGATGTACAATGCTCTTTCAAAGTTGTTAAAATGGTGACCCCGGGGTAAAAAATGGGCATGGCCCGTGGGGTCAAATTGGGGTCAAATTTTATTTTTGACCGAATATGGTCATGTTATATACCAAATCGAAGGTATCAACGAGGCGGTCACTCTGGTGCATTTTGTCGAAATTGGATGGTCTTGTCATCCAAGATGGCCACCGAAAGGTCAAAAGGTAATTCTTTTATTAGAGATTTCAAAATTCTTCTTCACACGAACCGCTTGGCCCATGGTGGCCAAATTTCACAGTTATGGTTCATGGGTGAAGCCTTTTCAGATTTGTTAAAACGGAGGTCGTCGCTAATCCAAGATGGCCGCCGTCTAAAAATAGCACAAATTCTTAAAAAATCTTCTCATGAACCCCAGCCAGATTTCGACGAAACTTGGTAGGAATGATTGATGTAGAATGTTCTTTCAAAGGTGTTAAAATGGTGCATAGCCCGTGGTGGTCAAATTTTATTTTTGACTGAATATGCTCATGTCATATATCAAATTGAAGGTATCGATGAAGGGATTGCTCTGGTGCAATATTTGTCGGAATCGGATGATTATGTCATCCATGATGGCCGCCAAAAGTTCCATTTATTCGAGATTTTGAACGTCTTTTTCTCAGGAACCACCTGGCCGACGCTGGCCAAACTTCATAGTAAGCTAAGATCCTTGGGTGAAGCATTTTCAGATTTGGTAAAATGATAAGATGACCGCCATCTACAAATAGCACAATTTTTTTAAAACATATGAACTCAATGTCACATTCTCCTCTGGTATTCATGGAGTCAGGTGAGCGAATTAGGGCCATCATGGCCCTCTTGTTGAAATTATTATCCCCTCGCAGATAGGCAAAGGCGGATATAGCATTGGTCAACGTGTGTGCGTACATATGTATGTACGTGCGTACGTTCGTAGCACCTGTCATTTTTCAATAACTCAAGGCAGCTTCACCGATTTTGATAATATTTGGCCACAATATGTGTCTAGGGATGGTGCTTTGTTTTGCATATTACTCATGTCCGACCGCCCATGGTCCTTGTTTTAAGTCGGTGGTCAAGGTCACCTTGTTTTAAGGCAAACATATTAAAAAACATTTATTAATACCAAGTCTGCCAAGCTTAGTGATAACCATGTCCTTGTTAATAAAACATTCTTCTATCATTGCTAAATGCTTGTGTGTAGGAAAATTCTGCTGCTAACTCAGCTATGTTCTCAAGCAGCTTTTGTTGACAATATCTTTGTGTTCTGTTATTAGAAAATAACCCCTGACATTTTTTAAATACATGTACATGTACCACCAGAAATGTAATAATATTTCTAGCTTCATACTGCTATCAGAGCTCCAGATAAGGTGCGTATTTACGTATTTTACACGCTTATTTTAGCAGAATACGCATGAATATCAAAAGTGGAAGTACAAAATACTCATAGAAATGTGCAAATACTCATAGAAATGTGCAAATACGCATTGATTTTCAAATTTAGTAGTGAAAATACTGTAATAAAGTTGAAAATTTACTTTAAAAGGTGAGTTGCAAAAAGCAAACAGTGATTTCATTTTGCAGCTCAACTATATTTATTTTTTTATCATTTGTTCCCTGTAAGAAAATTGATAATGCATTTGTAAAAGTAATATACGCATTGAATTTGAAATATGGGGGTAAAATACTCTTTAGATACAAACCTTATCTGAAGCTCTGTACATAACATACACTTTATCTTTATCTTTATCTTTATCTTTAGGTAACGGTCATAACTACGGCAACATGAGAAATGCACGACCCCAGGGTCAAGGTCAGGGAATGCCAAGGGCACCGTTCAACCAGAACCGCGGAGGGGGCGGGCCTCCGAACAGGGGCGGGCCACATGGAGGTCAAGGTCAAAGACTTCAAGGTCAACAACAACAGCAGCAACAGCAACAAAATAGAAACACTAGAAGATAGCACAGGGAGAAATGACCTTGACGTTGTGTCCAGTATTTGCTCCAGCTAACCCAAAAAATGGCGGGAAACAAATATTGTCGTCTGCTGTTGCTTCACAATTGTCTGAAGTCAAGGAAATAGTTTCTGTAGCAGATGAGAATTTGAGTTTTGAGAAAAAACATGTTTTGACAGCAGATGAAAGTCGTCTCCATCGTCTTTTTCATTTGCTGGTAAAATATGTTCTTGCTTGAAAATATTGGGGAAAAAATGCCGACGAAAAATTTTAATTCAGCATCGTAAGGGTTTACAGTGGAAAGTTGAATCTCTAGTGCTAAGGGAAGTGATTTAAGCCTGGTTGACGAACTTTGGGAGTCTCTTCGTTGTCAATGACTATTGGTGGTTTAGTGCTAAAGGACGATCAGAGTCAATCTGAAGGTTTGTGGTTCGATCCCCTGGTCTCATCCACGTTAGTGGAAAGTGAGACCTACTGTAGCGGTCACAATTACGATGCTGTCGTAGGCGTCATCAATTTTGGATGTATGTCAAAATGTTTCATATCTCCTGATATGTTAGTTGGATCTTCATCAATAGCTTCCTCACATTGATCACTAAACACCCTGCATCATTTGAGTGACCTTGAGGGATGGATTGTGGCCTAGGGGTTCGAACACCTGACTTCCAATACGAAGGTTGTGGGTTCAAACCTCGCCTTAGGCATCAAACATACTTTCATAGTATTTTCCATCCCACTTGTCTGTCGGATGAGACTTTAAAACCCGTCTCTATATGACCCTAGCTGTTGGTGGGACGTTAAACCCATTCACTTTCACTTTGCGTGGCCAAGTGGATGAGATAGTCGCCAGCAATTACTTTGTTGAAATATTAATATTTTCTATTCCAATTAGTTGTCAGTATAGGGTTAGACATGAAGGTTATTGGTCCATATGGCGGCTCTTACACACACCCATTCACTGTTAGACACGAAAAACAGACCTTGTGCAGTATGCATGTTCTTGAATAAAAAACTTGAGATTTATTATAACAGGTATGTTTATCATCTGGAATTCATATCTGTATATGTGGCTGTGACTGGAGAAATGGGGTATTATGGCTTTTGCGACCAGTGTAGATCCAGATCAGTCTGTGCATCCGCACAGTCTGATCAGGATCTGCACTGTTTGTCATTCCATCAATGAACACTGTCATGATTCTACAAGCAATATAGATCATTATCACAGACTACATGAGTCAGAGCTCCAGTTAAGGTGCGTAATTTGACCAACTTGGGGTGAAATTTTGTTATTTCTTCATCAAAAATGCCAAGTTGGGAGTCCTTTAGAATCGTCTCATTGAGACGATTCTAAAGCACTCCCAACTTGCCATTTTTGATGGAGAAATAAGAAATTTACCTCCAAATTACACACCTTAACTAGAGCACTGATGAGTGTGCTATTTGATCAGGATCTACACTGGTCACACATCCCATATGCCAAATTTCTCCAGTCACAGCCACATATGTGCTGCCGGCTTGGAATATTTGATTATGGTGATTATAGTCGTACCGAAACCTGTAGCCGATTTCATCAAAATTGCAAAGTATACTTTTCTAGCAAAGTATACTTTGAGGGAGTAATCATTTATGTTTCCCAAAATGCATTTAATATTTCATATAGAACTAACGACTGCATATATTTGATGATTAAAAGTATGCAGAATTTTTATACTGAATTTATTACATTATCACAGCCAAAATGGCTGTGATAATGTAATAAATTCAGTATTGATTTTGGCTGTGATAATGTAATAAATTCAGTATAATAAAAATTAATAAATTTATCCTAAAATTGAAAATTTTTCCCTCAAAGTATGCTTTGCTAGAAAAATATACTTTGCAATGTTGGTGAAATGGGCTACTGGAACCAGTATTCTTGACATTACATACCATAGACTTTGACAGGAATCTTCCAAGGGGTTCGACTGCTGGAGGCGACGGCTGGAGGCTGGAGGCGGTGAGAGCATAGAGGGGTATCCCCTGTCGTTAGTCGGGGGTGGGGTGGGGGGGTCCTCTCCCGGAATCTTTTTGATTTCTACGTGCGATTTCCGGCGTTCTAATGCATTTTAGAGCTATAAATTCCAATAGTCCTACTTGCACCCAAAAGTTATAACTAAAAAAGGGGGATCGATCGCAACCCCAAACCCCTCCTGGCGACGCCTATGCAAACTAAAATATTGTGTGTACGTTTTCAGGCTGTTGCAGAGATGACACGGGTTGCAACATTTGGGCTGTTTTCCTCCTCATCGTGCGTCACATTATTATGTATGTATATTGCAGCAGGAAATTGGAATACTTGAATAGAGTTTGAAATGAGAATGTAGGTACCATACAGGATGTTGAATGAAATGCATGTTCAGCTCGTTGCAAATACTATAGGAATGAATGGCATTGTTGTGGAATTTATCGGGGTATAAACTTGGAAAAGTCGCGGGAATACTGGACGAAGGCCGGAAGGCCTCGTCCAGTATTCCCGCGACTTTTCCAAGTTTATATCCCCGATAAATTCCACAAAAAGGCCATTCATTCCTTATAATTCCAGCATTTGAAATAAATTCATCAAGAAAATGTGTTTATTTTCCGTTTTCTTAAGAATTATTTTAACTGCGCCTCACGGTTACGGAAAGTAGTTTGGCATGGTAGTTTACTGGGATATAAATTTTGGACAGAACTTGCTACGGACCAATCAAATGTTAGGGAATTGTGTAAATATTTTTTGTGCTGGAATTATTATTCAATGGGATTCTGATGTAGAATTCTTCTGACAGAATGTACTTTGGAAAAAATATATGACGGGAATGAAATGAATTTTGTACAATATAATTACGACAACATTTGCTACAGTCGAGCACTGGTATCTTGAATATCAGTATCTCGATGATACCCCCTATCTCGATGATTCACTGAAGTCCCGAATTATATCATTATTTGTTTAATATAAATTTCCTCGGCTGCTCGTTCTGTCCCCTCCGTATAAAAATACGTTAAAATTATCTTGGCTTCTCGATCACATAAATGCATGGTAAATCGCCTAAGTGCCTTGTTGCCAAGATCGATTTGGTCGACACGAATTTTCTAAACATAGAATCAAACAAAACAAAATAAATTCACACCTACCTCAGGTTGTTTGCTTAGTCTACCTGGATATATTTGAGTGTTTGTCACGATTCATTAAGCATATCACGCTGGTCATTTACTCAAGTCACTGAGAGTCGTTATGCCACTTTGTAAATGGGTAAAATAAGTCCCTTCATCGCTATCTCGAACCTAGTCCTGTCTCGACTATATGGACGATGTCCCTTCGACTTTGAGATACTTGTGCTCGACTGTATACATATATGATCCCATATGCATGTTCGTATAGAATTCTGTGAGACTGATAAAAGCGATTCTTATGATAATTAGTCCTATGGCTGAGAAAAGCAAGCAAACAACATGTGCGACCAGCATAGTCCCAGATCAGCCGGCACATCTGCAACCCTAATAGCCCAGCACATTTAATTTTGATTTGTAGCCGATTTCACCAACATTGCAAAGTATACTTATCTAGCAAAATATACTTTGAGGGAGTAATTTTTCAATTTAAGGATAAATTTATTAATTTTTATTATACTGAATTTATTACATTATCACAGCCATTTTGGCTGTGATAATGTATTAAATTCAGTATAATAATTCTGCATACTTTTAATCATCAAATATATGCAGTGGTTAGTTCTATATGAAATAATGCATTTTGGGAAAAATAAATGATTACTCCCTCAAAGTATACTTTGCTAGATAAGTATACTTTGCAATGTTGGTGAAATCGGCTACTGATCTATTCCCAGGTTAATATACACCGTTTATTTAAACAGTTGAACTGTTTATTGTGAAATAATGCTCGAGTGATTGGGTCCTTATGCTAAACAAACTAGTGAGCATAGTGAACTGAGTCTGTTTCGCGATAGACACCATCATGAGGGCATCATTTCAAGATAACGAGATCACCTGATTTGGTAATGTTTCTTACATTTAGCACAGGATACTTTTTTCAAACAAAGTGACGTTACTGACACCATTTCTCCATATACATGTATGGTAAACACGAGAGTGGTGTAAACTACTGCTGCTATACAGAACCGAGTGGTACAGCAGGTTGAATGCGGGACCGAATCCCTTGGCCTGGCTTTAAATGACCGTAGCTGTTGATAGACTGTTAAGCAGCATTAAACAAACAAACAGAACCAAGTGGTATAATTCACTGTTACGTTTGTGTAAACTACTGGTTGAAATGTAAGAAACAGTCTTCATTGACTGAATGGGGACAAGTGTAGATGGATGTGCAGGCTGATCTGGGTCTACACTAATCACAAACATAAGGTGACATTTGTCAGTCAGCCACCTTTGTATGTAATCACATGTGAAATGTCTGCATCACAATGTCTGTTTTTTATGTCCCACCACAATTATTGTGAGTGATGCATCTAGTGTTCCACTTGTCTGTTTATTTGTCTGTCTGTCCGTCACAAACCATTTAACATGCTAAGTTCATTTTGTGTTTAGATTATCTCCCCTGTTCAGATTTTGGCATATTTGTAACTCTCAAACGCTCTTGTTGCTTGCTGCTTAACTCTTTATGGTGTGTAGATGCGGCAAGTGCATTTCAATCTGACACTGGGTGATGGATTATCTACATATTTCAGACCTAGAATTTTGCAATTTTGTGTTGGTTACACAAAATAGTAGTTGGGGAATCCATATTCTATGAACACATTTTTTAGTTTAAAATTGAAATGTAATATCTGTATTATCAACTTTTGTAAAAACATGTACAAAATATGGAATAAATAAATTGATGAAAATTCACAAACGTCTTAGAATTTGATCATTTAAAATTAGAAGTTGATTGATAAAGCTCACTTGCTATCCATGTGAAATTAAAACACAAACTGCTTGAATTTTGATCAAATAAAACGATGTACTAGGTTGATATAGGTCATTTTCCATCCATAAAACAAAGACGCAACAAACATATTGAATATACACAGTGACTTAAAGTGGTTTAACTCATTTACCCCTGATCGTAATGTCATTCTTGATGCAAATATGTGTTGATGCTCATATTCTTGAATTACAGTGGAACTTCTCTAAATCGGACACCCTGAGGACCTCCCAGGGTAGTCGATGAAGTAAAACTCCACTGTATAAAGCACACAAATATACCTCGAGGGCTCATATAGTTTAATTGCAGTGGAACTTCCCTGTCGACCTCCCAGTGTGACCGATTAAGTAAAGCTCCAGTGTATAAAGCAATAATTCCAGCACAAAAATATTTACGCAATTTCCTAACATTTGATTGGCCCGTAGCAAGTCTCTGTCCAAAATTTATATCCCAGTAAACTCCCACACCGAACTACTTTTAACCGTGAGGCGCAGTTAAAATAATTCTTAAGAAAACGGAAAATTTAACACATTTTCTTGATGAATGTATTTCAAATGCTGGAATTATAAGGAATGAATGGCCTTTTTGTTGAATTTATCGGGGATATAAACTTGGAAAAGTGGCGGGAATACTGGACGAGGCCTTCCGGACTTCGTCCAGTATTCCCGCGACTTTTCCAAGTTTATACCCCGATAAATTCCACAAAAAGGCCATTCATTCCTATACACAAATATGCACCGAGGGCTCGTATACCTGAATTACAGTAGATTCTCTGCAAATCGGACACTGTGGGGACCTCCCAGGTTGGCCGATTAACTCTGCATGCTAGCGGCGAAAATATCCGCCAACGAATTAGGAGTATATGTTTTATTTCTCTGTAAATGTCTTGAAATTTCATTAGAATTGTGTCCTCTGGACACAATTCTAATGAAATTCCAAGACATATTCATGACATTTATAAGGAGAAATGAAAGAAAATATAATGAATTGTCATCTGCTATTTTTGAACTATTTATAGCCCACAAATTTCCCAGCATGCAAAGAGTTAAGTAAAGCTTCACAGAACAAAGCACACACATATGTCTGGAGGGTGCATATACCTAAATTACAGTAAATCAGACACCCTGGGGACCTGAGGGGGTCCGTTTTAGAGAAGTTCTACAGTTTGTAAGCTCCATTACATTGCCTAAATTATCTTTGCAAATTAGTAGCCAGATTTGGTACACGTGTTGCAATGAAACATCGCTGATTTCACCAATTAGCAAACAATTTACAGGAATTAACTCATTTTATGTTGACGATATACCATTTTGTGTGTGGAAAATCCTAAATATTTTCTTTATTTGTGCTTAGAAGTATATGCCGTGACCACAGTTTGAACCGTCTCACCATGTGTGGTCACACCATACACTTTAATTGAGAAATAATAAATATAAAAATAAAATATTTAAATATTTCATTCATGTAAAGGTGTATTCCGAATGTATTGGGCTCATAACAATAATAATTCAATCCAGTGTAAATTCATTGGCTTTCATAATAAAAACATAAATTACCAGTATAAATAGATGAAATATATTTTATTTGTATGTACACAATCACACAATCATCATTCCCGGCACATATATGACTGCCTGCACAGTCTGGTCAGGATCTGCACTGTTCGCCATTCCATCAATAAAACACCCGTTGTGCTTCTAGCAAGCAATATAGATGGTTATCAGGCTACAGGAGTGTGCTATTGGATCAGGAGGTACACTGGTCACAAATCCCATACTCCCCAGGGGCCCGTTTCACTAAACTTCTTACGACTAAAATGTTCGTAAGTGCAAAATTATGATAGTCTGTAAATTTCACATTAACAATATGTTCTTGTAAATAATTATTGGATTTACATTTATTGAGCATAGGCTGCATATGCAGCCTATGCTCAATAAATGTAAATCCATCAATTGAAATTTACAGACGATCCTAAATTTACACTTACGAACATTTTAGTCGTACAAAGTTTAGTGAAACGCACCCCAGTTCTCCAATCACTCGGCCACAGACGAAGCTGGGGGCCGTTTCACTAAACTTCTTACGACTAAAATGTTCGTAAGCGCAAATTTAGAAACGTCTGGAATTTTCAATTGATGGATTTACATTTATTGAGCATAGGCTGCATATGCAGCCTATGCTCAATAAATGTAAATCCAATAATTATTTACAAGAAAACATTGTTAATGTGAAATTTACAGACTATCATAATTTTGCACTTACGAACATTTTAGTCTTACTAAGTTTAGTGAAACGGCCCCCAGTTCTTCAAGTGATTACAACTGAAATAACGCGCTTTCTAAAATGATACCATGGTTATGAGATTTTCATTTCTTCTTTCTTTCACCTTTGTGCAAGTCACATCAAAACAACAAACAAACATGTACAGAGTATGGGATCACATGTTCTATTGTTTACACTGCAGTAATGGCGCCCATGAGGTCTCGGGGTAAATCTTATTTTTCATCCATATAACTCCGGTTTCTTCCTTTTAGTGATGACCATGTTCCAGCCGTTAACACTCCGAGTCCGCCAATACCAAATTTAGTAGTATTACTTGTGTAGTTAGTCTGAACATTCTACAGAGAAATGTAGTGTTAACGGCTGGAACGTGGTCATCATTAAAATGAAGACACAGCAGTTGTATTTATAAAAACATAAGATTTACCGAGAGCTCATGGGCGCCGCCATTATTGCAGTGTAAACAATAGACCATGTGATTCCATACCCTGATCTAAACATGTGACAACGTGTAAATAAGTGTAACCATTAACCAATAATATTCAACACAATATTTGAGACTGGATCTGACAAAATCACTCTTATTTCATCAACCATCTGACAAAACTGGACTTATTTTTTCTTCACCAGTGTAGATCCTGATCTGCTGCAACACACAGATAGCTTGGTAATATTTGTAGGCTTTTGCTATAGCCATAGAAACTTAACCCTTTCACCCCTAAGTAACTGGAATTGATTTTGACATGTTCATTTTGCAACCAACCCAACCGTCACAAAATGGTTTTCAGACCAGTCCATTTATGAAAAGGGGATATTTTTTGTTCTCAAAAATATTAAAATTACTTTCAAAAAGTGCAGATCCTGATGAGACGGCTCGTTACGAGCCAGCTCATTTGGATCTGCACTTTTTGCATAAACTGCTATAGCAGGATTTCGGGTTCAAAGGGTTAAGTATTAGATTCTGCCACATCGGCCAAAACTTTGGAAAAAAAATAGGAGGATGGGAAGTTTTTGTCTCACAGACAAAGTGAGATATAGCAGTCAACATGCCGGAGTAGATGTCAACGATTTTGGATGTACGTCAAAATGTTGCATATCTCCAGATATGTTGGTCTGATCTTTACCAAACATAATAAATAGCTTCTCACATTGGTAGCTAACCACCATATGTCATTTAGGTGACCTTGGCCTTCGTGGTCGATCAACTTGTTTTAATGAAATTTGTCGAACAGTTTACAAATACATGGAGATGAACAATCTGAAAATGTATTGTTTTCAGCTGAGAAATTAAACTGCGGACCAGTAGCCGATGTCATCAAAATTATAAAGTATACTTATCTAGCAAAGTATACTTTGAGGGAGTAATCATTTATTTTTCCCGAAATGCATTATTTCATATAGAACTAACGACTGCATATATTTGATGATTAAAAGTATGCAGAATTATTATACTTAATTTATTACATTATCACAGCCAAAATGGCTGTGATAATGTAATAAATTCAGTACAATAAAAATTAATAAATTTATCCTTAAATTGAAAATTTCTCCCTCAAAGTATACTTTGCTAGAAGAGTATACTTTGCAATGTTGGTGAAATCGGCTACTGGCTCTATATGGCCTTGGTTGTTGCAGAGATGTTAAAACCACAGGTTGAAATAATGGACCGAGGTCTATAAATACATTAAATATGCCTATTTCCTTCATTTATTGATGCTTTTAGGCATATTTAATGTATTTATAGACCTTGGTCCGTTACCTGTGGTTAAAACCTATTGACCTTTACTTAATTTTAGGTGTCGTGGGGATAAGTCTATGAAAATGAATTTTATCTGGTCGAATGGAATAGTAAATAGTGTAAAGGCTGACTAAGCTGTATTGCACTGGATGCACAGGCTTGTCTGGTTCTACATGGGTTGCACTGGCACAGCATAGTTTCACTTCGCAGAATATTCCCCTTCCTGAGGAGAGTGTTTGACAATTATTCTGCCATCCCCTGATATTTATAATTATAAACCCTGGTATAGGAAGCAGGTCGAGTGGTATATAGTTTCGTATTTCCGTTCTTGGTCATAAAGGTTTGTGCATTGTGCATTTATGTGAGGATCTGGCACCCACCCCGCCGGGAAGGGGAATATTAGGAGTGGTGCAGAATATTAACCCTTAGACCACTACACACAATAATTGTCGTCTGCTGTTGCTTTTATATCTTGCCTTATTTCTCAATAAAAAATAAATTATTTTAAAGTGCAGTCCAAAGCATGTTTTGATGATAAAAATGGAAAATAGAAAATAAACAGCAGACGACAAAAAAAATAAGATAGCGGTGTATTTGTTTGTTTGTTGGGGTTTAACGGCCTATCAACAGCTAAGGTCATTTAAGGCCGGGTCAATGAGGTTAGTACTAAATCCCATATATTGCCTGTACAAAGACATGTACAAGTAGATAGCGGTGTAAGGGTTAATATATTTGTCAACACTTTTGTCAGATCATGAAAGACCTTTGTCGAAAATGAGATGAAAAAATATGCATCAGTTTTGAGTAAATGACAAAAAGAATTGTCAACTTTCCACGTCATTTACAGTAACACATTCTCATTTTCTGACGAAATGTCCGAGATGTGATAAGGGTGGTTTTCTCAAATTCCGGCTCATTTGTGACTGACTTGGAGAAATTGAGCTTATGGCCTTTGTGACTAGTGTACACCCAGATCAGCCTGCGCATCAGCGCATCAGCGCTGATCTGGTTCTGCACTGTTCGCAAAACTGTGAGTGAAAAGCACATTACAGGCATTCATCTGGGGAAAATAAAAAAATCGCCACTTCCAAACAAAAAAGAAATACAAAAAATAAATAACCAATAGGATAAAAATAAACAATTGGCGATAAAAAATTACAATTTTCGAAAAAAAAAAAAATATATTTTTTTTTTCCCCGAAAATTGTAACTTTTTATCGCCAATTGTTTATTTTTATCGCCAATTGCGAAAGTGGCGATCGCCAGCGGAATCCCTGACATTATGTGTTAATCAGAATATATGCAGAATATTTACTTCAGCTTGGGTAAGACCGGCTGCCAAGAAAATCAAGAAACGGCGCAGCGCGTGTTTTGTAAGTTCAGCCCCACAGACGACTGGTTGAAAATGTACGGATATTATTGGCATGAAACTGTGTAAATAAAGTACCTCTTTGTACACAATTTCATTTTTCTAACGACACTACGAACTTCGGTGCACCCTATCAAGCGGGAAATAAGAAAAAGAAAGCCGGAGAAACTGGGAGAATTCTTTTGACACTATTTTCTTTATTTATTTTCCAATTTTGGTGAAATAAATCATGATTAATGTCTAAAAATATGCACTGTACTCGTATATTTAGCGATTTCCTGATATAAACCAAATATTTGGACGTACAAATATCCAGATTTTTCTTTCTGTCTTCTGTTTCTAAGAGATTTTTTTTTCTTACTGAAAAAATGACTTTAGCGAGCGCCCTGCCCCTTTAGTGTGGGAGAAACAAACACTACAGTATATTAGGCAGTTTTTGACTGGTATGAAATATCATTTGCAAACTAACCCATTGAAATGTATGTATACAGCACATTTTATTGAGAAAAAAATATGTTTATTTTATTTATTTCAATATAAAAGTATACAAATGTATGTTGTTACCACTCATTTGAATCGTCTCGTGGAGACGGTTCATATGAGTAGTAACAATAAATACTTTTGAACAGAAATACAGAAAATAGAGAAAATAATTCTCACAAGTTTCATACTACTACCATTGGATACGGCCAAGGATTTAAGTTTGTATATGTCTCTGGTCCGGCCTATAATCGACTAATGCATGTCGAGCCCCATTTCTCCAGCCACACACGAAGTGGCAAAAATGTTATAAGCTCCTTTTCTCCAGTCAAAGTCACAATTAACAATGAATACATATCTCCCAATACAACGACCCAACATATTTGACCATTGAGGTTTAACTGCACCTCCTTATTGTTTCTCCAAGCCTTGGCGCATCATGCCAAATTTGGTGGTGCCATGATGCCCAACAAGATGTACGGGTAATTTATAAAAAAAACATCGAAAAATAAATTGTTCTTGTAAATCCTTCTTTACATTTTTATTCGAGCGCTAGCGAAGAAATATACAACCAACATCCAACTTTGAGGTCTTACAGCTTTTATGCAAATGAGCTAATGTCGGTCGCGGCACATATTTTGCGGGTTAAAAACACGGGTCTTACGGCATAAAACATAATTCTAACAGCTTAGTTTGATCACCTTTTCAGTGTGATAAATGTTTTGTTTGCTTTTTTGTGCTAAATTTATGTTATTGCAAATGTTTCCGTAGTTGAATGGTGTGACGATTAACCCCCATACTCAATTATTCGCGATTTGTAACACTCCATGGTTCGGTGCACGAATACAATCTCGCAGTTTTCCAAAAATCTATTTTTTAACTCGTTGTTGTTGTTACTGCTGTGAAATTCCCGCACTTATTTTTCACGAAATGCTTTCCACTCTAGATTAATTATTAATTGTCTATGTGTCATCCACAAACACATACTGCAAATAATTTCAGGATGTTCAGTCCTTTGATTTTATAAAAGGTTGCCAGGACCAAATGTGGTGTATTCAATCAATCAATAATCCGTTACACCATTTCCTTCTGATTATTATTCTATTATGTTGACGGAAAATTATAAATATTTTATTGTTCATCAATTGTTTCCATTTCCGCATTGCACTGACATATTACACCAAGTGCTCAATATTATTCTGTAATACATTATATTTGGACAGTATTTATTCTGTAATACATTATATTTGGACAGTATTTATTCTGTAATACATTATATTTGGACAGTATTTATTCTGTAATACATTATATTTGGACAGTATTTATTCTATTGCAGATTACACACCTAATCCTTATGCTGAAATAAAAACAAAAAAACAATAACATTTAATGTGAGGCATGGAAATTGTAAATACAAAATGTATATATGGTAAATGCCATTGTTCTTTTGCAGAATAATATTGAGCTTAAGCCTAAGGACACAATGATTTTAGTTGAAACAAATATCAAGAAAGTGTTTATTACTCCATATAGGTATATGTTGTTACCACTCATTTGAACCGTCTCGTTGAGACGGTTCAAATGAGTGGTAACAACATATATTTCTGAGAAGAAATAAATAGGGAATTTGTTCCTCAAAAATGTCCTACTACTATAATTGTATCCCGTCACTAATGGGTTAAAGTCGCACAATATTACCACTCCAGAACTTGAGCATATTCGCGACTGGAGAAATGAGGCTTGTTGGTTTTGTCTGATCAGGATCTGCGCTGCTTGGCATTCCATCAATGAAACACCCGCCATGCTTCTGACAAGTAATGTGAGCATGCTGTTTGTTATCAGGCTACAGGAGCGTGCTGTTTGTTATCAGGCTACAGGAGCGTGCAATTTGTTATCAGGCTACAGGAGCGTGCGATTTGTTATCAGGCTACAGGAGCGTGCTGTTTGTTATCAGGCTACAGGAGCGTGCGATTTGTTATCAGGCTACAGGAGTGTGCTATTTGTTATCAGGCTACAGGAGCGTGCTGTTTGTTATCAGGCTACAGGAGCGTGCGATTTGTTATCAGGCTACAGGAGCGTGCTATTTGTTATCAGACTACAGGAGCGTGCTATTTGTTATCAGGCTACAGGAGCGTGCTGTTTGTTATCAGGCTACAGGAGCGTGCTATTTGTTATCAGGCTACAGGAGCGTGCTATTTGTTATCAGGCTACAGGTGCGTGCTGTTTGTTATCAGGCTACAGGAGCGTGCTGTTTGTTATCAGGCTACAGGAGCGTGCGATTTGTTATCAGGCTACAGGAGCGTGCGATTTGTTATCAGGCTACAGGAGCGTGCGTGCGATTTGTTATCAGGCTACAGGATGCGTGCGATTTGTTTCAGGCTACAGGAGCGTGCGATTTGTCAGGCTACAGGAGCGTGCTAATTTGTTATCAGGCTACAGGAGCATGCTGTTTGTTATCATGCTACAGGAGGAGTGCCGTTTGGTTATCAGGCTACAGGAGCGTGCGTTTGTTATCAGGCTACTGGAGCGTGCTGTTTGTTATTAAACACCCTTTCATTTAATAGGCTACAGGAGCAATGCTGTTTGTTTATCAGGCTACAGGAGAGTGCTGTTTGTTTATCAGGCTAAGGGAGCGTTGCTATTTGTTTTCAGGCTACAGGAGCGTGCTATTTGTTATCAGGCTACCAGGAGCGTGTATTTGTTATCAGGTTCAGGAGCGTGCTGTTTGTTATCAGGCTACAGGAGCGTGCTATTTGTTATCAGGCTACAGGAGCGTGCTATTTGTTATCAGGCTACAGGAGCGTGCTATTTGTTATCAGGCTACAGGAGCGTGCTATTTGTTATCAGGCTACAGGAGCGTGCTATTTGTTATCAGGCTACAGGAGCGTGCTATTTGTTATCAGGCTACTGGAGCGTGCTATTTGTTCATGAGCTACACTGGTGGCAAATCCCATTTTTCCAGTCACTGCCACAGTTCTTCATATGCAATAAACAACCTGTACATATAAGTTATTGTTCACCTATTGGATTGTTCAGGAATTAAATGCGAGGGAGCGCTATTGATTTAAAAGAAGCAGCAAGATTTTCCATCATTGCTGTCAAAAAACTAAAATTATATTCTCCTGCAATTTTTTTTACATTTTTGATGTTATATGTATTTAGAAAAAAAAATTGCATTTTTTCACAAACAGTATAGGCAAAAAGTGACTTATCAGGGACATAATACATGTACCATAACCAGGCTCATTTTTGAATGTACATTTATATCAAAATTCACTAGACAATGAACTTAGCTGTTGACAGGCCATTAAACATCATTAAATACAATGTAGATAAATAAAATAACTAGTCACCAACCCCTGATATCTACGGATACAATCTGTTTTATTTAAACAAAATCTGATTATTTTGTTTATTTTTCCACTAAAGTGTATGATGTTACCGCTCATTTGAACCATCTCATCGAGACGTTCATATGAGTGGTAACAACATATACTTTCAAACACAAATAGAGAAAGTCATGATAACAAAATCTCCAAATTCAAGTTCACCCTTATACAAGTATGTATATGACCTGCTGTTGAACAGACATAATTATATCGCAATCAATCATCATTCTGTTTACAGGGCTGTAGGATTTTGAAATTAGTGGCCAAAGTTAACTGTTAGAATGAAAAAAAACAGAACATACTATTTTACATTTGCTCTAATATATATTTATTGGTAAAACATAGTACTTTTTCAAAATAATTTCTGAATATTTCAGTAGCCAAAATGGCCATTTCTGAAATATTGGATTTACATTTATTGAGCATAGGCTGCATATGCAGCCTATGCTCAATAAAAGTAAATCCATCAAATTAGTAGCCAAATGGCTACTGTGGCTACCTGTAGTGCCCTTCTAAAAGCAATCAATTAACCAATCAATCAATCAGTGAAAGAATGAGATCCTACCAAAATTCATTAAATGTGCATTCACGGTAATGATCAGGGTCTACAATTGTTGTACATGTTATAAGGCCCCTTATGTCAGTCAGCAACCCATGAGTGGTTCAGATTTTGATTAAGAATGTTGATAGTAAGCTGTTGCAATGATATGTTTTCATCAACCCTCTAACAATACATTAACCTGAATTTTCTGGCTATCATGATAACTACGCAGGCATATACCACTGCCTGCATGCAGTAATCTTGACATATTCATTAATTATATTATTTAAAAACACTTGCATACAGGGGTGGCGGAAGTGGAGGGGCGCCTCCCCTTGCCCCCAATTGTTTTGTTGGGGAGGCCTGGCCCCCTCAATAATTCTGTAACTTATTTATAAAGCACATATTCTCAAACATTCTTTAATAAATCCAACCTAACCATGTATGAACAATACGTTATAATCTATAATTATTTACAATACATGTACTCATAGTTGATTGTAAACAAGGAGTGTAACCTATAAATGCATGTTGTTAAACTGCTTGTAACTCATGTATTGTTTGTATATGACTATGTATGGAAATAAAAAACTGAAAACTGAGAATGCAGGAAATGGAATTTCACGCCTCTTAGATTTCAATGCTCCCCCGGACCCCCTAGCAACATCGGGCGCTTTGGGCCCTCAAAACTGGACCCCCCTTCCAATAATTTTCCGGTTCCGGTGCTTGACATGAAGCAGCTTGATTGGGATTGCCAATAGATGTTCAGAAACGTTGACATCGGGGCAAGATTAACGCAGGCCAGGCCCGTACGCAGAGGGGGTGCGACGGGTGCATACGCACCCCCTTAACCCTTTCACCCTTAACCCACAGGCCTGTATAGTGGTATTGACAAACATTGTAGATCCAGATAGTGACGAGTCGTCTCATCACGATCTGCACTTTTTGCAAGTAATTTTCATAATTTTGAGAACAAAAATACTCACTGTTCATAAATGGACTGGTCTGAAAATAAATTTGTGATGATTGGATTGGTTGCATAATTAACAAATATTAATCCATTCCAGTTACTTAGGGGTGAAAGGGTTAATCTGCCGAGGTCTGTCCGTGGATGTGCAAAAACGAACAATTTTAACCCTTCGCGCCGTCGATAACGCACCCCCTAAATTAATTCTTGTGTACGGGCCTGCAGGTGCTTGTGTAAGTCTCCCTACATGACAGCCAGAAAATTTGGGTTAACAATACACATAATTACATGTATTACACATACTTTATACATATAAGGCAACACTACGTGTGTGGTATTTCATATAAGTTACAATGATTTTGAATATTTTCGTGACACCCCTCGCTCTAGCAGTTGGTAACGACAGACACGATAACAATTAACAGAAGAGCAATCCAGCCAATGGTTGGTCGTCCCGAACCTGAAATGAAGATATCATAATTAAATAAGTTACCCGGGGTAACACAATTCACGCCGGATACAGATACATAGGTATCAAATTGTGCAAGGTATATGTTGTTACCACTCATTTGAATCGTCTCAGCGAGACGGTTCAAGTGAGTGGTAACAACATATAGTTTAAGGTAAAAATAGAGAATTTTTATTTTTTTGCGAGAAAAATTATGAATCTCAGTATGAAATTGGGTATAAAATATCTTAACAAATGTTAACTTAGTTTTTTCTTGCCTTACTGCATGCACATGTGGGTTACAATAATTAGCTTAGCTGTACCATCTGATTATGAACAAGAGTGCCGAAGGTCACAATATACGCCCGTCGAGTGAAAGCCAGTCAACAAGGGGAGATAAGTCACTGAAAACCAATAGGGTTCTTCATTTTGCCTTGATAAACATGTATACTGAATCTGGTTACGATCCGTTAAGTAGAACTTGACTTACTGCAAATTATTTTAACTGCGCCTCACGGTTACGGAAAGTAGTTCAGCGTGGGAGTTTACTGGGATATAAATTTTGGACAGAGACTTGCTACGGGCCAATCAAATGTTAGGGAATTGTGTAAATATTTTTGTGCTGGAATTATTGTTACTTTTAGGTATATTTAATGTATTTATAGACCTTGGTCTGTTACTTCAACCTGTGCATGTTGCTTGGTTTAAATTAAGCAACTTGATATCAGACAGACCAATTTCACCGATGATGTCCTGAAAGTAGTTGTAAGCGAAGTTACGCGTGATTTTGCGGATGGAGGTCGGGAGCATGTGAAGGGTCATTTAACGATAGGGGTTCATACTTGAATTCACACTGGAATCCTGATATCCCTCGCTTGGCTTCAAGTGACTTTGATGTGGTATGGACCTGGCAATTTTAGGGTTATGCCAATTTCAGGGCTGAATATATATTTTTTTCGATGTACATATTCCGTTCTGATTTTGGAATCCCTCCTTCCCAATGCAGCAGGTTAAATACGGGATCGAACCTGTAAGAAATATTCAGCTCTGATCGATTTTGTAATTTTACCTCCAGTCAGAATGAGGGTAACATTCCATAATAAGAGCTGAATATTTCTTACAGGTGAACTATTGGATTCGACCCTGTTAACCCGGCCTAAAATGATCAGAGCTATAAACGACAGACGATAATAAGTTGCTGGAGGTCAATCGATGAGTCCAAATATAGGCTGACCAGGTGTATTATCATATCATAGCTTATAATAAATATATGATAGAGTGCACGTACGGGGCGCCATGCAGGACAGGTTAATTATGTGTACAAAATTGAGTTTTGTAACACTAAAAATCACAAAATTCAATTCTGTGTCACAAAATTCAATTCTGTGTCACAAAATTAAATTCTGTCTATTCTGTGTCACAAAATTCAATTCTGTGTCACAAAATTCAATTCTGCATACGTTTCGTATACAAAATTCATTTTTGTTATAAAGGATTCAATTTTGTAAGACAGAATTGAGTTTTGTGAAGAAAAATCAGTTTTGTGGGACAGAATTCATTTTTGTCCACAAAAATTAGTTTGCGTAGGATAGTCTATGTCATTTCTACGTTGATTGGTTGAGATCGATCTTAGTCCATTTTACTAGATGGTGGAGTACACTTGCAGGTTTAAATATTTCAATGCGAAAATATAACCCAATATCAATATTAATACTTCTTTATGGACAGTTATTTTGGTTATATTATGATTACAAATGAGTGGTCACACCATATAAGCATATATACTTTGAAAGAGAAATAAGAAAAATATTCAGAATTTTCCCTCAATTATGTAAACAGCGTCAAACATAAAGTAGCCGGGACATAGCTAGACCTGAGAGCATGCCCATATAGAGAATACCAGGCTAGTGTATTTTGATATCAAGTTTATCAGGCAAGGCTAGGAAACGCGTAGGAATTCCGAGGCTTGCCGAGGAATTCCTACCGTTTCCGAGCCGAGCCTGATAAACTTGATATTAAAATACACTAGCCTGGTATTCTATTTATCAGGTAACGTTTTATGCTCGAAAATGACATTATATGACGTCGTATTCTAACAGTAGATCTAACCTTGTGAAACAAATGGTATTGGATCTGTGTCTACTAGTTGCGAAGTTATGTGTTCGCAACTATGTGTCTACATGCATTATTTACAGTATACACCATCTTAGTATCCATGGTATCTACACAAATACTACAAATGGTTTCCTCAAATGGCCCAATAGACACATCTGTTTTATAAACACAGACAGCAGTCAGAACACAGGCCACAGCGCGTGTATTATTGATTTAACTGGGCAGATGTACCTTGCGATACACAATAAATGACGTCAGTACTCGCGGGAGATCTACATGTACATGAATTATGTGTACAATTATAACGCAAATGAGTTTAAATACGAATGGGTTTGTCAACGTTGGACTGTTTGGAGATAGTTGAAGCAAAATGGCAGAATGAGAAATGAATCATCGGCAGAATGAGAAATGAATCATCGACATTGAATGTGTAGATCGGCGACCGTGACCCATTTCTCCAGTGCAGTTTCTGACCAATGGTAGTACTTCTTACATGCATGTGCAGAATTGAATTTTGTTACACAGAATTGACAGAATTGAATTTTGTGACACAGAATTGAATTTTGTGACACAGAATTGAATTTTGTTACACAGAATTGAATTGTGTGACACAGAATTGAATTTTGTCACTCAAAAGTGAATTTTGTGGCACAAAAGTGAATTTTGTGACACAGAATTGAGTTTTGTGGCATAAAAATGAATTTTGTTGACAAAATTGAGCCATGTCCCACTTGGCGCCCCGTAATAGTGCACATGTATCTTGGTGCTCAATAGACACGCAGTGTGGCTCAGTTGTATCAAAGCGGGAGAAATAGAGAATAGTAGGTCAGTGCCGTGAATGTGAAAAAATATCTGGCAAGGCTCAGGAAACGGGATGGCCGAGGCTCTGCCGAGCACATCCCGTTTCCGTGCCGCGCCAGATATTTTTTCCCATTCACGGCACTAACCTACTATTCTATTTATCCCGTCAACACCTACAAATGGCTGTAAAATGCAAAAAATAGTATTGACTGGATATCAAAAATGTTTCACGGCACCGTGTTTCACGGCACATACGCACTGTGTTGACGGGATAATATCCATACTTTTGTAGAACTTTTGCTCAGTCTATCTGGTCGAGAGCTCGAACCTCACAAAATGCATTACTTTTGTCGATAGTATTGTGTTCTTTTTTATGACTGGTTGATGATGGACAGGGAAATATGTGAAACGGCGAGGGTTATCACTATTGCTTTATGACCTGAATGTGATATGATCGGCGAGAACATACTCCCAGATTCTTCATGTAGACACATATGAAATGCGCATTTAGTCATTAGTTTTCTTCAAAGTGAGACTAGCGTTCTACATGTAAATTAGTTCATGCTTAGTTAATGTAATTTGTAAGAGCAACACATATAAAAAAGAAATATTTTAGTCATACAAAGTTTAGTGAAACGGCCCCATGTAGTCTTACACATACCGTTACAGACGACGCTAGTCCATCCTCCCGTCGACTCACAGGTAATGTCGCAAGTCGGTGTCCCTTTACATTTGAGCCCCACGCTACAACTGACAGTAGCTATGGCCCTGTAGGTCGTGACCCCATCGACCGCCAAGGTCACGTTGCTGTTAGCGGGTGCTGTTGGGGCTTCACAATCTGTGAAGGTGATGATGGTGTTCGTTACCGCACAAACACATGTTTTTGCATTGGGAGTAAAAAAATGTTGTGCTTCAGGTTTCCCGACCGACCAAATATTCTTCTTTCGACAGTATTTGTTTGTCTCTGTAATGTTTTTAATAAAAAACTTGTGGTCAAAATGTGCTTAGTAGTAGATACTACACTATGTAGACGGATAATGCGGATCTATTTTCGCTAAAATCATATGAAATATATTTTTTTGATTAACCCTTACAGTTCTGAATTAAAATTTGTTGTCTGCTGTTTATTTTTATTGTCCATTTTTCTCATCAAAACCATGTTTTGACAGCACATTAGAATCATTGTCGAACCATGTTTTTATTGTGAAAAAAGACAAAATATAAATCAACAGCAGATGGCAATTTACGTTTCCCGCGTTCTAAGGGTTAATATAGCAGTGAAATGCGTGGTCGCTAGTCCTGTTGCTTAGATACGTGTGGCAGTTGAAATTATTGTATGGAAATAAATATTACAAAAAAAATATGTACAGTGGAACTTCTGTAAACCAGACACCGAAGAAACATCCGAAACCTCATTGTGATGGGTTTCTTGGTCATTTAGCCCAGATGAGAATGTATGTTCCTGTAGCCTATTTCAAAGTATACTTTGAGGGAGTAATCATTTATTTTTCCCAAAATGCATTATATCTTATAGAATTAACCACTGCATATATTTGATGATTAAAAGTATGCAGAATTATTATACTGAATTTATTACATTATCACAGCCAAAATGGAATGCCCGAGTTGAATCCACTCTGGACAAGTGGAAAATTAAGAATTTGTCGAGGCCTGTAAACACATAGATAAACACATATACCGGGTATATACATAGTATTACAAACGGCTGAAATATACATGTGCTTGCATGTCTGACAAAATTCACAATGCATTTTGGTTCAGAAAATAAAAAAGAAATCCCAACCAACCAAACTTTTTTTCGGCATGAAACCGTAAACACAACATTGCTTTTTGTCGGCCTTAATGTCAGATAGTCGACAGTCATATGTGGCTTACCTATCGTACTAACAATATAGGAATGAATGGCCTTTTTGTGGAAAAGTCGCGGGAATACTGGACGAAGGCCGGAAGGCCTCGTCCAGTATTCCCGCGACTTTTTTAAGTTTATATCCCCGATAAATTCAACAAAAAGGCCATTCATTCCTTATAATTCCAGCATTTGAAATAAATTCATCAAGAAAATGTGTTTATTTTCCGTTTTCTTAAGAATTATTTTAACTGCGCCTCACGGTTACAGAACATAGTTTAGCGTGGGAGTTTACTGGGATATACATTTTGGACAGAGACTTGCTACGGACCAATCAAATGTTAGGGAATTGTGTAAATATTTTTGTGCTGGAATTATTGCAATATAGATCGTAATAAGGCTACAAGAGTGTGGTATCGGATAATTTATCAGTGGCTCCCCCTTTCAGGATTCCATTTTTTTTTTGCAATAGAGAAGAGGTCTGATTCTGTAAAAAATAGCAAACTGTCAAATAACGGTGATTTTATCAGATCAATGTCCAGACCTTTGTGACTTATCACATGAGCCATTATCATGATTATGTACTGAAAAGGACTTGTTCAAATTTCGACTTCGGTGAAATCCTGGATCCGCCACTGAATGTATTACACAAAAATATAATGTTTTGTTAATGTATTGCCCCATTTTAGAATTAACATGGCATGTAATGGAAAATCAGAATTTGATCTACAATATATTTTTACCTTTAAGTGAACATGAGCTAATGAATGTTACATTATGATTTATTTTATGAGTGTGCTATCGGATAATGTATTACATAAACATTTGTATTTTTTCGCCATTTAACCCTTACTACGCTGAATTATTTTTTGTCGTCTGCCAGAAATGTTTTAGTTTCAATATTTCTCGACAAAAGCCTGTTTTGACAGCGCATGAGAAGATTCTCATGTGCTGTCAAAACAGGTTTTTTTGTTAAGCATTAAGGCGAACATGAAAAACAGCAGACAACATGTTCCGTCTCCAGCGTAGTAAGGGTTATAAGTTAACATGGCATGTATTAATGGAAAATTAGAATTTGATCTTATGTACAATATGTATTTGCCTTTAAGTGAACATGAGCTAATGTTACATTATGATTTATTTTAGTCAATCTCTGTAAATTACAATTCATCACACCAAAATGTAATGTTTTGGTTATGTATTGCCCCATTTCAAAGTTAACATGGCGTTAAATGGAAAATCAGATTTTAATCTACGATATGTTTTTACCTTTAATTGAACATGTGATACCGTCCGTCCAATTACCCGTAGCCTGACATGTGATCACTGCGGTGCCCGTCTTGTCGTATCCGGTGTCACATGTCTGAGTTGCGGTTCCACCCTCGATGGTTGACGTGGCGGCAACAGTTCCATTGGCCGGCGCTGGCGCATCTCTACAGTCAATCTCTGAATTGTGTTATAATCTATTACACTCTCAGAATTATTAATGCTATGTTAGAATGTATTACAATCTCAGAATGATTAATGCTATGTTAAAATTTATTACAATATCAGATGGAGTAATGCTGTGTTAGAATTTACTACAATCACTGAGTGATTTGTGCTATGTTAGAGAATTTATTACAATCTCAGATTGAGTAATGCTGTGTTAGAATGTATTACAATCTCAAATTGAGTAATGATGTGTTTAAAATGTATTACAATCTCAGAGTGATTTGTGCTATGTTAGAATTTATTACAATCTCAGATTGAGTAATGCTGTGTTAGAATTTATTACAATATCAGAGTGATTAATGCGTGTTTAGAATTTATTACAATCTCAGATGAGTAATGCTGTGTTAGAATTTATTACTATCTCAGATTGAGTAATGCTGTGTTAGAATTTATTACAATCTCAGAATGATTAATGCTGTGTTAGAATTTATTACAATATCAGATTGAGTAATGCTGTGTTATAATGTATTACAATCTCAGAATGATTAATGCTATGTTAGAATTTATTACAATCTCAGATCGATTAATGCTGTGTTAGAATTTATTACAATCTCAGAATTATTTATTACAATCACTGATTGAGTAATGCTATGTTAGAATTTATTACAATCTCAGATTGAGTAATGCTACATTATAATGTATAACACTCTCAGATTGAGTAATGCTGTGTTAGAAGTTATTACGATCTCAGATTGAGTAAAGCTACTTAGAATGTATTACAATCACTGATTGAGTAATGATGTGTTAGAAGTTATTACAATCTCAGATTGAGTAATGCTACGTTAGAATGTATTACAATCACTGATTGCGTAATGTTGTGTTAGAATTTATTACAATCTCAGATTGATTAATGCTACATTAGAATGTATTACAATCACTGATTGAGTAATGCTGTGTTAGAAGTTATTACAATCTCAGATTGAGTAATGCTACGTTAGAATGTATTACAATCACTGATTGAGTAATGCTGTGTGATTATTGCCAGGTTACAATCTCAGAATTATTAATGCTATGTTAGAATGTATTACAATCTCAGATTCAGTAATGCTGTGTTAGAATTTATTACAATCTCAAATTGAATAATGTTGTGTTAGAATGTATTACAATCACTGAGTGATTTATGCTATGTTAGAATGTATTACAATCTCATATTGAGTAATGCTGTGTTACATTGTATTACAATCACTGAGTGATTTGTGCTATGTTAGAATATATTACAATCTCAGATTGAGTAATTCTTTGTTAGAATGTATTACAATCACTGAGTGATTTGTGCTATGTTAGAATATATTACAATCACTGATTGAGTAATGCTGTGTTAGAAGTTATTACAATCTCAGATTGAGTAATGATATGATAGAATGTATTACAATCACTGAGTGATTATTACTAGGTTAGAATGTATTACAATCTCAAACTGAGTAATGATGTGTTAGAATGTATTACAATCTCATATTGAGTAATGCTGTGTTACATTGTATTACAATCACTGAGTGATTTGTGCTATGTTAGAATATATTACAATCTCAGATTGAGTAATTCTTTGTTAGAATGTATTACAATCACTGAGTGATTTGTGCTATGTTAGAATATATTACAATCACTGATTGAGTAATGCTGTGTTAGAAGTTATTACAATCTCAGATTGAGTAATGATATGATAGAATGTATTACAATCACTGAGTGATTATTACTAGGTTAGAATGTATTACAATCTCAAACTGAGTAATGATGTGTTAGAAGTTATTACTATCTCAGATTGAGTAATGCTGTGTTAGAATGTATTACAATCATTGAGATATTATTGCTAGGTTAGAATGTATTACAATCTCAAATTGAGTAATGATGTGTTAAAATGTATTACAATCTCAAAGTGATTTGTGCTATATTAGAATTTATTACAATCTCAGATTGAGTAATGCTGTGTTAGAATTTATTACAATCTCAGAATGATTAATGCTATGTTAGAATTTATTACAATCTCAGATCGATTAATGCTGTGTTAAAATGTATTACAATCTCAGATTGAGTAATGCTGTATTAGAATGTATTACAATCTAAGAATTATTAATGCTATGTTAGAATGTATTACAATCTCAGATTGAGTAATGCTACGTTAGAATGTACTACAATCTCAGATTGAGTAATGCTGCGTTAGAATGAGTGAGTGAATAGGGTTTAACGTCCGCTTTTCTGACATAGAGGTACAAGCCTCAGGGAGTCTACACGCAGACGTGTATGTTAGAATGTATTACAATCTCAGATTGAGTAATGCTGCGTTAGAAGTTATTACAATCTCAGATTGAGTAATGCTACGTTAGAATGTATTACAATCACTGATTGAGTAATGCTGTGTTAGAATTTATTACAATCAATCAGATTGATAATCAACGTTACATGTAATTTACAATTACCGATTCAGTAATTGGTGAGTTAGAAGTTATTACAATCTGAGGAAATTTTGTTGGCTAGTTAGAATTTATTAAAACAATAAAAATAAAAGAGTAATCCTGTTGAGAAATGTAATTTAACAAATCACCGTGATTTGTGCTATGGTTTGAATTTAATTACAATCACAGTTGAGTAATGCATGCAATAGAATTTAATTACCAATCACTGAGTGATTATTGCTAGAATAGAATGTAATTACAATCACAGATGAGTAATGCGTGTTAAAGTTATACAATCTCAGATTGAGTAATGCTACGTTAGAAAGTATACAATCACTGATTGAGTAATGCTGTGTTAAATAAATGTTATACAATCTCAATTGATAATGCTTATTGATTTAATAACAATATCAGAATTGAGTAACAATGTTTTTTTAAATTTATCAAATGCTCTTAGTGATTTGTGCTATGTTAGAAATTTATTATTACTATCATGATTGAGTAAAGCTTGTTAAAGAATGAATTACAATCACTGAAATGATTTGTGCTATGTTTAGAAATAATATTACAATCTCTAATTGAGTAATGCGTGATAGAAGATATTCAACAGATTAGGTCATTAGCTTTGTTGATTGTAAATTACAATCACTGAATGATGCTATGTTATAATTTATTACAATCACTGATTGAGTAATGCTGTGTTAGAAGTTATTACAATCTCAGATTGAGTAATGCTACGTTTTAATGTATTACAATCACTGATTGAGTAATGCTGTGTTAAGTTATTACAATCTCAGATTGAGTAATGTTATGTCAGAATTTATTACAATCACTGAGTGATTATTGCTAGGTTAGAATGTATTACAATCTCAAATTGAGTAATGATGTGTTAGAAGTTATTACAATCTCAGATTGAGTAATGCTACGTTAGAATGTATTACAATCACTGATTGAGTGATGTTGTGTTAAAAGTTATTACAATCACAGATTGAGTAATGCTACGTTATAATTTATTACAATCTCAGATTGACTAATGCTATGTTAGTATTTATTACACTCACTGATTGAGTAATGCTGTGTTAGAAGTTATTACAATCTCAGATTGAGTAATGCTACGTCATAATGTATTACAATCACTGATTGAGTAATGCTGTGTTAGAAGTTATTACAATCTCAGATTGAGTAATGTTATGTTAGAATGTATTACAATCACTGAGTGATTATTGCTAGGTTAGAATGTATTACAATCTCAAATTGAGTAATGATGTGTTAGAATTTATTACAATCTCAGATTGAGTAATGCTATGTTATAATTTATTACAATATCAGATTGAGTAATGATGTGTTATAATTTATTACAATCTCTGAGTGATTTGTGCTATGTTAGAATTGATTACAATCACAGATTGAGTAATGCTTTGTTAGAATGTATTACAATCACTGAGTGATTTGTGCTATGTTAGAATATATTACAATCTCTGATTGAGTAATGCTGTGATAGAAGATATTACAATCACTGATTGAGTAATACTGTGTTAAAATGTATTACAATCTCTGAGTGATTTGTGCTATGTTAGAATTTATTACAATCTCAGACTGAGTAATGCTGTGTTAGAATGTATTACACTCTCTGAGTGGTTATTGCTGTGTTAGAATGTATTACAATCTCAGATTGAGTAATGCTGTGTTAGAAGTTATTACAATCTCAGATTCAGTAATGCTATGTTAGAATCTATTACAATCTCAGATTGAGTAATGCTATGTCATAATTTATTACAATCTCAGATTGAGTAATGCTACGTTAGAATGTATTACAATCACTGATTCAGTAATTACAGTCCATCTCTGAATAATTAATATTCCATTAGACTTTCCTACAGTCAATCTCTGTAGTATTAATGTTATGTTAGAGTTTAATACAGTCTATCTCTACATAATTAATCACTGAATGATTAATGTTACATTAGAATATACTACAACCAATCTCTTCAAAATTAACGTTACATTATAGTTTATTACCGGTACAGTCAATCTCTGAATGGTGAATGTTAAGTTCAAATTTATTACAGTTGATCTCTACGACTAAAATGTTTGTAAGTGCAAAATTAAGATAGTCTGTAAATTCCACATTAACAATATTTGCTTGTACACAATTACTGGATTTCTATTTATTGAGCATAGGCTGCAGCAGCCTATGCTCAATAAATGGAAATCCAGTAATTGAAATTTCTAGACGATCCTAAATTTGCACTTACGAACATTTTAGTCGTACGAAGTTTAGTGAAGCGGCCCCCTGTACCGCATTTACTGTGCCATGTTGCATCATAATCAGCCGTTATATTATAACTATATTACAGGAATTATATTGTAAACATATAAAATACATGACGTCACACCGTTTATAAACAATGTGATCCCACAACCTTGGTATTTAAACATACATGACGTCACACTGTTTACAAACCACGTGATCCAACACCTTGATATTTGTGGTCAGCAGAATACCTGTTCGGATCACGCCAACATGTTGTTCTGCCAACCTATCACTTAAATCACAACTTGTGTTTTCAATGTGATCTACTGTCTGTTTCACGAAAGCTGCCCAAATTTTATGGCCATATAAACAATGCAAAAATAATTATTGTTTTCATAATATTTTTTATCAACATTTAAGAATGAGCCTTCAAAAATAATTATTGTTTTGATAATATTAAATTTTATCAACATTTAAGAATGAGCCTTCTTTTTATTTTGTGAAATTTGGTCAAATATAGATTTTATTACAAAAAATTAGTTCTCTATGGGAATTTAACATGGGGAAAAAAAGAGATATCTAGATAGCTTGGAAATGATATAACTAAGAAAACAAAGATTCCCCATGTTAAATCCCCATAGACATCCTCAATATTTGGAAATTGTGTTTTCGCAATAAAATCAATATTGGACCAAATTTCACGAAATAAAAAGAAGGCTCATTCTTAAATTTTGCTGAAATGTAATATTATCCAAAAAAATATTGTTTTTGCATTGTTTATATGGCCGTAAAATTTGGACAGCTTTTGTGAAACAGACATTAGGTTACATACTGCAGCTTGTAGTCGTAGACCATTGTCCATTAGCCTCACATGTGACCGTGTCTCCATTACTCAGACCATATCCTGAGACACATGACACAGTCGCCATGTCTTCAAACAGCGTGGTGTCGCCAACTAATGCCACACTTCCGTGATCCATCTCTGGTTGACCACAATCTAGAAAGGCACAATTAAAAGACTTGAGCATAAAACACTAAACATATACTTAAATCTCAGTTGAGCATAAACAGGTACTCAGTGCCATTTGAGCATACACTCATAACAGGTTACCAAATCTAACTTGAACATACAATTCTAAACATCTCAGTATTGAATACGAGTCGATTAGCTCAGCAGTGTTGAGTGTTATATGCAGAGGCTTGTGTTATGTGTGTCTCATTTGTATATGTATTACATTAGTGTATCTATGGTAATATATCTAAGCCAATCGCTAGCCAGAATTACGCTACACTTATTTCACATATTTGCAAGATTTAACCCCAAATAAGTTACACATTTAATTTGACAGGAAATGGAAAATCAATACTCAGAGGGGTAACTGCATTATATACTTGGCGTAACTATACATATGTTATTGTTCACATAATTAATGGATTTTTGAGAAACTAAATGTTGCTTTCGCTAAATCTACCTTAATAATCCAATATGCGAACATTAACTTATACGAATATGTATATATGCACCA